>PVNU02000307.1:1800000-1975627 GCA_003013855.2 Liriodendron chinense
CTACTCAATGTGATAGGAACTGGAATCCACCCAAGTCTGTCGGATTTCAAATCCACCATACCAAACTGAGTCTTGTGGAACTCGAAGTCGCAGTGAATTTCATCTAAGCCGTCCATGAGATGAAATTGAACAAGTAGCTAGGAGATCAGTCAGTGTAAGTTTTGGTCAATTCATCCATTTAAAGCAGGCCACATAATTTTTTTTTTTAATCAAATCATCCAATTAAGCGGTCCATGGTGGTCACATACTTGACTGAATTTTATTACAAATGGCTAATTACAATAAGGGGCTGTTTGATTTTTTATTTACCATGATAAATTCAAGAAAATAAGTAATAATTAATTTTTCAATCTGATCGTTTGAGATGGCAATTGGCAAGGATTTTCGGCTTGAAAATTGATCCGGAAAGAAACTTGTTGGCACTGATTTAAATTTGTGGGTCCAATTGTCATGTATGTTACTTATCCACACTACCTATCTATTTTACCAGCATAGTTTAGGGCATAAGCCTAAAATAGACATATCTAAAGCTCAATTAGATTATACCTCAGGAAATAATTTTAAATGCGTCTGTCTGTCGTTCAAAACTATTTCCTCGCTAGGTTAGGGTGATGTTTATTTTTCATCTAACCTATTCATAAGTTCAAACCACCATGGAGGGAGGGAACCCAAAAATATAAGCTTGATCCAAAACTTATGGAGCCTTTTAAAAGTTTTCAACTATAGGCATTCAATTCTTATTGTTTATGTAGGGTGGTCCACTTAAACTTTGGAACTACCACATTTTTCCACTCATTCCCTAAAATGATAAGGCCGAAGGTGTGGACAAGACACAAACATCACAGTGGACCCCACAATTTAAACTTTCTTCTTCGGGATATGTGATGATAATTTTTCAAAGAGAGTGGCTGTCAACGTCATCTCTGGTGGAGCTTGACTTAATTATAATGGAAAATAATTATTACCTATTTATTCTAATTTACAATTGAAATTAAAAAATCAAATTATCCCGAGAATATGTTTATTTGGTCAATTATCACCTTAGCATTGTAAAGAAAATGTATCATCATTATAATTTTATTACTGCTAAGCTAAACGTGAGAATTATTGGTCCAATTCTAAAGGCATTACTGTGAAAATTATAAATACAAACTACGACATTGATGTGTTCATTAAAGTAATGTAAAACTTGCATCATTATGATTTCATAGTTCATAGACCTAACAATAGAATCCGCATCAAATGAAGATGTTGATGGAAACCTACTAATGTAATTTATAATCGTTCCACATTTTCTGGAAACAATCATGCTTGAGTTACTAATATTAACTCTTCTACATTGAAAGATTTTTTTTTTTCTCTTCTTTTTTTCTTTTGTGTATTGAAAGATAACTTTGGTATGATCCCCGAGTTGTGGGCTCCCTCCATCCACTGCTCGAGGGGTCAAACAGCGGAATGGTCTGGATCCATGAAAAAAGGTTCCCACGGGTCCCACTTCACCGAGAGCCCACGAATGTGTATAATGTGCCGTCATATATCTCTATGCCCTCATCTATCCCACTATCTATGCACTTACTCATCAATCCAGACCGTTCAATAGGCTCTTCACCTCATGGATGGGCCACCTCCAGGAAATGACATCAACATCTTGAACCTAATCTGGGGATTGGAATACTCTGCAACACCTATTTTACTCAATGCGTAGAACCACTAGGTCTGTGGGATCCACCATGTTTTATGAGTAAAATCCACTCCAAATATCAGTTTATATCCTTGATGTTAGGTTCTAACGTTAAAGTCTCTAAACCCACAACCCTGATGGACCACATCACCTGGAGCAATAGGGATGTGATGTCAACCATAGTTTTGTGTGCGAAACCACCATGCTGTGTATCTTTCATCAAACCAATTGATCAGGTGTAACTCACCATGATGAATTGATGTCAACCCGATACAAAACTCTGGCAGGCCACACCATGTGTACTAGCGATTTTGGGAATCAATTTAAATTGTTCACACTTGTGTGGCCCATATGTGTTTTTTTATCAGGATCATATTGTTCAACTTAACTTAGCCAGCCATGAACACACAGGAAGGAGCCAACCATGGACATTTAGGAAGAATGGTCACGTTTTAACTGTGAATGGTTGAAATTTCAATGGACAATCAAATGGAAAAAAAGGGGACCCAAATGCAACAAACGTCCATCCGTCGGTGGTGTAGGCATAGACGTGTTGAGATCGATCATTGTCTGATCTCATGGATAAATACTTTGAATCCACAGAGCTTTCAAGAATCCTCAACTGGACCTCCTCGAATCCATGAGAAAAAAAGTAGTAATAAAACTATACTTTAATTAATAATAAAGGTGAATTCAATAACAACGAGTTTAAACAACTATAAATAAAGAAAATTAAACCCTAAAACCCTAATTCCAAGTTTAGCAAGAATCCTACACAAAAACATAATTAAATCATTAAAATCGGAAGCTTCCGCATAAAGTTGTGTAACGTAGTCGGTAGGCCGATCGGTTGATTTTGCCTGATTTTTACAGTGAGTGGGCAGATTTGTAGACGTAATTCAGCCGCCTGACAACTATTGTCAAATTTTCTTTTTTGATCTTCTTTCGGTCTAGCTCCTCTTGAAACGTGCTCAATTCTCTCCCTTGATCAGGGGTCCTCTCCCTACATTAGTTAAAGGCTAGAGTCAATCTGATTTTGGGGTTACAATAGAATGCATTCTATTCTTTGGAAGGTTACCGACTAACCTTCAGGGGAAAAAGTTTCATACACAGGCAAAGTGCTATGAATGATACATTGCCACTTAGAAATTACATGTGATGGTAGAAAAGGCCATTCAAATTAAACCGTACAAATTATGGGTTTAATTTGAGATGCATCTTGGAAACAAAACACACACACACACACACACACACACACATTTTTTTTCACTATATTTGACTATTGGATGGGTAGGCATATTTGAATAGTTGTAAATGAAAATATCCTATCGACTTATCTCAACAAATGAATGTTCATGAATAAGAGCTTAGGATTACTTTAAATGGTGGGAGTTGTCACAGTTGATTTTCTTGACTGATCAACTCAAATCCACCGTGGATGGACCGCTCCCGATTCTCTCATGGAATGTTTGACTATGAACTGTTTTAGTGTCATCATTTGGTCAATAAGTTATTTGTATTTATGAATGTATAATCCATTTGTGTCAGATCTAGTGATTTATATGATGCTGCGTTGCAACAAAATCTCAGCAAGAGATAAATAAAAGTTCTCTTCAACTGTTTTAACTGCCGAATGTAATCAAAATCTGAAGAGTCATGAGTAACTTAAAAAGAGTAAGTCCAATTGGCTACATTTATAAGACACACACATGTCGCATATTCTTCTTATGTGGCAGAGCCAGCTATTAATCATAATGGCCTCATAACTGAAAATGAGTATCGATCGAAACTCAAACCCAATAAGTGATGGATTTAGCTGATGCACCATAGCATCTTGTAGAAACTCTTACGGCCGAAACCACTTAAGAAGTGGAGTAACAATAATGTTAAATTGGCTGAGTTTCACGATACACTGCACATGTTTGCTTGGAGAAAGAGATAACGATCACTAGCATTTTGAGAGAAGCTCTTGTCCATGTATCAGGAATCTGTGTACACGTAATCAATGGCCAACCTATGACAAACGACTAATATACATGGCGTTGCTTGATAATTTACAACTGCCTTCGAACTTAGACGATTATTTCCATATTGGCGGACATGAGGAGTGGTTATGAAGATCTCTCTCTCGCTACTGCCACTCTTATCTTAATTAGTTTTATTTTAGATTAGGAGTAGTGTAATCTAGCTCATCTATGCTACTATGTTAGATTGACTTTAGCAAATGAGTACTGTAATCTTTTCTATATACATTGATACATTGGACTGACTTAGATTAGCAGCAGTGTAATTCCCTTCCATCTACATTGAGTGCTAGATAGCATGGATGACCTTTTCTTTTCTTTTTTAGTAGTGTAATTCCCTTTGTCTATACCCAAGTCATTGGACTAAGGAAGACTTAGATTTAGGTTTCATGGATGGCCTTTTTTTTCCCCTTTTTGGTAGTGTAATTCTCTTTGTTTACACCCAAGTCACTGAACTAAGAAAGACTTAGATTTAGGTCTCGTCGTCTACGCCATAAATGTTGGATCACAGAGGGATACTTTTGTAAATTTTTATTTTTATTTCAATTAATGTAATTGAGTTCCTTCTATTCTCACATTGCGCAAATTGAGTTATCTCTACTATTACGGTAATAAAAAGTTATTTAACCTTAAAGGCAAAAGAATTTATTTAATGGACAAACTCTCTAATTCACAAATCGCCTGATTTCAACAGCTTCAGTTCTTAGTCATAGATGGCTACTCACAGTCTCTGTCTATCTCAATGCTTGGGGTCATAGACATTTGATTTAGATTGAGTTATAAAATGCTCTGATACACTTAGAGCTGTACACGAGCCGAGCTGACCCGATCTGAGTTTGACCCAAATTTGGTTTAGCTTATTTATGTGACACACCCTGTTCGAGCTTTTCATGAGCTGAGCTTCAAGCCTATCCCTACTATTTGAGCTTGGTTTGGTCCAGATTATACGAGCTTAAGCTTGGTTTAGTTTGGTCCAAATATCTAAGCCCAATCGAGCTAAGTTTGAATCGGGGTCCACTCATTTTTATTTTTTTTGTTAAATAAACAATATACATAATATGAACTTTTTTATACAAAGATAACACTACAAAATAACATTAAAAAATATTAATAAAGTAACAACACTAAAAAATAACATAAAGTTTAATATCCTCCACATTGTTATTTATATGTATTATTTATGCCGTCCATCTGTTTTTACACATCATTTTAAGACTTGATCCCAAAATTGAATCATATCTAAAGTTCAAGTAGATCACACCACAGGAAATAGTGTGCGTATAATCTACGAGCCAAATCAAGTTGAATCAAGCCGAGCCGGTACTACCCTGGTTTGAGCTTCTTCTTTTTTATTTTTTTAAATGAGCTTGACTCCGAGGGTTGGTTTGGTTTGAACTTCTATTCGAACCAATCCAAGCCGAGCTTTCGAGTTGGCTTGATTTGTGTCCAGCTCTAGATACACTCTACATCGTGCTGATGTAGAACGGGCAACAGACATTTTCATGGCCAAAATGGACTAGAGAAAGCCTGATCAGAAGCGGAAGTGATCCAAGTCGTCAGAACCATAAAACAATCGTATCTCGCAATCTATGATGAGTTATGGGACGTATAATATATGATTTTGGGTTAGCTCAAGCTACTTAAGCCAACTAGGTTGCCCATGTTGAATTTGCGAGATTTGATCAGACCAACGATCATATGCCTAGTTTAATTTTGTTTTTACTATAAACAGTAAGTTTTAGTTCAAGTATGAATTTTGATTATTTTGAGTTGTAAAAGCTGTGCCCAACATGAAAAGGACTTAAAAAAGTTAAGAGAATCACTTGGTTGGGCCAGATTGGCAATTCACTATTTTTTGTCGAAAATCATGAAGTTTAGTAGGAATAGAGATTGTCTATAAATAATGAGTTTACTATTTATAGTAAGTGTTGGGATAAAAGCCGGCAGCGGAAGCGGAACATCGAACACGTGAAGCAACGTGAAATCAAATGAGTAACAAGATGCAATCAATCACACACAAGCACACCACAAGAGACTTCGAATTTTAAGTGGAAAAACCCCAAAACGGGTAAAAAACCACGGCACAAACGATCCACTATGAATATCAGAATATTACAGAGATTGACAGCCCACAAAGCAAGGAAACACAGAAAAACCCAAGTTTTCTCTCACATACACCTCTCCCCTCTTCCTAGTACGAATAGGAAACCTTGGACACCTTAGGATACATCTCTAGGTCGGATTACAACACCTTAAATAGGAAGAGATCCGAAAATAGAAACACCTTGTGCAGTACTGCGGACTGCGTAAGAAATCCGCTCGCACAGCCGGCTGGTCGGCCGACATGTCGGCCTTCACAAAAATAGTCCAGGGAGATTGCCATCCGACCCTGCCTCACATCCGATCGGTCGCCCGACAGGTCGGATCCACCTTCAGACTGGTCTGGGCAACAGGAAAACGTCCAGGGAGGTTCTTCACAGCATCTGGGTTACGCTCACCGGCCGGTCGGAGCACCCATTCGAGCATAGTTTGAAGACTCCCCAACAAACTCCACTGAGCTTTAAACGTCGAATCAACAATCCTTGCAACGTCATCTCATCTTCAATCATAGCTTCACCGCTTCTCGTGCCACCATCGACCCTATCCTTACAAATTCACGCCCTTTACCGCTCTTCTCATGTGGCCCTTGGGCACTTGCCACATACGAGCAACCGTGGATCTCGTTGCCTTTCCCACAGCTCAACCGTGAATTGTGCTCCCGATTAACATGTAAAGATGGCCACACCTCCATGCCTTCATACACACGAGTGCCCCTTTTATCACTTCACAACAACGATCGCGGCCGATAAACACGCACCCTTTCGCCTCGAGTGCACCAAGAGAAATAACATTCATCTTCATCTTGGGAACGTGCTTCATATTTTCTAGGACTCGTTCGACTCCATCGAACATCCTGATGCGCACAGTATCAACACCCACAACCTTATGAGCGACTCCATCACCCATAAACACCGATTCTCCACCATACTCCCTGTATGTCGTGAATGAACTCCGGTCAGGACAAACGTGACATGAAGCCCCTGAATCAAGGATTCACTCACTACCGTGAGATCCTTTGCCAGATACAGTCAGAACTTCACAAAAATTGCCACCGTCCTCTACAGTATTGGCTCCATCTCCAGAAGAATTTTCATACTTTTCTTGCCTCAACCTAAGATTCTAACAATCCCCTCTCATGTGGCCCTCTTGGCCACAATTCCAGCACTTCACCTTAGACTTAGCTTTGCCCTTGGCCCTCGATCCCGATTTCGAATATCCTCCACGCTCAGAACTTCTTCCTACCATAGCCAGTGCCTCTGAGGAATAACGGGAAGCCACATCACCGCTTTTCTTTCTCATCGCCTTCGACTGGAGGGCTGAGATAACGGTCTCGACGCTTATGGTTTCCCTTCCTGCACACACAGAGTCCCTGAACGACTCATATGAATTTGGAAGAGAATTCAATCGGATGCATGCTTGATACTCATCCTTCATCGGTTCATCGATCTCCACCAACTTGCAAACCAGCCTATTAAACGTGCTCAGGTGGTCCTCCGCCTCAGTTCCCTCAGCCATCCTCAAGGTGAACAACTGCATCAACACGTACATGCGATTCTCTAGAGATTTCTTAGCATAAACCTTCTCTAGCTTCGCCATCGTTTCAGCCGCAGTCTTCTCTTTCATGACATGATAGAGAACATCATCCGTAAGGTTTAACAAGATTGAGGTTCTTGCCTTCTTGTCGAGCCTCGTCCACTCATCGTCCTTCATAGCCTCGGGTCGCTTTCCAAGAGCTCCATCAAGCCATTGCTGAACCAGGAAGGATTCAATATTCATCTTCCATAGCTCAAAGTTATTTTTTCCGGAGAACTTCTCTATATCGAACCTTGCGCTCGATCCCATCTTCTCGTCTCAGATTCGAATCTACTTCACCCCAACTTTAGCTTTGATACCACTTGTTGGGATAAAAGCCGGCAGCGGAAGCGGAACACCGAACACGTGAAGCAACGTGAAATCAAACGAGTAACAAGATGCAATCAATTACACACAAGCACACCACAAGAGACTCCGAATTTTACTTGGAAAATCCCCAAAACGGGTAAAAAACCATGGCACAAACGATCCACTATGAATATAAGAAGATAACAGAGATTGGCAGCCCACAAAGCAAGGAAACACAGAAAAAACCCAAGTTTTCTCTCACACACACCTCTCCCCTCTTCCTAGTACGAATTGGAAACCTTGGACACCTTAGGATACATCTCTAGGTCGGATTACAAAACCTTAAATAGGAAGAAATCCGAAAAAAGAAACACCTTGCGCAAGAAATCCGCACGCACAGCCGGCCGGTCGGCCTTCACAAAAACAGTCCAGGGAGATTACCATCCGACCCTGCCTCACATCCGACCGGTCGCCCAACCGGTCGGATCCACCTTCAGACCGGTCGACCGACCGGTTTGGGCAAGAGGAAAACGTCCAGGGGAGGTTCTTCACAGCATCTGGGTTACGCTCACCGGCCAGTCTACCGGCCGGTCGAAGCACCCATTCGAGCATAGTGGTCGGAGCACCCATTCGAGCATAGTTTGAAGACTCCCCAACAGTAAGTTATATTTTTAAGGTGTTTGAGTTGGAGTCCAACTCTAGAACTCCATCCTAGGCTTGAGTTTCTTATTTAAATAGTTGTAAGGTCGTTTTTATGATCAATTAATTCATTCGAATTTTATTAGAAATTATTCCTGATTTAATTTTTCTTTATGAATTTCGAGGAAGTTCGATTGAAGAGTTCCAGAAGCGTTGAAGGCAATAATGAATTTTAAGCAAACAATATTTAAAAGTTTAGATTACTCCCATAAAAAAATTTGGGCATGGATGATTCGCCACAGGATGGAGGATCAATGGTCAGAATTTACTAAACATGTGCCTTGTTAGAATAGAAAACCAGCGCACCGTCCAAAGCCTTTGGCCGATGGATTGAGGACACAGTATCGTCTTAACTGGTTTCTTAATTAATCGACGCTGAAAAAAGAACATAAAATAAGGTCCCACCCCAACAAGTAGTCTTTTGAGGGTTAGGGTTATCTCACCTTGACATTTGAACTGTCGACCATCTAGTACAGGACCCACCAAATGATTCCTCCGGATGTTGTACGGGTGAATGATCACATATGTTTGAAAATATGATAATGACCATGTGTTCCAGTTGTGTGGGACCTACTATGAAGTGTGAGTACCATCGAACGCGTCCGTTAGATGCTCCAGCACTGTTAGGTGTAGATCCCAAAATCCAGCCTAATCCACACATGCATGCATCGTGGATGTACTTATCTTTTCATAAGGAAGAAAAAAAAAGAAAAAAGGTGGGCCACTTCGAAGGGAACAATGGGTGGCTATAGGGAGGACACCGACCATAGAAACTTCTATATAGAATATGGGTCCACCAGGTTTTTCATAGGTCATCCAATCCATTCATCGGGTGTTCCCAATCAGGATCAAAGGACACACCAAAAATCAAGATATTCGAGTACTTATGTGGGCCACAACAAGCGAATGTATGGGTTTTAGGTTTCACTGTGCATTGCTCGTTGTGGTGCGTGCCACATGAGTTTAGGATCCCAATGATATTTTGCAAGTACGGTGAACATGAGGATTGAGGAGGCACGCCAGATGCACGGTTTGGCTTCTAGATTCACATACTGGTGGGCCCCACACAGTAACACACTGTAATTACCGTACCTTCGAGCTGATGTCGTAGGTCGTGCCTTTTCCGTTCATCGTCACATGGACGATTGGAATTAGGAGCACTAAGAAAAAAATGGCCTAGTGCTGACCACGGAGTTTCGTCAAACTCGTTCATCATGAAGAATCACGTCAGCCGCACGATTAGCTCGTGAAAATGTGTAGGATGCCATCCCTTCCACAGGATCAAGAAAGTCAAAACTCCTTACAGAGGTGTGCTAAGCCCACAGTCGTGTAGAGCTTTGCACGTCCATCCGCAATCACAGGTGTGAAAAATCCAAACCTTTCATTAGGTGGGCCACACTGCATAAATCTTCTGGTCTAAAATCATGTTGTTACATTCCTTATGTGGGCCACACTGTACAAAACAGATACATGGTTAAGGTCTTTTTTTTTTTTTTTTTTTTCCCTATCATTCCTGGTGTGAAACGGTCTGACATGAACTAACTAAAACCTCAGAGCTACCAGAATATTAGAGGGAAGTTGATAGTTTGCCATTTTGCACTGGTGATTGATGCACATGCAATCACAAATTTTCGGGGTGGGGGTACTAATTTAAATAATCAAAGCAAATTGTGGAATTCACCGTTGCTAAGTCATAATACCAAAATCAGATTGGTTAAACACTACCAACCTCTAATTGTGGACACTTTGTTATGGATATGGCAATGTCCGAGATAGTAGGTCCACTGTTCATATGGTTTGGTGAATACATACACCACGTTTGTTATGGATGTTTGCACATGCATGACCTTTCACGCAGTATGAACAATCCCTTGTTGACATAGGCAACCGTCAGCCATGTCATATGACTAGACCTTGTTCTCATGTGCCGCATTTGTTATATATATATGTTGATGGTCTTTTATATATATACATATTATTTTAAGAAAGGTGAGAGGTCACCATTAGTAATTTTATTGATGTGGAAAAAATGTACACCCATCAAGGTGGGCTTGGCCTAACCCCTTGCAATTCTCATGCTACTCATGGTATCGATTAAAATTAATCTCAATCAAAAAATATCCACCAAGCATGATTGAAACAAATCAATGATTAAAAACAAAAGTTAACCTTTAAAAAAAATACATTTAACCAATTAAAAATCTTAAAGGTGTCAGCCGACCTATTAAACATTTGATGAATGATTTAAACCTTAAGGCCAACCACCTATTCATGTAATAGGAAGAGACCAAGTAGATACCCATGTATGACCTTGCATTCTTCAGGATCTCTGATGAAGAAACTGGGTTATACCACTTTCAATGGCTATGCAGAAGCCTCGTAAGGAGAGCCAAAGTTTGATCAACAAAGCCTCTCCATACATACATCCTCGGGTCATCGAAATTTAATGAAGCTAGTGCAATCACAAGTTTATTCAAGTATAGGCA
Source organism: Liriodendron chinense (assembly GCA_003013855.2). Classification (NCBI taxonomy): domain Eukaryota; kingdom Viridiplantae; phylum Streptophyta; class Magnoliopsida; order Magnoliales; family Magnoliaceae; genus Liriodendron; species Liriodendron chinense. Next base: position 1,810,872 of record PVNU02000307.1, read on the forward strand.
ATGATAAGTCTCCTAGTCTAGATATTGTAAGTGATACATACTAATGAGAGTGACCAAAGGCTCTATCTAAGGAATCATTCATGGCATACTTACTCATGTGGGGTAGGGAAGAATTAATGCAAACTGACACTAAGTCAACCAGATCAGTGGAGACTGACCATATTGATACCAAGCTAATCCCTCACACGAGATGATTACTCAATCACATCATTGGTATCCTCAGAAACCTATATGGCCATAGCTAGAGCAATGAGATCTATGAAAAACAATTCTCTCTTTGCCACCAAGCCGTTGTGTCCAATCTTGAGTGCTCAAGAGAATCAGAGGCTATATCTCTCAAATGCACATAATAAGAATTAACTAAAAAGAACATTGGTTTTCTAAGACACAACCACAACGCTAGATTCTCAACCGCTCCTTCAGCAAAGGCTGGAAAGATATTCCTGCATTGGTGGGCAGAGTGGGTGGAGCATTACCACTAGCTCTCTGGCTGGCCACACAGCTTGACTGCTGGAGGGTTGGCTAGTTTTCATCTTCATGTCCCCTCGTCTCTTCTATACCCACCCCATTGGGTGTCATCTCTCCTCCATGATTGTTCTGCAGTAGACGCATTTAGATGCCAAGTGAATCCTAACTCTTTAAACTCTAGCATCAATGGACCACATTATTTAGGACCTTGAACACCAAAATAGAGATCTTGGGGGCGACATACTTGTTCCATACCCACTTTGCCATGCTTCTGCTTTGTCTGTTTCAAATTTGATCCCAAGCTAACTTTTGCTGTGGAGGAGGTTGCTGAGCTCTACATGGAGAAGATAGACCAAATAAAGGACCAGCGGAAGGAGCAGAGAATTCAAAACATTCTCAAATTAACACCATCTGACGACCAATTGTCTAAACCGGTCCCCTAACTGTTGCGCAGCACGCCAACAACGCCGGTGAACCGAGATCCAATCTCCGGTCTCACCCACAAACTGATAAATAGGAAGAAAATAATAACTAGAAAAGAATCACACAAACCAACAATCCACAAGACAGAGATTTATGTGGAAAAACCCCAACAAGGATAAAAAACCACGGGTGTAAACTTCACTATGAAGAAAAACGAAGTTACAAGCAATACACTTACTTTCTCCTATGCTCCCATGCACAGAGATGTCCCTTTTGCTAATCTTCTCGCATTTTTCTCACCTTGGACGTATAGAAGCCCTAATCCCTATTGTCTAATCCCGGTTTACATCCTTTTATATAGTCAACCCCGCAATTAGAACAAAAAATAGGAAACCCGCAGTTTGAGTCCGCGGCCGGTCGGGCGCCCGGACATAACTGGGTCGAGCGCCCGGCCAATACAAAAAACGTCCAGCGTGAATAAACATGAAACAGATTAATTTCAGGCGCCCGATCACTTTGACCGTCGGGCGCCCGGCTACTCTCAAAACAGTCCAGTGGACTGAAGATAAAACCAGGCTGAATATCCGGCGCCCGGTCACTTTGACCGTCGGGCGCCCGGCCGTTCACAAAACGGTCCAGCAGCCTATGGTCCAAATGTCTGAATATCGGGCGCTCGGTCATCAGACCGTCCGGGCGCCCGACCATTGACATGTGTGGCTATCTCCACACTCAACAATCTCCCACTTGGAGACAATCACCACCTGATCCTTCGTCTTCTACATTCGGAGTGCACCACCTCCCAGTCTTCAAGCCTGAAGACCAACCAAAGCTGAACAGAGCTTCAGCTTCTCTTGTGTGACCGCCTTAGGTTAACATATCTGCAGGATTCTCACTTGTATGAATCTTCTCCAAAACAATCGATCCATCTTCCAGTAACGAACGTATGAAGTGATATCTGATGTCAATATGCTTGGTCCTTGAATGAAAGGCTGAATTCTTAGCCAATTGTATTGCACTCTGATTGTCACTGTACAGCTTGCAATCTGCTTGCTTCTTCCCCAACTCTTCCATAAAACCTTGCATCCACACCATCTCCTTGCACGCTTCTGTAGCTGCAACATATTCTGCTTTCGTTGTACTGATGGATACTATCTTCTGTAACTGAGAGATCCAACTGACTGCAGCACTACCCAGGGTAAAGACATACCCTGTAGTGCTCCTTCTGCTGTCGATATCCCCTGCCAAATCTGAGTCGACGTAGCCTTGTAACTTGATTTTCGATCCTCCATAACATAGCCTTACATCCACAGTACCTACCAGGTATCTGAGGATCCACTTCACAGCTTCCCAATGTTCCTTCCCGGGGTTGTTCATGTACCTGCTAACAACTCTCACTGCTTGAGCAATGTCTGGCCTCGTACTAACCATAGCATACATGAGGCTCCTTATGGCTGACGCATAAGGGACTTTAGCCATGTAGTCCCGTTCTTCCTGCGTCTTAGCTCCTTGCTCCTTAGAAAGCTCGAAGTGGTTGGCTAATGGAGTGCTAACCGGCTTAGCACCTCCCATGCTGAATCGATCAAGTACCTTGGCTATGTACTCTGCCTGTGACAAAACCAGCTTCTTGTTTTTCCTGTCACGCTTTATCCCCATGCCTAGGATTTGTTTTGCAGCTCCTAAATCCTTCATGGCAAACTCTCTAGACAGTTGTCTTTTGAGATCTGAGATGTCCTTCATGCTTGATCCGGCCACAAGCATATCATCAACATACAGAAGAAGGATGATGTACGACGTATCAAACTTCTTCAAGTAACAACAGTGGTCTGCATGACATCTCCTGTACCCGTTTTCCGACATGAAACTGTCGAACTTTTTGTACCACTGCCTCGGGGCCTGCTTCAGACCATATAGACTCTTCTTCAGTCTACACACCTTGTTCTCCTTTCCTGGTGCCACGTATCCTGTCGGCTGATGCATATATATTTCTTCTTCAAGGTCTCCATGAAGAAAGGCTGTCTTAACATCTAGCTGCTCTAGATGTAAGTCCTCTGTAGCCACTATACTCAAGACCATGCGAATCGTAGACATCTTCACCATAGGTGAAAATATCTCTGTGAAATCGATACCTGCCTTTTGTTGGAAACCTTTCACAACCAGTCTAGCCTTGTATCGTTTCGAACCATCGTGCTCCTCCTTCAGTCTGTAAACCCACTTGTTATGAAGAACTTTCTTGCCCTTAGGTAGAGTGATTAGCTCCCACGTACGATTAGACTCAAGAGAGTCCATCTCATCTTTTATGGCTTGCTCCCACTTAACCCGCATATCTGACCGTAACGACTCTTCAAAACACTCTGGTTCACCATTATTTGTCAGCAGTAAATAATGTAAGGAGGGTGACTATCGGACCTTGGGTCTCCTCTCCCGAGTAGACCTCCTCATAACCGGTGTCTGCGTCCCTGCCTCATCATGCTCCTGTGCATGCTCATCCTGTGGCACTGTAACACCTGTGTCCGGTAACTCTTCCAACTCTACGAATTCCTTCTCATCGGCCTTGTTCTGCTTTTGCTGCACACTGTCCTTATGCATCACCTTTTCATTGAAGACTACATCCTTGCTTCTGATGATTTTTCGGTTCTTAATATCCCAAAACCTGTAGCCAAAATTATTCTGCCCGTAGCCTATAAACGTGCACCTCCTGGACTTCGCATCCAGCTTGTTTCTGTGCTCTACATCAATATGAACATAAGAAGTGCAACCAAACACTCTGAGATGTGCAAGGTTCACCTCTTTCCCAGTCCACATTTCTTCTGGTAGCCTACCATCTAATGGTGCTGAGGGACTTCTATTGATGAGATATACGGTAGTATTCATAGCATCTGTCCAAAAGGTCTTGGACAACCCTGCATGTAGCCTCATGCTCCTAGCGGGCTCAAGGATGGTCCTGTTAATGAGCTCGGCCACACCGTTCTGTTGCGATGTCCTTGGAATCGTTTTCTGATGTTTGATTCCATTTGCTGCACAATACTCCTCAAATCTCTTGTCATAGTATTCTCCCCCATTATCCGATCTGAGACTCTTCACAGTTTTACCAGTCTCATTTTCTACCATAACTTTTCACTTCTTAAATACATCAAACACATCTGATTTATGTTTTAAGAAGTAGACCCACAGTTTTCTACTAGCATCATCAATAAAAGAAACAAAGTAACGTGAGCCACCAAGAGATGATACCTATGCCGGTCCCCACACATCAGTGTGTACAAGCTCCAATAGATACGTCTTTGGAGCGCGTCCTGTCTTCTTGAAGCTAACTTTCTTCTTCTTGCCATACACGCAGTCCTTGCAGAATTCCAGATCGATTGCCTTCAACCCTGGTAGCTTCCCCTTTAATAATAGCACTTTCATCCCCTTCTCACTCATATGTCCCAACCTCTGATGCCATAACTGCCCATTCACTCCAGTTGATGCTACTGCGAGTGAACTATACGATCCAGAAGTCACATATAAGGTACCTTCCTTTTTGCCTCGAGATATAACCAAGGCACCTTTTGTGACCTTCCATGCATTGCTCGTGAATGTCGTCACATATCCGGTATCGGTCAACTGCCCCACCGAGATCAGATTCCGTCTCAAACTCGGTACATGTCTGACATCCTTCAGCTTTAAGATCGTTCCGTCTTTCTGACTTAAATGAACGTCTCCCTTGCCAACAATACTACATGGCTCATCATCACCCAGGTAGACTCTTCCAAAGTTACCTGAGACATAATCACGAAGAACTTCTTTTGATGAAGTGGCATGAAACGAAGCACCTAAGTCTATAACCCAAGACTCATTACGCGCATCAAGAGATAAGATCAACGCCTCTGTGTCACTCTCCTTAGATAGATTCACTGAATCCTTCCCACCTTGAGAGCTTCCTTCTTGTTTCTTAAGCGCCCTGCACTCACACTTCATGTGCCCCTTCTTCCCGCAATGCCAACACCCTTCCTTGTCTTTCAGTCCCTTGGACTTATTCCTCGACTTAGAACGACCATGTTTATTGCTTCCTTTGTTTGAAGATCTTCCTCTTCCTTCAACGTTTAGAGCATTTCCTGAATCCCCTGAAGTTCCTGATGCCTTCCTTCTAGATTCTTCGCTTAGAATTAGACCGGCCACATCATCGAATTTCAACTTCGTAGATCCTGAAGAATTGCTCACGGCAATCACCAAACCATCCCAACTGTCTAGCAAACTGGACAAGATCAATAGCGCCCTGACCTCGTCATCAAAAGTGATGCCAACGGATTTCAATTGGCTCGTGACTGTATTGAACTCGTTTAGATGTTCAGCCACACCCCCACCATCTGGCATCTTCATGTTGAAAAGCTGTTTCATGAGATGAACCTTGTTGGACGCTGAGGGTTTCTCATACATCGTAGCCAAAGCCTGCATTAATTCTTTGTGGTCTTTACTTTGGATATGTTGAAGGCGACACTCTTAGACAAAGAGAGTTGGATCGTTCCTAAAGCCTTCCGATCCATTAAAGCCCATTCATCATCTGTCATCTTCTCTGGTTTCTTCTCTTTTCCTTCTAGAGGAATGTAGAGGTCCTTCTGATACAGATAATCCTCCATCTACATCTTTCAGAAGGCAAAGTTTGAACCATCAAACTTCTCAATTCTAGTTTTTCCATCTTCCGCCATCACTCCCAGTTGAATTAAACCAATAGCTCTGATACCAGTTGTTGTGCAGCACGCCAACAACGTCGGTGAACCGAGATCCAATCTACGGTCTCACCCACAAACAATAAACAGGAAGAAAATAATAACTAGAAAAGAATCACACAAACCAACAATCCACACGACAGAGATTTACGTGGAAAAACCCCAACAAGGGTAAAAAACCACGGGTGCAAACTTCACTATGAAGAAAAACGAAGTTACAAGCAATACACTTACCTTCTCCTATGCTCCCATGCACAGAGATGTCCCTTTTGCTAATCTTCTCGCCTTTTTCTCACCTTGGACGTATAGAAGCCCTAATCCCCATTGTCTAATCCCGGTTTACACCCCTTTATATAGTAAACCCCGCAATTAGAACAAAAAATAGGAAACCCTCGGTTTGAGTCCGCGGCCGGTCGGGCGCCCGGACATAACTGGGTCGGGCACCTGGCCAATATAAAAAATGTCCAGCGTGAATAAACATGAAACAGATTAATTTTGGGCTCCCGGCTACTCTCAAAACAGTATAGCGGACTGAAGATAAAACCAGGCTGAATATCGGGCGCCCGGTCACTTTGACCGTCGGGCGCCCGACCGTTCACAAAACGGTCCAGCAGCCTATGGCCCAAATGTCTGAATATGGGGCGCCCGGTCATCAGACCGTCCGGGCGCCCAACCATTGACATGTGTGGCTGTCTCCACACTCAACACTAACTAGTCGAATTTGGGAAAGAATGCAGCCCAACTCATTAGACTGTCTGGAGCCCCAACGATCGATCGGCCCAACTGACGACCGGTCGAATTTCATGCAGAGAGAGGCTATCCTCTCTACATAGTTGGGACTCATCCATGACCGGTTGTGGCCCCCTGCCGACCGGTCGCTCAACGCGTGAGCAGATGCGCGTACTTTTCATTTTTGAACTTTCATCTTTTTGTTTTCGATTAGGACTCTTCCTAATTTTGTTTTAGGGTTTCTAAGTAGTTGTCACACTATTTAAACTAGTTTATTTTCATTGTTAAGGATTCATTATTCAATTTTATATAAGCGATTCTCTTTGAGTTTATCTTTGTTTTGCACATGTTCTTCGAGTGCCCCTTGAGAAATCAAGGAAGATCGGTTGAGGATTCCCAATAGATTCGTGGATTTGGATCAGTTATCCATGAGAGAGACGGTGATCGATCTCGTTCCGCCTCTGGCTGCACTGAGTTGGTATTAAAGTGAGAAACAACCTTGAAAAGATGACATCTAGTGAAGGACGTGGCAATAATCTTGCTGACGGTGATCAGGGGACGCAATATTTAGTGGAGAAGATGGAAGCTCTCCATAGATAATTTGAGATGTCTATGCAAGGGCTGCAAGCATCTCTCGATTAGATCCCAGCGGCTTTGACTCCGCGACAGGCTTCAGGTGGTGTGCAACCGCCTGTGATTGCAGTTCGGAACAATCTAGCATTCCGCCTGGCTCTTCGAAATCGAAAGAAGAAAAAGAGAATAAAGAATAATTTTATTCTTGTTTTAGTTATAGGACCTTTTATTTTGAATAAATTTGATGTACACTAAAAACCTTTGGTTATTTAATGATGATTTCATTTTTATATTTTTATTGTGTGTAAATGGTAGAAAAGAATGTTTGGTTTTAATTAGCTTATATAGTAAGTCAGTCACACTCATGACTGGGTATCTGAGTAAAAAATGCTCAGGCATCGAAATCTGGGTTATGACTCACATAATGATGATTTCCCTTTGTAAAATCTTCTTTAACTTGGGAAGTAATTGATGGTGAAAACCTAAACGTTAAATTAGAATTTCATTATAAGATAGAACTAAAGAAAAAATAAAATCTCACATTTTAGTCTAATACATCGATATATATATATATATATATATATATATATATACCTCCTTTGCAATAATGGATTTGCAATCATAGATTCCTTGAGCCTTAATTATAGCTTTGTTGGCCGCTCAACATCTATGAACCGTATCATTGTAATCTTCACTATTAGCCTTTGATCTATGCATCTTGTTTGTTATTGAGAATATATAAGTGTTAGTGCACTTTTTCGTGGCATACCAGTGCACCTTGTTTGTCAATCACTTGCATCAGTGAGTCTAGTGTCGGTTGAGCCCAATGAAGACGAAGACCGAAGACTCAATGGCCCCACTGCATCAAGGAAGAAGATACAGGTAAAAGTGATGCCTTGATGTGCCTTAACCTGGACCAAAACTCAACCCCTTAACCTCTTTGATGACCTTGATCATATTAGGGAACCTTTAGTCATCATAGATTGGCCCTAGGTGTTCCAAAACATCACCTAAATCTTGGCCTAAGTGAGAGGGTTGAAGAATGGATGGGTCAGCAAAACAGTGGGCTGAACCCAGGCCTGTCCGACCGGTCACGACCGGTCGTGGACCCCTGGCCGACCGGTCAAGACCGGTCGGACAGACAGTCCAATTTGGACAGCATTCTGCTGGGGTGGATGGCCATTGGGCGGACCGGTCGTGGACCCTGGATGACCGGTCGTGGACCCCTGGCCGACCGGTCACGACCGGTCGGACAGAACCCCCCACTAAGACAACAAGCATTCTGTCTCTAGCCGACTGGTTCTGACCGGTCGTGGGCCCCTGGCCGACCGGTCGTGCGACCGGACGGCACTGGCCGTTTTTTATCCGTTTTGTATCCGTTGTGCATTTTTCTATATAAGGGCTTGTCTCATTTTGAGGGGCAAAAGAGAAGGTTTTGAGAGCCCATTACCCACACCTTTTGTACATCATTTGGGGCCTCAAAGAGGAGGATTTTCAAGTCATATCCCTTGTGTTTAAACACAAGTGAGGGCATTCAAATGCAAACTAGAGATGACTTGATTCCTCTCTTAATTCTAGAGGTGAGACACTATTCCATATAGGCATATCCCTTGTCCAAGACCTCTAGAAGACCCTCTAGGTGAATCTCCTAGTTAGATCAAGCCACATATCACATGTAGGAGATTCAACCATCCTCCTATCACCTTGGGCATCTCAAAGGCATCACATGCAAGGTGTTTGATCGAGTGTAGCTGCGGCATTGGCGACGCAACGACGACACGATCGAGGGAGCAATGGAAGCTGATTGAAGCACGGGAGAGCGGAGATCAAACAACCCGAACCGGCGCTGAACAAGGAGCTCATCCGACAAGTAAGGTTGTCTTAATTGAGAGTCCATTTAGAGTTTGTTTGTCAAACTCGATCTAGGGACATTAGCCGTTCCTTGGCCAGTTAGCCGGGCCTAAACTAAGTCTCCAAGGGGGAGCCTCCGACACAGGAGTGAACGTGCGTTGGGTTGAGAGTTAGCCTATGTCCAAAACTCCGTTTGGGTTGAGAGTTAGCCCTTTGTCCAAAACTCCGGTTATGGTTGAGAGGTGAACTAGTAAAACCTCCGTGTAAAGGTTGAGAGGTGAACCTCATTTAAAACCTCCGATAGTGAATGCCGGTGTGCTCAAAGGAGTTGAGTACTTGAACCGGGAGTGGAGTAGACCCAAAGTCGAACCACTATGCATACTTGTGTTTTTGATTGATTTGAGCACATTGATATCTTAGCATTTGAGTTTAATTGTTTAATTATGAATGCTTTATAGGAATGTATGCTAGGCACTAGATTGGCACATCCACACACAAGATGTACTTTCACTAGGTGTATAGATTGAGCTCATTGATCCATTCTCATAAGTCTACATAGGTTGCATAGGTTAGGAGCTAGATTAGTTAAATCTTTTGATTACCTATGCATGCTTTAGACTAGGTTGTTTATTGCTTAATCATATGCTAGTCTTGTGATTGGACCCACTTAGGCTTGGAAGCCGAAGTGTTCTTGCTTACTTAGTTTGATTTGTTGAAATATATAAGTAGGCGAAAAGAATTTAAAAAAAAAAAGTCCTAATCACCCCTCCTATAGGTTTAGCCATAATTCTAGTTGTTCTTTAAGCTTCCGTACATACGTGGGTGTCGTGTTAGACCACCCGACGCAATTTCAATAAGGATATTGATCTTTGTAGAATTTGAGGAAATGACTATTAAAGTGTCCATTTCCTTAACTATCTATCAATTCTTCAATATTCATTGATCCATCAATCGCTTTTATTAAGTCATTTATCAACTGATAATCCAATTCAATTGAAACTTTTTCTACATAACTTGTGAATCCATTAGTTGATCTTTTTGTGAATTTGTCAAACAATTTGACAGTGGATTCATCAAGAAGAACCCTTCTACCTAGATAGTTCTACTTTTCTTCTTCATTGATGGATTCCTTGAGAGGTAATCCTTGTCTGCATAAGCCCACTCTTCTTCTTCAACATTTAATTGGCCTAAAAGTACTTGACCACAAACTGACTAACCATGAGTCCCAATTCGATGATTATAGGCCATTTGTTGACGCTTATTTTTAGTGGCCTAATTAAGTCAATTGAGCAAATGTAAATAACATCTCCTAGTAATCAGCATTTACTCGATGAAATGCTTTGAACTTTGCCTCAGTTAAGTAAGACTTCTCTGAAACATTGTTGGAAGGTTGTTACTACACAATCTATTGTTGGAAGCATCTTATTAGAGAAAAAAACATTGCTTTAATACCCATTAACAATGTAGGTGAATGGTGGAAAAGGGAAGATAAGATCATTGTCTCTTTCCTTTGTGATAAATTTCAATCGACGAAGAACCTTAAATTTATAAGGTAAAAGGAAATCTAAAAAAATATTATTGAGAATAGTAAATAAAATTTATTTATAAAGCTATTATATAACGCATATAAAACATAAACTTGAAATTTGTAACTTCTACAAAATAATATTTTAAAAACATATATAATATATTTAATAAATAGTAAACAACTTCTAAAATGACTCAAACTCTTCGACATATTACAAACAACTACAAAAAAATGTTACTTACAAAATGAATTTTAAATTTAAACTCTAAATAAGTTTAAAATGACCTTATTTTGGAAAATCATTTGGGGCCTAATTGTCTTTGGCATTGGTAAGGATGTAGAGCTTATCAATAGCTTTATAATAATATATTATGTGTAAAATGGATAATTGTCACGAAGTTATGGCTGTCAGAAGCTATAATGTGCATCAGACACTTGGATTGAACTTTCTTTCTGTGTTAGCCTTCTATACGACTGCCCTTGTCCTACATCAAAAGTTCGGCTAGTTCAAGTCAATTAGATGATTAGAACATGTCCTTAATTTACCCGATTCAACATTAAATAATTATATAGAAATATATACTTTAATATTTATATTGCTATGTATAACATAAAATAGCTGCTAAAAGCAAGTTGGTAATGTATAATGTGCTAGTTAAACATCGCGACCTCCGCTTAAAAGGTGTTCAGCCACTTTTTACACCTCCTTCAACCTTTTCAATAAGGTTAACTAATACTCTAAAAATTATTCTTGTGCCCTTCCAATGGACAAAATTGATGAACTCATCTTTTTTCTCCAAATTAACTTGCCATTTTGTTGAAAATTTAGTAAGTATAACCCATATTCAATAATGATTCTTAATTCTCCTTAATTTGCTCTTTTTTTAATAGGGTTATTTAGAGATATCCTTTGGTCAATATTTGAAAACCTACTTGCTTTTAAATTATTTAAAGTAATGTGCCTACCTTTTGAAAAGTCGATGAGAAAATTACTTCTTCGACTTTGACTAATGATGGCGGACAAAAAAGCATCATTAAGGCCTATAAAAGACTATTTTTCCCTTAAGGGCGCTCATTTTCTCGAATCTACCCTCGTTGTTTGGGGATGGTGTGCGAAAGAGTCTATGGGGCCTATTGTTAGTATGTAATTGATAAAAAATGTCCTTTCATTTTGTATGCTCATTTTAAGCCGTGAGCTAAAAGAATGAGGTAGATCTAAATTGTAGGTGGGTTCTAGGAAGGTTTCAATGGTAGGCAATCTTGGAACTACAAGATAGATTTATCTACTATGGTCCACTTGAGCATTGGATCTGCTTCATTTTTGGGGTCATACCCTAAAATGATACAAAAAAATGGATGGACAATGTATATTTTTCACAAACACCATGGTGGCCCTCACCTAGCTTACCACCCAAGGATGTGGAGTGAAGTAGGGCCCGCTGTGATGTTTAGGAGAAATCCACTCTATCCATTCGTTTTAACAAATCATGTTAAGACATGAGACAAAAAATTAGGTAGATCTAACACTCAAGTGGGACACGCAATTGGAAAGAATGAAAAGAGGCTGTATCATTTAAAACTTTCTGGGCTCCAATGTAATGTTTATATGCAATCCAAACCGTTTAGAAAGCAGCCTAATTGCTCATAAGGTCATTACCACTGGGATGAATTAAAAGAACAAAAATATTAACCTAATCCAAAGCTTCTATGGCCCCATGAATGTTTCAACGGTGGACGTAAAATCTCCACTATTGGATATGCCTTATTTTTAGGCTCATGCCATAAAATGATTTGGTAAAACATGTGAACGAGGTGGATTTCTCACAAACACCATAGTGGTGCTACATAGATTGGGATCCTTGAACATTGATCACTTTTGTCTGCTATGTTATGTGTTCTAAATGAAGGGCACCGTTTTAGCCTTTCATAAAATTCTGCATGCAATCATAACGGTATACAACACCAGCAGTTAAATTGACAGTGGAACAAAAGGGTAAGCAGATTATTTTAAATATTTTTAAAGTGGGTGGTTTTTTGCAAATAGACCAAAAGATAGATGATTTTTGTAAATGACTCGTTTTAATATTTGCATAGATTCATGTAAACTCTCCACTTGATTGTGATGAAAATCAAAACATCAGAGGTTTGAAATCAATACTCTCAGGGACTTGTTTTTCTGAGACTTGAATGATTCAGTGCTTGTGGGGCACAATGTTTGATTATCCATGCCACTGATTGTCAGAGGTTATTGCTAACCCTTTGGATTTAGCAAACATGACAACCAGACCTTTGTCTTAGGTGGCGTTTGGCATATTTACAAATAAGAGCTTATTAGCTTATTTCTAAAAGTACAACCTTTTAGACCGTTGGGTAAAAGCCTAATCACGTGCTTATTTATTCCTAAAGTAGTAAATAAGTTTCAATTTAATAAGTTGAGAAGGGGTTATTTTTTCAAACGGAACTTATTTAGCTTAAGCAGAAAGTCATTTTGAATTAATTTTTGAACAAGTCTACCCTCAAACTTTTTTAAGTAATTCCCATCTTACCCTCTTCTCTTCTTTTTACAATTTCTTTAAGAAATGCTCACATGATGAACGACCCATAGTGAAAGTGGGCCCCACATGATGAATGACCCATATCAAAGGTGGGCCTACATAACGCACAATCACATCGAAGGTGAGCCCCACATGATATGGATGACCTGCTTCAAAGAGTGGCCCTGCATGATGAGCGTTCCACATCAAGCAGGCATATCTAATGATGGTCCACATCAAAGGTGGGACCCACGTGATGGATGGTGGACATTGAATGTGGGACCACATGATGGAAGATTGACATTAAAGGTGGGCCCACATGATGAATGACCCATATTGAAGGTCGGACCCCACATAATGGGCGGTCCATAGCATAGGTGGGACCTACATGATGGATGATGGGCTATTAAAGGTGGGTTCCACATGATGGACTATCCACATCAGGTGGCCCCACATGATAGATGGTCCACAACAAATGTGGGACCTACATGATGGATGTTCTACATCAAAGGTAGGACCCACGTGATGGATGGTGGATATTGAATGTGAGACCACATGATGGAAGGTTGACATTTAAAGGTGGGCCTACATGATGAATGACCCATATTAAAGGTTGGGCCCCTCATGATGGACGGTCCACAGCCAAGGTGGGACCTACATGATGGATGGTGGACATCAAAGGTGGGTCCCACATGATGGACTATCCACATCAAGTGGGCCCCACATGATAGTGGTCCACAACAAAGGTGTGACCCACATGATGGACGGTGGACATTAAAGATGGGCCCTTCATGATAAATGACTCATAAAGTGGGGCCCCACATCAATGTGGGCCCACGTAATGAAAGGTTCACTTCAAAGGTGGGTCTCACATGATAGAAGACCTGCATCAAGGTGTGGCCCAACATGATGGAACATGCGCATTAAGTGAGTCCCATTTGATGGACAATCCACGTCAAAGGTAGGACCCACACGATGGATGATGGTTAGTTGATATCAAAGATGGGCCCATGTGATGAATGACCCATAATGAAGGTGGGCCCCACACAATAAATGGTCCACATTAAGGTGGGCCCACATAATGGACGAAGTGGGCTTCACATGATGGATGGCCCACATAAAAGTGTGGCCCTCATGGGCCCCACCTAATGGACGGTCCACATCCAAGGTCTCTCATGATGAATGACCAATATCCAAAGTGGGCTGTATGATGGATGATCTGCACAGAAGGTGCACCCCATATGATGAATGATGGATATCAAAAGTGGGCCCCACATGATGGCCAATCCACTTCAAAGGTAGGGCCCACACTATGGACACATCAAATGTGGAGTCCACATGATGGGTGATGGGTAGTGGACATTGAGGGGCCCACATAAAGAACAATTAGCAATGATTTTGGGCCCCACATGATAGACGATCCACCAAAACAACCATTCGATTGTTCTAAGATTAAAGTTGTTGTAATCTTAAAAAATGAGGTCAACTACCGTTAAAAAAAGTTCTTATTTGAAAGTTTTACCTAATGTGATTATTTTAACCCTCCCCCTTTTTTTTTTTTGGCAGATTTTATCAAACAAGTTTATTTAAAACAAGAGCTAAATAAAAAAGACATTGAAGTAGCTTTATTCAAAAAGCTATTGTTGAGTAGAGATGCCAAAAGAGCCCTGAGATGCTGCTTGCCAAAGCTTTATTTATTTATTTTTCTTTCACATAGACCCACACCACATGGGCACTCGATCCCTGGTCTCCAGTGTTGAAACAGAGACTTGCCTCTTAAGCTAGACATTAGGGTTTAGTTGTTGTTAGTGGCTTGAGTCTGATGCAACCCGTCCCAGCCAACTCAGATTCGGTTGGACCCGATCCGATCCTGTCCAATACCACGAGTCACTCCCAACTTAGCGAATCTGGGCGAGTCCCGAGTAGACTCAGTACCAACCAGTCAGTCCGGGTCACGAGTTTTTCAGCCATCGATGTACTTGTGTGTATGGAGTAATAATCTCTCTCTCTCTCTCTCTCTCTCTCTCTATCTTTTTTGACGTGGGAAAGTCTCTGTCAACGCTCTTCCCGCTCTCCTACGAGAGCTGCAGTCCCCGCAGACAGGTCTGTCATGACCCTCATCTGATCAACGGTCAATTCTGTTCGTGACCCTCATCTGATCAACGGTCAATTCTGTTCGTGACCCTCATCTGATCAACGGTCAATTCTATTCGTGTGTGTTAGTCACAAGTCTAGGAGATGATTAGCCTCGGGCCGCATGATTCTCGATTCGACCGCTAACTATCCCGATTAGGCTACTGTTCTGCACCCGAATGAACGGTTCCAGTTACTGCACGCTTCCCACGTGTACGGTCATGAATGGACAGGTACATCGTGCTGCCGCCCGAGCAATCTACCGTCCTAAGACACGTGGCACTAGATGAGCACCCGAGCTGATCGCGCCTTCGGCTATCACGCGAGTCTCCAATCTTTCCACACAACGAAGAGTTTATGGACGGTGAGCCTCAGACGTGCGATCTTCAAGATAAACAGTCTGGATCATCCCGTGCTTGGGCAGAAGGAGAGAGCAGCTTGGGCGCGCATCCTCACACGTGGATATGAGTTACACGTGTGCAACATGGGAGCTGATCAGTCTGCATAGATGCCGGGAGGCCGACCTGATCAGTCAGGTGGGCCACATCTGCAAGTATTCGGTCCCTTTTTTTTATTAACCGTTCATTTATTTTTACACACGCGTGGTCCACCTATGATCATTTCTCAAGCATCTCTTGATGAGTGGCTCCAATCTCTCACACGTTTTCTCTATAATTACCTCGTTAATGCAATGATGCATTATAGAATGCCTCGGACTTTCTGTTTTTGAAAGTGGGTCCCATGAATAAGTGATCCAAAACGTCGAAATAATGGAAATCACCCTATTAGCTGACATGACTTGCCGGTAAACTGGGTTACATGGCTCTCCATTAACCCAAAGCTCTGTGGGTCACCACGATGTTTATATTAATTCTAAACCGTCCATCCATTTCGTCAGCTAATTCCAGGACATGACCAAAGGGCTGATGTCGAGCTGACGAAATAATGGACGGAGTGGATACGATGGCCCCACAAAGCTTTGGAAGCCGTGTAACCCCGGTACCCATCCAGAAGAACCATATTCTGCGTTTCTTCTTGGATGAGTAGAACCGCTGCTGTACTTTCGTTCCTAAGAGTTTATTTATGTCCAATTATTGAAAGATTTTAGGGTTTATAGAACCTTCATAGTGGGTTCCATTATATCAACGGCGTAGATTAGTTTATAACGGACCCTACTTGTACTAACTGAGAGTCGGAAGAGTACTGTAGAATCTATGGCTGCGGGTATTGTACCATAACCCTAAAACGACTGCTCATCATGAGGAGCCTAGGAAAACCGCTTCCCACCTGACAAAACCACCTCCGGTTTCGAGCGCGGGAACTGCGCGGGAGCTGTTTCCCGATGTAGACACATATCAAATCATCTTGTCAGGTGGGCCCATTCCACCCATAAAGCGGAAGGAATCGATTTGCCTCAGATACGATCATGACAGGCCCCATCAAATCCAGCCATTCATCGCAATGTATATGATGTTGACGCCTCCGACGCCGTCCGTTTGTTGGTCTTTCGGCGCGTGTGATTTGACCTGCACTCGTGCGAATATCCCTTTTCCGGAACTCGCCACCACACACGACCAATGGCCTAGGTCCCACGTTGTAGATGCAGAAGAGGATAGAATGTCAGACCTGTTAAATCAGCCGGTGGCAATAAATGTATGTCGAATCAGAGCCGTTGGTTGTTTTCATTTGTACGCATTAGTAGTCGAGCTGGTGATGGTACTAGATCAGCTTTTGAAAAAGCAAATCCAAATAGTGGGGCCCATACGATAAACGGTATAGATCTCAACCGTATGGGATAGTTGATACGAGCGGCTGAAATTACCTGACAAATCCACTCAAGCTAGTGAAGCTGCCAACCCATTGGTCGAGTTGGAATACAATGTGCGTCTGCCACTAACTTTGTTTCATCACATTGGGCAAGTTGAAAAGTCACTTTTGTATAGCATCTGAGCCGTACAGTAGGTGTGATGCATTATAGTGATCACTCAGGGGGGAATTAAGGATGGTCCATTCATCAGGCATGCTAAGCCATTGGAATCAATGGACCAACGATGGTTTGATAACTGTTCGAATTTTTGTTTTAGGTTATTTTATACGGCTGGGATGTTTTACTGAAGTTCTGTGCAGTTAATTTTCGTCAGTACACGTGGAGTGTGACGTATGTGTGTCTATCTACATCGTACGAGTGTTTACTAGTTCATGAATCATGATGAGATTTACTTTTGTTTTTTAATTACAAAAAAAAGTAGGGAATTTTCATAAGTGGGGCACAAGCAACCCAATTAATTAGGTAGTATTCTATCAAAAAGTGGGGCCCATGATTTGAACGGATACGATTGGAGTGCATGCATGCAACGTGCAATGTGGATGAGTTACCACAACTTAATAAGAACATACATCGCAGTCTTTTCGGTTATTCTTTGTGACCGCACGCAGCTATCGTGCGCTTCGAGACACTTCTCAGTTCTCACGACTCTCGGCGTTGGCTCTCTCGTTTCTCTTGCCCATGTGGGTGGAGCCCTCGCTGCAGCTTTCGAAATACGAGCAGAATTCGCGCGAAGGAAATAGGATTCTATTCGCGGCAAAGGCATCCACGTGGCACACGTGTAATTGATCCAGTCAGTTCATCAAGCAAGGTGGCTATCAACATTTAACATATGCTGAGACAAAATTCAATCCGGTCAAATCATCACGTGGTCCACTGGCAGTATATGAAAAATGGACGGTTAGAAAAAGACAACCAATTACCTACGTTTTAGCCACATGTATAGCTCTCTCCTGATTAGTAGAACCTTGCTATTTTCGAGGGTCCAATCTGATAAATGGCTCAGATTACACACAAGTGTAGTATATTAGCATGTGTGGCGTGAATGGTCTCTTAAATATATCCCGGCTGAGTGGCTCCAGCATCTGTCGTTCAGTTCCATGTAGCTGTCTCCATAATGGCATTGTTTGGGTGGGCCACCAGGTGTCCTATCATAGTATAGTAGCAAAGCAATTAGTAGCTGAAAGGGGCCTTTCAACGGTCCTGTATTGCCTGGATGCCACGTTCTTCCACAGACAGGCAGGGGCCGAGGAGCAGCCAATGATAGATATCTAACATGGGAGGTTGGGTCATCCCACACCCATGTATAGCAGGCAAAGAGACAAACTTCAACAAACGTGTGCCAACGTTGAGCATGTGGCCAAGATCAAGCTATCCACAGGTGGGCCCCAACGTTTACATTCCCGCAACCAACTATTAAGATTAGCTAAAGGTTATGAAAGAGAAGGATGTCTTAGAAACGCATTCAATGGTTTAGATTCAAGAGATAGAGTTTGCACCTTCTACGAGGGGGACTCAACGGTTTTTCTTACAGGAATGTTAAAACCTGGCTTTATATTTTATTTTTGGTCTTGTTTTGAGTGGTCAGTAAAAATCTTATAAAATGATACCAAGATCTCAGTGTTTAAATTAGGTTATCTTAATCAGCCACTTGAGCTATGGATTGGAGTAGGAGTTTCTCACCGTCCAAATGGTCCCTTAGCATTTTTCCTATGTACAATGAACTTTTATTTTCAATTCTATATAAGTTTGGCCAATTGCTCAGTAATGTAATCAATTGATCTGCCGAATTCCATGGCGGACATGTAGAAGATCTAAGTAATTAATATTGGTTCCTTTTCAATTGAATATGGATTATTTTAGTATTTTTCATCTTTACATTCCATTCATATGTCATATGTCATATATCAAAAAGGTTAGTATAAAAAACTCAATGAGAGGTGGACATTTTGTTTATGATTTGTCTACCACTTGTCTACACAAAGTAAACTTCCCCTATAAGTTCTATGGTGGGCTCATCTTGTTTCTACATGACGTATTATACTATGCAACAGACTTTTTTTTCTTTTCTATTTTGTGATAACCTATCTTACATGTGTCATACCATCTTCAAATCCACTTATACACAACATGCAACCTTTGCCCGTCATATGCCGCCTTTGTCATACATGTGTACATGATTAAAGGGAAGGTTAAAAGGGAGGGCTTCCTAACCTTGAAATGTACCCTTGAACATATGACCTCAATGTTGAAATGCACTCTAACGAGCTATGGGTTAGAATCAAAGTATTCCCGTAACAGTAACAGTAGTATAGTGGCTACCATAATTATTTTCTAATACAGGTCATAATAACTGTTACGGCTCTCATAAAAGCTGTTATGACCTTTTTATTGATTTTTTTTTTTTTGAAAAACTTACATTTGTTTATTAATATAAAAAAATTCATAAAAACCTTTATTTACCTTGTAACAGATTATAATGAAGCTGTTACAGCTATTATAGGAGTTGTAACGGCCTTTACAAGCAAACCATGGTTGGAAAGAAAAAAAATTTACTCTTAGAGAAAGCATTAGGTACTACCACTTGCATCCAAAATTACTGATCCTACACTCATTGTTTAGATGCTGAACACCTCTACAAGGCCGTGCCATTTGGCTACTGGGCCTTATGAGCTGCACCACAAATATCAAAGCAGTCAGGTGATCCTAGCTATCAAAGGAGGGATTGCAGATTAGGAAAAGTTCAATCAAAGGCTATCATTAGATGCTCAAAATCCCTATAATCTCCTACTAGGAACACGTTGGGATGCAATGGATGAATTGTCCCGATTTTTCTACCGATTTTTCTACAGATACAGGAATGATGGTTGCTTACTCAAATGACAAAGTGTACGCATGTAATCAGCAATTGTTCAAGCGTCGTGCATGTAAATCATGGGCCCCACTGTAGATGGTCATTACCTCAAAATCAAGCGGCTATCCCGATCCTAACATTTCATTCATGGATATTTGTTTGTTGAATTCAGACCGTTGACTACTACTGGGGATGCGGATGGACCAATAATGCTCTGCCAGAAAATTGGATTGAAAATCCTTTTGTTGTGGTCCCTGGCTCGTTAGTTGAGCTACTACCAGGGTTTAGGTCCAGTTTGATATTTCCAATTATACAATAAATGCTTGCAAATGGGCTATTATTACTTCTCCACGTTGTTTGGTTGAAGGAGAAAATTGCGTAGATCTTATGAAAATTTCATGTATTTCTACATGCGCAAAAACCGTGGGACCCATCATGATGAATATATCATATCCATGCCGTCCATGTTTTTCATAAGCTCATTTGAGGGCGTGATGCTAGAAAATGAGGCAAATCCAAAGCTCAAGTGGACCTGCCTGACCCATTGACACCCCTAACCTTTTCTTCTTCCCAGCCTCATACAGTGGGCCAGATCAAGGCCATTGATCTGATCGTGTGGACACTAGGAAACTAGACCCAAGTCATTTTTTTTTATTATCCCTAAGAGCCTATCCTTGCTGCACATATTGGATGTGTTGTTGAATCTGCCCACATAGTGCATGTTCGGATTCTCCAAACGGTCCATATTGAGGGTGGAAATGATGATGGACCATGAGGGTCCAGCCTAATCTCTACCCAGTAGTAAAAGGCCCGGACCGAGTCTGAAGAGGTGGCAATAGGTCTGGTCTGGGGAGGATCATGGTCAGCCCGAGCTTAGCCAATGACTAATCAAGCTGAGATGTCAGACCTGACCTGGCCCGTTTACTGATGGGCCTACAGTTTCAACCCCAATCCCAGCCAGTAACATTATAAACCGGTGTGTTATTGTGCTTGTCTGAGGCCCTAATAGAAAATTTGGCAATGGACCACATCAATGCTCAACTTGTCAATTAATCGGGCTAAAATATGAGGCCCAAACAAGGCCTATTGCTCATATTAGACTGACCTGTAGTGGGCCAGCATCTGAAATCAATGGGCCAAGTTGGCCGTGCCTGAGCCCAACCCAAAAGAGCCTGCCTGCTATGCAATTTTCAGCTGTATGTATATAATCGAATGGATAATGGCCCAGCTGGTGGGATGCTAACCATCATATTGATGACCATCTAATGTATGGTTAAAGGAAAATGGTGGTCCGATGGTTCAGATTATCCAATCTGTTTGATTTTATAAGGCAATGTTCTATCCATGAAGGGGCCCACG
This sequence comes from Liriodendron chinense, assembly GCA_003013855.2. Classification (NCBI taxonomy): domain Eukaryota; kingdom Viridiplantae; phylum Streptophyta; class Magnoliopsida; order Magnoliales; family Magnoliaceae; genus Liriodendron; species Liriodendron chinense. The sequence continues at coordinate 1,831,855 of PVNU02000307.1, forward strand.
AGTGGAATATAGTGTATAAGTTGAAGCTATAAGTGAATCCAGTCTGCATGTAAATGACTGGACCCTATGAGAGCACTGATTGATCACCTCCAACGGTTGTACGTTAATTAAAGTTACAACCTTCTTCCAGGCCAAATTGGAAACCGATATTCTGAAAACACTATGTGGGCCAGGACTCAGGTTTGGGCCAGAAGCCCAACTGTGAATACTGTCCAGATATGCCAATTTGTGCAAGTGGGGCCCATGAACTAGGTGGTCCGACTTAGTTGATTGTCCATGACTAATGGTTTCTCTTTCTTACCGTTCATCTGTTGGCCACAAATCGAAAGGTTATATTCTCCTATTTTCAGACCCGAAAATCAAACCCCTGCCCAATCCGTGGGCCTACAGTTCAAGCCCAACCCTAGGCCATTTGTGCTTAGTTGGGAAACTTTCTTTTTTCTTTCTTTTTAACACAATGGTCCCACTTGATGAGTGGCCATGATATTTAAATAAAAAGTAAAAAAAAAAAATTCGCCAACATATCACATATGTAGAATATCCAATACGTCAAAAATGTGGACTAAACGACGAGGGTCGCCTGATATGAAAATCAAGACGATCCGTTCATCCATCTGGACACAAGATCAAAATCCATTTCAATGGAATGATGCAGTGTATTGATTTGGCCCACCCAATGAGTGGATTGTCCTGATTTTCATAACAGGTAATAATTATGGTGGCATATATGGGATATTCACATGTGACATGTTGGCCAGAAATAATGGTAACTCATGATGCAGTCGTTGTATCTGATCATTTACCTTTCCATAAAAGGGTAACTTGTCCCCAATGGTAACTTTCGGTGACTTTCCGTTTTCAGTCTTGTTTACTACCTCTTTTATCGAAGGGAGTGGCCCAGCTTTCCCCGTTTTACCATAATTTGTTACCCGACAAGATTTTTTTTTTTTGGTGATGCCTTTCACATGGACTTCCTCTAACCTAAGGCTCTATGGGCCCACCGATATGTCCATCTGAAATCATCGTGTCCATTAGTTTCACTAGGTAGATAGGTGGTCTTCACTCCCACCTTTGAAACCTTTCTAGGGCTCACCTTTACATTTATATGCCATCCAACCCATTTCAGAAGGTGATATTCCATCAGTGGTCTTTTCGTTTTGCTGAACATAGGACCATATATAAGCTATTCATATCGTGAAAGCTATTTGCCTGCAACCGGTTAGCAATTTTAAATTTGCCTGCAATCGGTTAGCAATCTTAAATACTTAAGAAGATGTGAAAAACGCTCTTAAGGACAATATGTTTTCTCATGCTTTAGTCTGTCTTTATTTTAGCTCCACTTCTGATTTCTAAACTCGTATTTTCTGTAATTTAGAGTTATACAGTGATCCCCACCAAGACGAACGTAGGGAAAGCACACATATCAGCCTGATTCAAAATTTCTGTAGGCCTAAGAAGGTTCTAATGGTTGGAAGTGGATTGCGTGGTGTGCTGGTTGTGTATTGATGTCACCAAGTTTCGAGGCCCCACCAAGATGTATGTGTTATATCCACACTGTCCATCTATTTTGAGAGAACATTTTAGGGCATGGGCCCAAGACTGAGGCAGATCCAAAGCTCAAGCGGACAATACCACAAAAAGTGGAGGGGATTCAACACCTACCATTGGAAACTTATTGGCACCATGAAGTGTTGGATCAAGCTGATATTTATTTTTTCCCATCATCTAAGGTCCATGTGACCTTATGAACAGGTTAGATGGCAAATAAACATTATGGTGGGCCCTAGGAAGGTTACAACTGTGGGTGTCACTTGTCCCCACTGCTTTCTGTGGTGTAGTCCACTTAAGCTTTGGAATTACCTCATTCTTGGGCATATGCCCTAAAATGATCTCTCAAAATGAATGAACGGTGTGGATATAACAATTACATCATGGTGAGGCCCACAAAACTTGGTGACGCCAACACACGCATTCCCTTCCCCCATTATTGGTGTTCAATCTCCACTGTTTCCAATGATACGGCGCACTTGAGTTGTGGATCCACCTCATTTATTTCTCAATCCCTAATATGAGCTGGCGAAATTGATGTACATAGTGGTGGACCCCACAGCTATGGGCCAGATGAATCACTTCTAGGATCCTTCATGACAATAGGGGTGGGCCACCTCCTCTCTACTTGTACACGTGCCATGTGAAGGCATGTTCTCATTTAGTGGTGCACGCACGTGGACAAGTGCATTGCTCTTTTTGTTGGTTTTCAGTCATAGGCATCCATCATGCCTCTTCATGACCGTAGGCTTTCATTCGTGCTTCTTTATTTTTTAAAGTATGAGATGCCCTTTTGATAGCTTACCCTTTTATAGGCCCAGTGTAAATTATTGGCCCCTAATCAGCTATATGTGGCTCATTCCTGTCTCTATCTCAGCCTCACAGCCATTGATTTAAAAAAGAATAGAAAAGAAAAAGACAGATAGATAAGGAGTATCTATATCTATGTTTGTGAAATCTATAATATTTGTCACTGAAAAATGTAGTGTAATCAGCTAATGTGGACATAGTTGCATTTGGACTGATTGGCATCCACATCACCTATCTTGACTGTCCATTAGGCCCAGTCCTACTTTTTATAGGTTGCTGTTAAAAAATTATGTTGATTGGATGATCTAAACCGTCCTCTCAGCGGCACGAAAGAAAAATGGATGGTCCGGTTATGGATGTTTAGGACGGTCTGATTGACACGACTTTTGCATAATTATGAAAGAGGAGTGCAGTGGACCTAGTGGACAGTCTAGATAGTAGAGGCCTGAGTGAGATGGACAATTAATGGGCTTCACAGAACACGTGCTGACATGGCACACATGTGTGAGATTGGGTCCATTCATCACGAGGGGCTCACCATCAACTACCCACGATATAAAAAAAATCAGGCTGGCCCACTGATCAGGGCTGCCAAAGCGTGTAAGTTGAATATGTACAATGTGTCTTTTTCCTAACCGTTCATTTATCCCATAATAGTAAAATAGGCACCAAATGAACGGATAGGATCTAGCACAGGCATGCCATGTTCTCACGTGTGTGCCAAGAAGCCAAACGTGCTGGGCCATCACATATTTTTGTTATGTAGCCGTGGGTGATGTGGCCTCTGTCTGTTTATGTGTCATGCACTTATCTCGGTGGTGTCTACGCACACCCACGTCATAATTATCATCTTTCTTATAGAATGATATCCAAACGTGTCTCTTCTTTTGCAATTATCTGATAAGAATCATGTTTGGATGCACACAATATCGCTTTCCACTCAGCATCTAAGCCTTTGCATGGGCTAATCTGATTTTATTTGCTTCTAAAAGTTATAGCATCGGGGCTGCCTTCTCCAGTTCTATTCGCTATGGAAGCATTTGGAAAGGAGCTCTGGTACACGTCTGCACACGTGCCAAGATCTGAACCATCCAACCATTCCATGATCAAATGGTAGGATGGTCGAATTATCAGGGTGGATGAGCGGACGGTGGCTTACCAAACAAATGGACAATCAATTTGTTTTGTTCATGACCTGCAGATTTTTTGTCCAGTGCATCTACATGGCTGGGATCACCAGATGGACGACTAGCTCCGACATCTTCACAAATGCAAGCCAGCATGTCACCATGCTACACACGTGTGCAGGATTTGCAATCCACCAGAAAGCTATCCATCTTGGTTTTTATTTTATTTTATCAAAATCATAAAGATCAAGAAACATTGAAAAATAAAATATAAAAAACATGGTCGAAAATTAATTTAATGTGTATTAATCTTCTTGGTCTTGGTAAAATATGGTTTTCAATATATTATGTGATTTCAAAGATGACCTTGGTTGGCCAAGACCTTCCACCTCAAGAAGTGAGAGGTCTTGAGCTCGAGTCCCCTCAGGTGGCCACTTCCAATAAAAGAAATATTACCCGGCCCAAGGAGGGTTTACACGTGCCCTGGCGACCTCGAAGGGTTCTCTAGTTAGGAGACCTAGCTGAGGATCTAGTCAGCTCTAAGAAGCCGGGATACGCCGGTCATCAAAAAAAAAAAAAAAAAAGATGAATGGTTCTGATCATTACTCCTTGGATCCCATGACATAGATGCCCTTAATTTGGTCTTCTCTGCCCAATTATCTTTCTAGGAGTGTGCTATAGCCGGGTGGCTTTACATGTGTTGAACTCGGATGTGGACTTAACCATGATTATCTCTAATTTGTAAGTTGTTTTTCTCCCCTCACATAATAAAAACAAAGCTTATGTAGACTCTTTTTACTTGCACATGTTAGCCTCTTACATATATATAAGTGTTTTAATGTGATTAGGCTTTTTCTTTTTTCTACAAAGGTGGGAGTTGGATAAAAAGAAGTTGGCTGTACACACATTTCTGGTAGGCCCGCAAAAAGAACTGTGCTACACATTGCATGTGCATCTCGGTTGATTAGGCTTTGAAGCCCTAGAGTCTTTAAGACTTCTTAAAACTCCAAAAGAACGCATGTGCATGCATGTGTGTGGGCCATCAATCACCTGGACTGTAATAACAATCCGCTCATCGGGGGCTATAGGTGTACATTTTGGTCAATCCCTTAGCCAAACATAGTTTTTTATGGGTTTTTGTGATGTGATCCACATGCCGAATTGTTCAACCTAATTTTTCCACCAATCAATCGTCATTGTGGGGCTGCTCTTTTTGGCAGCTTGGTTGTTGTTTAAAAATGAGATGTCCACCAAATGTGACTCAATGCAAAGTTTAAAAGTGTGAAAACTCAACTTGAGTCAACTTGAATCCTGGCTCAAAGGTTCTGCGACGTGAGACTTTTTTTTATTTTAAATATTATTAAACATGACGTCTCAAGTCCAGCCAGCTGGACTAAAAGTTATGGCTTATCAAGTGGATGACTTCTAATCTATTAAGTGTGTGTATCACCCAACTCATCTAATAAGTTGGCCACACCATGAGAATCACCTTGTACAATTAGCTGTTCTCACTTATTGAGTGGGTTATTATTATATTTTCTTATTTATCAATAACTGGACATTATTTCCTATCGTATGGCCCACTTGATGAGTAGATTGAGCTATTTTTTCAATAGGTGAACGTCGACCTATCAGAAGGTTTGGATGTCTCATTCACTTAAGGAGTTGGAAGTTATTCACTAGGTGAACAGTAACTTGTGATCCAACTAATTGGACTTGAGACCTCGATAAATATTTATAAGTATACATATTAAATAAGAGATCTCAAGTCCAACCAGTAGACCGTAAGTTATGTTCAACCTAGTGGATTGATGGAGTTTTCCTCCTCATCACTGTTAGAGGAGAGAATGTGTAATAGGGTGAGGTCGGGCGCTCGGGCCAGTTAGTGGCCAGACGATTAAAATTTCCACCAGAAGGCAGTTTTACTGCTGGACAGATTTGGCCTAAGCCGGGCGCCCGACGGTCAAAGTGACCGGGCGCCCGACCATATTGGTCCGAGCGCCCGAAATTCAGTTTTTTTCTCATGTTTCACGCTGGACTGTTTTTGAGTTGGCCGGGCGCTTGACGGTCTGGTGACCGGGCGCCCGACCCTGCGCGAACTGCTTAGACGCAGTTTCCTAATCTGGCTCTGTTTCCTCCATTTTTGGTTTTTAAGCGTTCTAAAACGGGATTAGGGTATCCCATGGTGTTGTAAACACGTCCAAGGTGAGAAAGAGAGAAAAAGAGGAAGAGAGAAAGAGAAGAGAAGGAGAGAGGAAGCTTATAGAAGGGAGAAGTTGCTTGGAGAGGGATTCTTCTGCGCAACCGTAGTCTCAGCGCTTCTACGTCATCGGGATCGGTGAGATCACTCATCCTTTACTATTCTCTTGTTGTTTATCCATCCCTGCGTGGGTGAAGAAGTTTGATCTAAGCGGTGTGTGCTTGTGATCAGTTGTAACAGTTCCCTGAGATAGTGGATTGTTGATCTGGACTAAGTCCCGTGATTTTTACCTCTTTTGAGGGTTTTCCACGTAAAAACTCTTTGTGTTCGTGTGGTTGATGTTTATTCTTGAATATTGCATTATCATAGTTCATAATTCTAGTGTATTGGGGGGCGAGATCTGAAGGTTTGTGTGAAACGCACCCAACAAAGTGGTATTAGAGAGTTCAGGTTGCTTGAACGGTGTGGGATCGGTTCTGAATTATGGAAGGTGGCTCATCAAGGATGATCAGCCTCAATGGTTCTAACTGGACCATATGGAAGGCTAAGATGGAGGACTTGCTTTATTGCGAGGACTTGTATGCTCCAATTCTAGGCATATCGGCGAAGACAGAGGATATGTCGGATGATGTTTGGAAGAAATTGGACCGGAAGGCGGTGGGGTTCATTAGACAATGGTTGGATGATTTGGTTTTCCACCATGTGTCTACAGAGACCTCAGCCGCTAGCGTATGGCTGAAATTGCAAGGGCTGTATGAGAGGAAGACAGCCGGTAATAAGATTTTCCTGATAAGACGACTTGTGAATCTCAAGTTCAAAGATGGTGGTTCTGTGGCTGAACATATGAATGAGGTCAGCATCATTGTGAACCAACTCTCTGCGAAGAAAATGGTCCTGGATGATGAACTTCAGGCTTTGCTACTGCTTAGCTCATTACCTGACAGTTGGGAGACATTAGTGGTGTCTCTACGTAACTCCGCGCCAGACGGAAAGGTATCCATGGATCAGGTAACAAGCTGTGTCTTCAATGAGGAGACAAGGAGGAAGTCCCTAGGGCCTGCTCAACAAGAGGCCCTTGTGACACAAGATAGGGGGAGAGGAAAGAACAGAAAGGGCGGAAAGGCCCGAGATAAATCAAGAGGCAAGTCAGTTGCCAGGAAAGATGTTGAATGCTGGAATTGTGGCAAGAAGGGCCACTACAAGCAAGAATGTCACAAGAAGAAGAGTGACAAGAAGGGTAAAGGAAATGAGAAGGAAGATGATTCAGATTTTACTGCGGTCGCCTTAGATGGTGACGTAGTTGTTATTCTTTCGGCAGATCACGATACTTGTCTCACGGCTTCGAGTCAGGACATCGACTGGGTGATAGACTCGGGAGCCTCGTTTCATGCGACTCCACGCAGAGATTTCTTCACAAGCTACAAGTCAGGTGACTATGGGACTGTGAAGATGGGAAATTCTGGTGTTTCGAAGATTGTAGGGGTCGGTGATATTTGTTTGAAGACCGATGTAGGCTGCACATTGGTTCTCAGGGATGTGAGACATATTCCAGACCTTCGCCTCAACTTGATGTCGACGGGAAGGCTGGATGATGATGGTTATCAAAGCCGCTTTGTTGGTGGGGCGCTGGAAGCTCATCAAGGGTTTGTTGATCGCTGCCAGAGGAAAGAAGTGTTGCACTCTTTACAAGGCAAGTGTCAGTGTATGCAAGAGTGGATTGAACGCAGCAGAGGATTCAGCTACTGACGTGTGACACAGGCGTCTAGGCCACATGAGTGAAAAATGGCTTCAGCTACTAGCAAAGAAGCAGCTCCTTCCAGACGTGACAGGTATACCTCTCAAAACCTGTATTGACTGTTTATCTGGGAAACAGCATAGAGTTTCTTTTGTTAAAACTGCTTCTCATACTAATAAAATACATGCATTAGATTTGGTTTATTCTGATGTTTGTGGTCCTATGAGGACAAAAACCTTGGGTGGGGCATTGTATTTTGTCACTTTTATAGATGATGCATCTAGGAGGGTTTGGGTGTATGCTTTGAAATCCAAGGACGAGGTCTTTGGTGTGTTTAAATTGTTTCATGCTATGGTCGAGAGAGAGACAGACAGATCATTGAAGTGCATCCGCACTGACAATGGTGGTGAATACATAGGTGACTTCCACGAGTATTGCAAGTCACTGGGTATACGGCATGAACAGTCAGTTCCCAAGACCCCCCAGCATAATGGTGTGGCTGAGCGAATGAATCGCACTATAGTAGAGAGAATCAGATGCATGTTATCCCATGCAAAGTTGCCCAAGATGTTCTGGAGAGAAGCAATGCACACGGCGGTGTATTTGATAAACAAGTCTCCATCAGCCCCGTTGAATGGAGAAGTACCTGAGAAGGTGTGGACTGGATGTGATCCATCGTACAGTCATCTCAGGGTGTTTGGATGCAAGGCATCAGTTCACGTACCAAAGGACGAGAGGTTCAAGCTCGACATGAAGATCAGGCAGTGTGTGTTCTTAGGGTACGGTGATGAAAAGTTCGGTTACAGGTTGTGGGATCCGACCGAGAAGAAGCTTGTTAGGAGCAGAGATGTGGTTTTTATTGAAGATTAGTGTATGGAAAACATTGAAAAGCCAGAGAAGACCCAATCCAGTTCAGGTGAACTGGAAGACACGGATCCGATTACTCCTCCCGTGGTGCCTGATGACGGGGGAGTACAGCAAGGTGCAGAGGATGAGGGAGTTCCTACAGAAGATGGACAGGGGGAGCAGCCCCAACTTGATCCACCTATTGAGCCACAGGTGAGGAGGACATCAAGGGACAGACATCCATCCAAGAAGTACTCGCCGCATGAGTATATTATGCTCACAGATGGGGAAGAGCCAGAAGACTATTTTAAGGCCCTAGCCGACGAGCATAAGGGGGAGTGGTTGAAAGCTATGCAAGAGGAGATGGAATCCTTGCATAAGAACCACACTTATGACATGGTGAAATTGCCTAAGGGCAAGAAAGCTCTGAGCAACAAGTGGGTGTTTAGAAAGAAGAATGAGCAGAAGAATTCACAGACAAGGTTCAAGGCCAGACTTGTGGTGAAAGGGTTTGGTCAGAGAAAAGGAATAGACTTCGAGGAGATATTCTCACCAGTGGTGAAGATGACATCCATTCGGGTGTTGCTTGGGTTGGCAGGCTAGCATGGATCTGGAGATAGAGCAGGTAGATGTCAAAACTGCCTTTCTCCATGGTGACCTGGAAGAAGAGATCTACATGCGTCAACCAGAAGGGTTCGAAGTCAAGGGCAAAGAGTATATGGTGTGCAGGCTTAGGAAGAGCTTGTATGGGCTGAAGCAAGCTCCTAGGCAATGGTACAAGAAGTTCGACTCGTTCATGTTAAAGCATGGATATGATAGAACGGAGTCGGACCACTGTGTGTTCACTTGCAAGGTTCTCAGATGGTGATTTCTTAGTTCTGTTATTGTATGTTGATGACATGCTCATCATGGGAAAAGACATCAAGAAGATTGACAGCATGAAACAAGATTTGGGCAAGTCTTTTGCGATGAAAGACTTGGGCCCTAAAAAACAGATCCTAGGAATGGAGATAACCCGTAACAGAAGCAGCAGTAAGCTTTGGCTGTCACAAGAACAGTATATTGAGAAAGTCCTAGAGCGGTTCAACATGAATGCAGCGAAGCCGGTCAGTACTCCACTGGATGGTCACTTCAAATTGAGCGACAAGCAGTGTCCCAAGATGAAGGCGGAAGTGGAAGAGATGCGAAAGATACCCTACGCGTTAGTGGTAGGAAGTTTGATGTATGCTATGGTGTGTACGCGCCCAGACATAGCATATGCAGTTGGTGTTGTCAGCCGGTATCTTGCCAATCCTGGCAAGGAACATTGGGCAGCAGTGAAGTGGATACTACGGTATCTGAGAGGCTCATCCAGGTTGAGCCTATGCTATGGTGACGGAAAACCTATGTAGAAGGCTACACAGATGCAGATATGGCAGGTGACATAGACTCCACGAAGTCTACATCGGGGTTCATGTTCATGTTTGCAGGGGGAGCGGTCTCTTGGCAGAGCAAGCTACAGAAGGTCGTAGCATTGTCGACGACAGAGGCCGAGTACATCGCGGTCACAGAAGCATGCAAAGAGATGCTTTGGATGAAGAGGTTCCTACAGGAACTCAGCCTGAAGCAGGAGGAGCACGTGGTCTATTGCGATAGCCAAAGTGCTATACACTTGAGCAAGAATCCAAGTCAGCATTCCAAGTCGAAGCACATAGAGATTCGGTATCACTTGATCAGGGATACTTTGGAACAGAAGGTGTTACAGCTTGAGAAGGTCCATACGGACGATAACGGGTCAGACATGATGACCAAGGCTTTACTCAAGGGCAAGTTTGAGGTTTGCAGAAACCTGACTGGCTTGAAGAAGGCGAATTTCTCCTGAGTCAGAAAGGGAGAGATTTGATGGAATTTTCCTCATCATCACTGTCAGAGGAGAGAATGTGCAACAGGGTGAGGTCGGGCGCCCGGGCCAGTTAGTGGCCGGGCGACCGAAATTCCCACCAGAAGGCAGTTTTACTGCTGGACAGATTTGGCCTAAGCCGGGCGCCCAACGGTCAAAGTGACCGGGCGCCTAATGACCCGGCCGGGCGCCCGACCATGTTGGTTCGGGCGCCTGAAATTCAGTTTTTCTCTCATGTTTCACGCTGGACTGTTTTTGAGTTGGCCGGGCTTCCGACGGTCTGGTGACCGGGCGCCCGACCCTGCGCGAGCTGCTTAGACGCAGTTTCCTAATCTGGCTCTGTTTCCTCCGTTTTTGGTACTTAAGCGTTTTAAAATGGGATTAGGGTATCCCATGGTGTTGTAAACACGTCCAAGGTGAGAAAGAGAGAAAAAGAGGAAGAGAGAAAGAGAAGAGAAGGAGAGAGGAAGCTTGTAGAAGGGAGAAGTTGCTTGAAGAGGGATTCTTCTGCGCAACCGTAGTCTCAGCGCTTCTACGTCATCGGGATCGGTGAGATCACTCCTCCTTTACTATTCTCTTGTTGTTTATCCATCCCTGCGTGGGTGAAGAAGTTTGATCCAAGCGGTATGTGCTTGTGATCAGTTGTAACAGTTCCCTGAGATAGTGGATTGTTGATCTGGACTAGGTCCCGTGGTTTTTACCTCTTTTGAGGGTTTTCCACGTAAAAACTCTTTGTGTTCGTGTGGTTGATGTTTATTCTTGATTATTGCATTAGCATAGTCCATAATTCTAATGTATTGGGGGGCGAGATCTGAAGGTTTGTGTGAAATGCACCCAACATGGATAACTTCTGATCTTTGATGCGTTTGCAACATTGAAACCGGTCAAGGACATGTAGCTTTTCTTTACTCTGGCTTTTTGAGGTAGTTCGGGATGGTTGTGATGAGGTCTTTCTTGTACCGGATTTATGGCTCCTCATGTTGAAACATGTAGTAGTTGTATGAGGGCACATTATCGGATAAATGTAAAATCCCACTATGGCATGAGTGTGGGGGTTTGTGCGTGGGTAAGTGTGTGAAAAAAAAAAAAAAAAGTTTTTGGGATGCATGTCTGCTATTTTTTTGTTAATAAAGAAATGATACTGAATTGGAAAAAAGAAAAAAAGAAAAAAAAAACCATCGAACCGGTCCAATAAGTTGGAATTACCATGGGTGCTAAAATCAGATATATATCCATCCATTGAGTGGACCACACTAGTATTTTTCTATTGACCAACTTGCCAGAAGATGTTTTCTATGATGAGTTCCACATGATCCGTAGATGGGGCTGTTTTTTGCATAAGATGATCTTCATTGTGAGTCCAACCTATTGGGAGGGTTGGATGTCACATTCACAATATAGTTTTTTTTTTTGTGCACATTATAGGTTAGAAGTTATCTACTGGGTGGACCATACCTTGTGGTCCAACCAGCTTGAGACCTGCTCATTAAAGAATATACAGATAATGTTAAGTTGCGCTGAGTTTTTTTGGAGTGTTTCCGTGTTTTTTAGAGTCCAATCGGGGTTATCTCAAGTTTACTGAGTCACGACCAAATGAAGTTTTCTGGAGTCGTGGTGAGATCTGGTCCAATGGAGTCTGGGCTTTTTCAAAATTTAAAGCTATGATTCAGTGGCTAGTAATTTTGTCAATCCTTTGCTGGATCATGAAATTTCTCGATTTGAAAACTTAAAAGAGTGGAGATGAAATGATGAAAATGAATTTTCCAATACTTCGGGTGCATATTCCAATACTTTGTCAGTACTCATGATTGCTAGCATGTGTCCCCCATTAGTTCCCAGGTGTAGATATGGTATGATGATCAGACCCATCCTTCGTGGTCACCGTGCTACCCTAACCCTAAATGAGCCAGGCTGCAATAATGAGACTTCAAGATTGATCTTGACCTTCAATTTTTTGAGTTGAATGTGAGCCATTGAATTTTTTTTTTACAATATCATACATTCATCTCCAACGTGATAAGGATGACACTTTTTATGGTAGCCTATACAAAGCAGTATCCAGTGCATCCACAACATGAACAATTTCAATCATCAGTGTAAATATGGAGATAGAGTGGCCCCCTCAATCTGTTAAAAAAAAAAAAAATCTGTAATTAGCCGTAGAAACCGTTCATGTTATTTGGATACTTTCCTCTACATATAAAAGAGCACACACGTATGACACGTATGCTTTGTAAATGTAGAGAGAGGATATGAATAACATTCATGGTCTTTATAATTACAGATTATTTAGAGATTGTGTGGGCCCCCTCTATCTCTATCCCTGCAATTAGACAATCTTAGCCACCTTGTAGATGCACTCCTCAAGATGCTAAAACAGGCATTATGGACATACAATGATTGAATGCGTTACTATATATTAGGCAACATTAGTGGACAGTCACAACAACAACAGGGTCCTTACTAATGCCTGGGTGGTAGACTCACAAGAGTTTCAACACGACGGTAGTGCCCATTGTAGGTGAAATCCTACTATGGTGTGATTGCGTGCGTGAAAAAAGAAAAAGAAAAAAGAAAAAGGACAGTAACAACAGCTGTCTATATAAGGTTGCATTTAGTTGCATCAAATATCATTAAATTTAATGAAAATTTGCATGGAATTAGACTGTTAATCATTTTACTTCATGATATATGGTGCAACCAAACGGTCCCCAAAATAAGAAAGAAGAAAATGGAAAAAGAATCATGGATGGTTGCTGTTATAATTTTTTCAAAATGTAGGTATTGTTTTTAAGTAAAGGGCCACAATGGTGGGTACTCGAAAGCATGACCTCATGTTGAAACTCTTGTGAGTCTACCAAACAGACATGAGTAAGGAACCAAAGAAGAAGAAGAGAAGGAGGAGGACGCTACTGCACATGACATTGACATGTTGATGCTCAGTACCTTTACATGGCGGCTGAATTGGTCACCTACAGGCAAGGGTATCATAACTTGTCACACCATCACATATTTTCCACTAAAATGCTGCTTGTGTAGGGTTCATGAAAGCTGTAAGGCCCACAACAAAGATGCTCAACTCAACAGGCAGTTGTGGCCCACCTACCAAACTTATCAACTGATTTTTGAGAAGTATGATCTTCATCGTCCATCTCATGGCACGGACCTCTTAAGCAAGTGACATGTTGGTGGGAAAGATGGTGCAGTATGTTAAGTTGTGGTACCGTCTCCTTCATGCAGGTGATAATTAAGTTCTTGCATCGTGCCACAACATTTTTTTGCATGTCTATGCCATGCACACACAGTTTCTGTGATACCCATTCTTCACCCATTTAACTCAAGAAGCAATAATCTAAGGCTGTCAATGGGCCAGGCCAGGGCGTAGAAAAATCAAATATTTGAATATGGCAATCTAATGCACTCACCCAAATATTGCAACTTAAAGATACAGTTTCAACGATTTCCCAAAATGCCTTCTGCTCAGTTGGGGTTACAATTTGGCAATCTTATCAAGGGATCTTTAAGATCATCATCATCATCATCATAACCTTTATCACAGCAATCAGAGGTAAGCTTTTAAATGGTTGATCCACAAATGTTTTAAGGTCAGCTGCACACCATATGTTAACCTCCCTCTTTCTCCCAAGCTCTTATGGCATGATGACAGAGGCTTTTTTATTTTTATTTTATTTTTTTGCCGTGGCAGAGGCTATGTGGTACGAAAGGGCACAAAAGTTGACACATTTAGGCAAGAGCCTATTTGGGGCACTTGGCAATTTCTGCCTTAATTAGTTTAGGCTTGTTTGTCTCACTAATTGTCCCCGTAATTACAAAAAAAGAAGTATTATCATTATGATTTTATCATTGTCAAACCAAACATTCCTCAAATGCGAAAGTATTCAAGAGGCAAGTGATTTGTATTTCATTATACTTTTTCATGTTGTTATTTGGTAATGATTTTATATTAAATTAATGTAAAATTGTCATCATTATGAGTTTATCGACAATAACCTAAACATTGGAATCAACAGAATAAAATGTAGATGTTATAAGAGACTAGTAAAATAATTTGTAATCATTACATATTTCCTTTATATTACCGTGATAATTGGTGAAACAAACAGGTTAATTTTGAATCCAGTAGTCGCAATTTTTAAGTCAAGTGATGATAATGCTAGCTTTGCCGCTCCATCACTACCACCACAAGATGGCAACCCAATTAGGGATGAATGCAATATTGACTTTATGGATTTATATTTCAAAATGCCAGTCATCGAAGCCAAGAAACTACCACTTAGTTCGAATGTAGCCCACTAAGGTAAGTAAGGTTGCAAGACAACCGGGTGCTGTTCTTGGTAATGATAAAATCTTGAAAGGCTGGATTTTAAATGTGCTCAAGGAGGAAAAAAATGTTGAATTCTTCCACCTCTCTTCTTCTTTGTATTGCTCTCTTTTAGGTAAGAAGTCACTATGAATACCACCTAAATAGCACTCATCTATGTATAGTAATTCGCGATCCAAACAGGCCCTTATTGTAGTAGCATCTTGATTTGGTGAGAATAGAGCATAGATAAACAGTCAGGAAAAAAAAATGATGAAAATGATAATATGGTGGGAAATAAATAAATAATGCAAACGAGATGGTACATATGAAGGAGTGCAAAGATGATGTGTGACAACACTGTATAGAGGGATGCCCAAAATGATGCAGACGAATATAATGATTATACACTTTGAAAACATAATTTCCTGAATATGGAAATAAATAACTAAATAAAAGGAAATAACTTGAAGAAAGGTAAGAAATAATTTTCTTATAACAAATCAATGAAAGTACATTGTTGGGTGGAGCAATTACTTGGAAATGAGATTACTTGCTTGAAATTGAGATAGCTTGTTTTGATTGATTTGAAATTTTGGCATTGAATATGATTACTTGGTTGAAGATTTGATTGAATTCAGATAGGTGATTGAGATGACTTAACATACATTGACTTTATTTTACATTGATGTGCCACTTTCTATGGATTCTGATCTATGCACAAGGTGGGCTGCATGTAAAGATAATTAATCTGGGACGAGAAGGAAGATGGTCCACTCACCATGAGTGAAATGAATAGACAACTGGTGTTTTTATTCAACGTATGTCTGTTCCACCAGATGAATGGATAGTTCCAATTTTTACTCCAGGTAATCTTCATGGTATAGTCTACTCTCCACTGAACTAACACATAAGTGGAAAACAGAGAACGTTGTATGTGAAGGCATAGTTCCAACACTTGAAAACTCGACTTGACTTGATGTCTAATCGGGTTGAAACCGGAGTCAACTCGACTCCATGTGTAATGATATAAATTAAAGGTATTTATAATAGTGAAAGAATTTAAACTTACATAATTGAAATAAATTAAAATAAACCCAATTTGCATTGAACACCATTTGGGTTGTTTATTAGAGCCGTTGCCTCTTAGGATAGGTTGCGGGTTTGGTTCTCAAACCTTGACTTAGCTGGAGTCGCTGCGGGTTGCATTGATTTGAACCAGACAACTCAACGTTCCTTGCCACAACTAGGCCAAGTCCTCCAGCTGACTCGGCAAGTCTTGTGGAATTGAGGCTGACTCAAGCTCATGAGCAAGTTGCCTATTGACTCAGCTGAGTCTTAGATTGAGTCAACGAATTTTAAAACTATGTGCTAAGTTAACATTTTCTATACTGATATCCAGGTTTCTTAGGCTCTTGCGTATAGGTGATATCCATCCAATAACTTCTAATATATATCAACTAATTTTTATAGCATAAAAAATGAATCTCAATGAGCTTCCCTTTAACACAACATAAATACACTAGTGTAACTTCGTGGCCAAGCCGTTCAACCAACGGGCCACCTCATGGACTGGCTGTTTCCCAACAAAATCAACCAAACAGATAATAGTAAAGGCTTGACCAATGGGCTGGTTGTTGATGCACCTTGCAATTCAGAGGTGATGTAAGATCATGCTATCGTTCAGCAGTTTCAACATTTTGTCTTTGATATGGAATCCTCAATCAATGAGACACTTCTAAAGTGGGATGGAGATTGGACTTGGATATTCCTTATCATCCATGCAAATCACTTTTTTCTTTTGGGCAAGTTTTCAGCGTGCAAGTCCTTAGCTTGCCAAGGGATGCTTCTTCTTCTTTTTTATTTTTATTTTTATGGGTTAGTTCACACACCCCATTGTTAGTATACCCATCTACCCTTGTTGGTCAAGTCACAATGTTAGCCACCCCCACTATGGGAATCGATACCATGACCACATTGTTGAAACGATGCTATCTTCACTCACTCTGCCACTCGAGCTATGGACCCGTCTGCCACTTGCCGAGGGATGCTTGAGATGCAGTCACATCCAGCGGCTTTTCTTTCCACTTTCCCATCCACAATGATGTTTTGGCTGGACGTTAATTTAATTGCTCACAGTTCCATTTTTTTTAGGTGTTTGAATTGGAGGGGCTAATTGATTTGGTTCTCTCATTTGAGTTGTATAGGTTTTATTTCTATTTCACTAGAATTAAACGCCGTGTGCTCCCGCATTTTGCGCCAAAAAGGAAAAAGAAAAAAAGAAGGTGTGTTTGATTGAGTAGAACTTAGCCCTATTGATATTTCAAATGGTTGCTGTTGATGGGACACTTATGATTGGCTTGATGAGTAGGTTTTCAAATTGTGTTGCGTTGAAGTTAAACCTTTATTAACTTATTCTCCTGAAGTTCAGAAAATCCCAAGTATCATCGAAAGACCGTTTGAATGTTATCTAAAATCAAAATCTAAAACTAATTATAATTTTTTCAATGGTTTACATAAAAGAGAAATGATCGCTGCTGTATCATTATGGTACAACCATTTTTTCCCTCCAGGGTGTACATAGGCAGCATATCTGATCCATGCAAAAGGTAGGCCACATCATGTTCTTCAGCTGGTATGAAATCAAGCCACTTCACACATAAACCAGGACAAAGTCAACAAGTTGATGGTATGACTTAGGTGCTGTTTGGTAAACTGAAAAATTAAGTCTGAAAATTAATTTAAGTACTGAAAACTTAAAGCGCTGAATTTAAGTACTTATAAGAACTGAAAAATTTATTTGATAATTTATCTGAAAACTACCATTGAAAACTTATCACAGCCACAAAAGTTTTGGATCAAGCTAATATTTGTGTTTTCCCTTAATCCAGGTCTTTGTGTTCAGATGAACAAGGTTGATGGTAAATAAACATCATGGTGGGCCCCAGTAAGGTTTCAATGGTAGGTATCATTGTCCCCATTGCTTTCAGTGGTGTGGTCCACCTGAGGTTTGGACCTGTCTCATTTTTGGGCTCATGCCTTAAAATCATCTCTCCAAATGGATAAACTATGTAGATATAATACATACATTATGTTGGGGCTTATAGAATTTGGTGACTTTAAGTATTTGTGTGGGATGGTTTCATGGATGGAAAAGTAAACAAAGAGGGGTAATCTTGTCATTTTTAAATGTTTATAGGGATACTTTTGTCAATTTTTATCTAAAATTTTAAAAAGAAACCACTTACCGCATTTAGCTATAAGCTTTAAGTTAAGTTGGCATGACTTAAAATAATCCACTTAATTTAAGTGATTTTTTCAATTAAGCACTTAAATTTTTTTAGTTACCAAACGGTCTGAATTACTAAAATCACTTAAAAATATAATTTTTCAGTGATAAGTCGTGGAATTAAGTTTTACCAAACGCACCCTTAGTATACTGGTGCGGTTTGGCCTGATTTTTATATCAGGTGATTATTATGGACGACCCACCTTTTTGCAGGGAAAGGATATTCTACATGTGAACCATATTGGCGAAAACAATGTGGCTGTATCATAACTTATGGTAATCTTTTCTTCACATCGTTACAAAAGATGCGAATTATTTAGTCATTATAAAGGATGGACCCATGAGCTTAAAAACACTTCTTTAGTCAAGGATGGATCTATGAGCTTTAAAACACTTCCATGTCACTTTCCCGTTTTAATATTTTTATTCGGGCAATTCGTTTTTATGTAATTGATTCATTGTTTTTAAGAGGTGAAACCCGAGGAACTACCCATGTAAGCATTGATCATAATTCTCTCCTTCCTCACTTCTACTATCAAGTGTTTTCCAACAATTTAAAAATTCATTTTCATTGAAAAAAATAATGTACTGGAAAAGTAACCTAGAGCGGGGCGGCGGATGCATTCTTACCACAACTAGACCAAAAGAAGCCTGAATGAAAGCGAAAATAGTCTATTAGGATTAGGCCCAATCCTACAGTAAGGTATGACATAACTGGGTCTCAAAGATATCCAGTTCAAAGAAATTCATTTTTGATATGGAGGAATCGTTGTTCAATGTTTTAACCATAAGATTAGAGCCGTAACTTTTTATCCAAGCATTGTCACAAAACACATAACCTAACAATCTTTATGTAGTGGTGGACTCGGGCTCAACCGGTATCATTGGTTGTTTCGCAAGAAAAGCTCGTCTTGTGGGTCAAAATTGAAATTTTAAGAAAACTTTACTATTTTTTATAATTTCTATTATCATCATATTTCTTTGTTTTTAGAGTTTTAGAATGTTTTCTTTTTAGAAGTTATAATTAATAATGCTAGGAATGTTCCAATAAATTTAATTGGCATTTCTATGTGTGGCAAAATAAGCCTTTTTGGGAGATATTGCTATTTTTGGTAACTTTTAATTGATTAAGATTTTGGTCATCTATATAAGTGATATAATTGAAAAATCTTAGATTTATCATTCAATAAAATATTTGAGTTATCTCTCTTATTTCTATTGGGCTCAATAACTTAGCTTATGGATTCAAGGTCTTAACTACTAGAGGAAGATAACAATTTTCTTCTTTATTATTTCACACTATTTCCTACTTTAGTAGGTATTAGAGAAAGATTTTCCTCGATTCGATGGCATCTAACATTGGTTTGATCAACAACCCTATGAACGGTATTTTAGGGAACAATTTTATAAAAGTGTCAGCATTTGAAGTTTTTTAATAGGAGAATCTACGAACCATGCAAGGACTGCAAGCGGTGGATTGACCATTTGACAAAAGCCTCAGGACGAACCTATGTTCGTAATGATAAAGAACTTGAGATTGACGATAGAGCTCACGGTCGTCATGTTCATGATGGGACACCGATGATGAATCGCAAACCATTGTCCTAAAATGGTGAATCTAGCGATGAGGAGATTGATAATATAATTCTTCAGCAAAAAGAATAAAGTGGTGAGAGGTAAGATCGAGCTAGGGATTATAGAATGAAGGTTATCCTCCCTAATTTCAAAGGTCATATTCACATTGAGGATTTTCTCAACTGAACTACTTAAAATTCAATGATTTTTTTACTACATGGAGATTCGTGTGAGAAGAAAAAAGTTAATTAAGCTTGTGGCCTATATGTTGAAAGGTGGAGTTTTGGTTTGGTGGGATCAACTTTAACTTTCACAAACTATGTAGATGAAAGTGCCAATCTGCACATGGTAATGAATGGAGCAGTCAATGTAGACATGATTAATTTCTAACAATTGACTATGACCAAATATTGTTCCAACAATACTAAAATTGTCAGCATGATAGCCGATCTGTGAGAGACTACGCAGAGGAATTTTATCCCCCATCTGTAGGAAATGATATGGCCGAGACCGAGTTGTAGTAGGTCGCCAGATTCACCAATGGATTGTTTATGTCGATCCAAGATTGGGCCCTAATGCAACCTGTTTAGATGATAAACGAGGCAGTCAAGTTAGTACCCAAGTAGATATGCAACTAGAGCATCCTAATGTATGAAACTATGCTTCAAACAGGTTTACGACTATTGAACCTTCACTTGATGTGGCATAGTCTTGGGGTAAGGATCTTATGGGGGGCATCCTTTACCTCCTCTAACTGGGAACCGAGACTTGGAGAGCAGCCAAGACATAAAAAGGCATCAACAAATGTTGCTGGCGCAAGTAAAAACTTAGCTCCCATGCTTTGTCTTGGACAAGTCTACTGCTGTGGCCAATCTGATCATCGAGCCAATGTGCATCTTTAATTAGAGGCAGAATCTACTGCTGCCCAATCTACTGTATTCAAACCATAGGCCATCACTATTTGTATGGATGGGGTTTGTTTGGTTTTTTTAATTTTTTCCATTGCCTGTTGCGGTCTCTGTATCTAGTGGGGATTATACGATTGGCTGGGGCTTTTTTTTTTTTTTTTTTGGCACCCACTTGAATGGATGTACAATGCTTATGCCTTTTTTTTTTTTTCAAAGCAGTAAAATTACATGTGGTATGCTTCCACCTTTCAATAAAAAAATAAAAAATCTTCCATGGCCCATGTATTGACTACTTGGAATAGATCTAGGAGCTAGAGCACAAGAAAGATATCATGATTCAACTTCAAAACGCGTATGCACCAAAGGCTTTCAAGCTAGCCAACTTTTACAATGCTTTTTTTTTTTATTTTTTTAATAACATGATGGTATTTTAGTTATTTATTTTAATAAGCTTTGAAGCTGGCTATTGCTGGTTAGTTGAGCTCTAGCTTAGATTGATCCTGTACACCGTGAGGTGACCCTACTGAACGGATTTGAATGAGAACATGGCCTTACTCTATATTGATAGCCCCACAAAAAAACAAAACAAAAAATCTTCATATTTTAGGATTCTAGCTTTATAATGTCTCTTTGTCGTATCACAAGCTAGAATTTTTCGGTACGGGAGATTTTGGGTACACCGGCATATAGTGGTCCACAGTATGAACGGTTGGACCACTGAACCATGGGTCCCATAATAGAAATTGAAACCCCTAACTTCAAGCATCACTTTTCTCCGTGGCTTGCAATGAAAGATCGTATTTATATCAACCATTCCCTAAATGGCCCAGCTTTTGCAAAAGAATACTCCTAGGTCTGACCCACGTGCACCTCACGTGACAAAAAAAACAACTAAAAAAAAAAAAACAATGGTCCACGGCGACAAGGTCCAACTTGGCAAGTGGTACTTTGACTAATAATCACAGGAGGCGTTGACACGTGTCAATTATATAATAGATGCTGTTACATCGTACATACGTACACATGCACTATAATATACGCATTAGTGAAAGTGGATAGGCTGTTGGGTAGGTTGGAAATCACAGTCATCAACCGTCGGCTTACAAAAGCGAAAGTGTCTGCATTTTCTTTTCTTCTCTTTTTTGTGTAAAAATGCATTTGTAATGGGAATGGCGTGCAACGGAAGGTGTGAGACATTGATGGTGGGGCCCACCCACATAGTCATTGTACCTTCTTGGAAAGATCTCATCATTTCTTTTTACCCATCATTTAAGGCAGGAATTGCTCGGAAATGGACGGTGTAGGTTGGTTGCCAGGTGTGATTGTGACCTTAAAGGGAGACGAATGTATACTCGCAAGAGTAGGCCCCGAATCTTACTCACCCACATGTGCCCACGTGGAAGTTCGTGCAAGATGATGGTTATCATCTAGTTGGTCCCACTTTGATAAGAGAAAACCTTTGATACTCCGGCGGAGTCTGATGGATGATACTTAGGCACTTAGAAATTACTTGAAATTGCATACTTGGCATACAAGTAATCTGAAATAAACTGTCCAACTTGTGGGTCCCAGTTTAAACGTATAATGAACCAAAGGTTGGGCATATTCGATCATCCAAATAACGGATTGGATGGTGAAAATTGAAAAAAATCCAATGGTCCTGCATGAACAAACAAGTCTCCACGAATCAGAGATTATGATTATTCAGCCAATTTGATTTTTAGCAAGTGACTTAGTATGAGGGTTTCCTGCAATCTAGTCGGTTTATATTGAGTTTATATATGACACGTGTGCAATTTTTGAGTGCCTGCATATGAACCTCCATACTTTGTCAGACTATAAAATAATTCGTCATACGTATAAATCGCGGCAAGGAATAAGGCGGGTTCCACGAGCGGGAGCCTGTCACACGTGCTTCAGGAAACGAACGGTCATGAAGAAAAGATATAATGGAAAATACCGCTGATGGTTTGTGCCTTACCATTAATAGTTTCCAGTTTGTGCCAATGGTTTTCATGGTTGAGTAATCCAAACCGTTGATATTACTGGACCAACCTTGGATGGACCATGAATGAAAAATTATCCCTAATGGGACCCGTTTGAATATTGTCAGGAAGTTACAAATTCTCCTGGGGACTCTTGATGCATATGCCATCAAGGTGAGACCCATCTTATCAACTGGTTTGGATCATTGAACAATGGGTCCACAAACCCACGTACTTTCTGCCCGTGCATTTTATAACACATCTGAGAAAGAATCGATTCCCATATAATGCACACTTGTTGCTGAGGAATTTATTGAACGGCCTAAGACATTAGGTATTCGGTTGGCTATTGGTGAGAGTGGCCACACAACACTTCCCAACAAGAAGGCTTTTGAAAGCTTAGTGAAAAAGGAAAGAAATGACATGGGCCACAGATCACGTGGACATGGCCCAGCAGTTACGGTAAAGGTGGAAGGGTCCCACCCTGCCTCCCTCATATCTTGAAAATAATTCCTTCCTTGCCACACACGTCTCTCTTTCATTTCTTTCTTGACTTTTCTCCTCCCAATCCACAAAACACTTACACGTGAACCTCCCATCCCACAATCATACTCGCCAGCCATCTCTCATTATCCCTAGTCCTTTCTCTAATCTCCTAATTAAGAAAAAACTAATTAAAATTAAGAAATGGGTCATCTTAATTTCCCTTCTAAAACATGGAATGCGATGAAAATTTGTAAAAATTAATATCACTAATAGCTAATTAGCTACTTCTTTCTACACATTAGTCACACTAATTTCTCAATAAAATGATCTGATTTCTTCTAACATGTTGTTGACGATGAACGGCTGAAAGGATTGTAGAATTGATGAGCTTTGGGTGGCAATGTAAATGGGCTCTTATTAGGATTATCGCCGGTGGGACCGCCGCTTCCGATCCTCTCGCAAGACGGGCACATGGTAAGCGTCGCTGCAGGTAGCTGCATGTAGAACGGCGCGGCGAATTTCAGGGCCTTTAGCTCGTGCAGCTCCTTCTGCAGCCTCCGGTTCTCGTCGGTTAATGACTCGCAACATCGCTTGAGGAATTCACAGTCTACTTCGGTTTGCTTGAGCTTCGTCCTGTAATAATATATTCTTTTAGTTAAAATCAAATGGACCTGTGATTTGAACCGCTATACTTTTCAAGTGGGCCACAATAACAAACATGGACCATTTAAAAAATCTTGATTAGCAAACCATTATCTGGGCGTCCACCAAAAATGGTCAGTATCAAGAGTCTCATGTCTATTGATGCAAGTCAAGAAAGAAATGTTGAATTTCGTACCTTGCTCTTCTATTTTGGAACCAAACTTCCACTTGTCGAGGCCGGAGATTCAATTGCTTAGCCAAAGCTTGCTTTTGCTTCTGATGATCGAGAAAAATAAAATCCGTTCATTTGCGGAAATTGAAATTAAGAGCATGAGATAATAGGAAAAAGAAGGAAAGAAAGACACATACCGGATTGAGAGTGCTATGTTCTTTGAAACTATCTTCCAAAAGGGCTGATTGTTCCTTGGTGAGTCTAAGTTTCTTTCTGGCACTCCCCTCATCATCTTCATCGCTCACCCGCGACGAAATCCTCTCTAACTCAGCGTCTTCGCTCCCCACATCCCTTTCTCTCTTAATGCTCGCGAGATCATGATTCACAGTCGAGAAAGGAGGAGACCGCGCTATGAGGAGACGATTGCCGAGCATCCAACCCATCATCAAACACCTTGTTCATATCAATCTTCTTCGACGACTTATAGGAATCATCAGCAAGGCTTAAGGTGAGACAAGTCTCTATGCTCGCCATCGGAAACACCCGATCCAACTTGCAGCTTTGACTGATCTGCCGTTGGTGATCTGGGTCATGACGGTTTGAGACGTTAGCCTCACATCCCAACCCCAGAACAAGGCCAGTATTACACATCTCTTCCAGACCCATTGCACCCAATATCTTCAAGGATTTGTGTGAGAAAGATTTTCAAGGACTTATATGAGAAATGAAATGAAGAGAGGGTTGAATGGGAGTGTGATTATTAAAGATTGGAATGAGTAGGGGAATGAATAAGGTGTTGGGAATTATGATAATCCGCATATCACTCTACCTAGGTTGACCATATGAGCCTACTTAAGTACTATAATAGGAAGAAAAAAAGAAAGAGAGGGGGCCCTTGTCTTCTCTTGGATTGGATGATTGAAGAGAAGAATACATGGATTCACATGGGTGGGGTGGGTACACATAAGAACACATCAAGGGAATGATTCGGCACCTTTGGCCACCCACCCACATACCCACATTAACTATACCTTATTACACTTATTACACCACTTAAAAAGGCAACCTTGGTATGATCTCCATTTCCATTTGTCTATGGTTCAACCACCTTTTTTTGCCGTTGGTATCATCATATCTATGTGTGGAATATCCGTAGCAAGTTCGGCATGTATGTGTGTCAATTGGTATGGTCATGATCGTGGGCCCACCAATCTTAGTGGCCAGAAATTGGATTTTATTCGAATTATTAGATTATCAGACTTGTTAGGTACACACACATGTTTTTATATTTTTATATTCATTGTATCTAACTCCTAGTGATTATCTGACGTGGATAGATATGCTGGGATGTGATTTTAATGCTTCCGCTTTCGCTTTCACAAACTAATTTGGGCCCACAATTTGGATGGTTTTGATGTATGGTGGGTTTGTGATATAGTATGGATGGCTGTATTTCGCTAAAGTTTGTATTATGTATATTTGCTTAGGGTACATTGACAACTATATGGGGCTGATATTTTCTATGGGACAGTTGAGAGCTTGCACCAGATTGTACGGTTGAGATGATTTAATTTTATCTTTTTCTTTTAGGGGTCAAACCAGTGGCGGATGGGGCAGCGTTGGTAGGGATCATGATTGGGGTTTGGGACCCACCTTGTCGCAGACCACACAAAATGTCGCCCACTCCATCATGCTCTAGACATGGGTTCTTGTTGCCTTGCTTTCTTTTGCCGGTTTTTTCGTCTATGATGATGGAAATGAGAAAGAGATGGGCACTAGCAAACATTCAATGACCCATGGCCAGAGTATTCGTGGGATATGGAAATGAACCTACCAAGATAACTCGCGTCGGGTGCATCTTTTCCTGTAGTCATCCACACAAGTGCCAACGCCAACAATGCATGCGAGATCCAAACCACTCATCTAGGAACCACTCCATATAGACACCTCATTCGAAAGATCAGACCACTCTAAAAAACGTGAAGGCCGTTTCATGCACAAAATAACAAACGCGTCTATGAATATGTGTAGGCCCACCTGATGTACTGACCACCCTAATCTGTTACGCAAGAAATCTACATGGTGGGTCTTGTCTGATAAACGACTTGGATCTCCCACACGTGTTAGAATTGACACATGCGAGCAGAGAGTAGCAAGAAAGTGCAGAGTGCACTTGCAACTCAATGGGGGGAAAGTAAATGTGGGGATGGGAATTGTAACTTTACAATGGGTCGCAGAGGTACACTTGCACTTAATTGAGATGTGAAAAATTCAAAGGTACCAGTCCCAACATCTGCCAACGTACACCTATCCATACATCTATCTTTCATCTATGTGCCTGGTTGTATTGAACCGGTACATATGACGCACGCACGTGAAAGCATCCTTCTTTAGGTTTTCTCATAGAGATATGATTATACACACTATTTGGTGCAGACCCAGCTTTCCCGTACGTGTCTTATGTGAATCTGAGTCATACAAAAAGTGGGCCTCAACGAGGAGATCACCTGTAGGACACCATAGGAATCAATGAATAGGTAATGACCTTATGTGTGGATAAACCTGATTTTCATGCCCGGTGATCTTCATGATGTGGCTCACTTTTTGCACGGCTCAGATTTTATGTGACGCGCTAGCAGGGGAGGCAGATTGTGTGGTGAGGAATTCAGCGAGCCAGTGTGGTTAGTAAACTATGTAGGGTCACGGTGATGTATGTGTTTTATCAATGCGTTCCATCTGTTTCTCCAGCTCATTTTATCATCTCATTTTAGGGCAGGAGTCCAAAATTAAAACATATCCAAAGCCGAATTGAATGCATGTGATTGAAAACTTTTCGGGGGTCATAGAAGTTTTGAATAAGCTGATATTTGTCTTTAACCTTCATCCATATCTGTGTGACCTTATGAACAGCTTAGATGACGAATAAACATAATGGCCAGGCTTACGAAGGTTTCATCGGCGAATGTCATTATCTCATTGCTTTTTGTGGTGCGGTCTTTTTTAGCTTTGGACATGCTTCAATTTTGGGCCCATGCTTTAAATGACCTGAAAAAGCAGATGGACGGCATTGATAATGACATATACATCGCGGTGAACCCCACGTAGTTTACTCACCGCGCTATTGCCGGGTGAGTTCCTCGCTACATAATCCGCGTGCATTAGCAGGATAGGCTGGAATGCACATGAAGGTTCACATACAATGCACGTGTGGGACTTGAGTTCGTGGTGCTCGTCACAGTACATGTGGCTGTAATATCAGTGAATCTAGATCATCCATTTTATGGGTCCTAAAATTGACGGCCCTGGGTATAAAAACTCACACGCATTAGATAATCCTAGTTAGCTAATAGCCATCCAATCAATAGAGTTTTTCTTTTTTCTTGTAGCAGACTTTTGTAGGCCATAGGTCGGAAAACGATGATAAGTGTCTACTTTATAACATGAGCCATCCTCGGCAGGGTCCCACCAGATGTACGATTTGGATTCATGTTTCTCAGCCACTCATACAGAGGTGAGTTGGGAATATTAATATGCAGCGTGCTCCATAAAACTGCTACACAGATCCGTTCTCATGGTGCAAGTGGCAAGCATGAGGCGATCAGGGCCATTGAATTGGTGGGCTGACATGTAGATGGGCTATAGGCCAAAAAAAAAACACAATAATCGGACAACGATGACCATCCAGATACGACTTTTATTGATTCAACGTGGACCACTGCACCGACGGTTGCTTTTGATTGTTACTTACCAGATGGCTACAATATCCCTTCCCTTTATTTTGATAAATGGCCTATCACCATGATGGCCCCCACAAATAACAGTTCCTACATCACACGTACGTTTGCAGTGTATATTATTAAAGGGGAAGCTGATTGCGTCCTTCCGCCGCGAGGATGTACTCGGTCCAAGGCAGGGGCTCTCTGGAGTCCACCTTGATGTATGAGTTTTATCCACGTCGTCCATCCATTTTTCCAGATCATCTTACGCTATGAGCTAAAAAAAAAAAAAAAGAAGCAGATCCAAAGTTCAAGTGGACCACATAATAGGGAGCAGTGGTGATTATAGTGCCCCCATTTAAAACTTCCTAGGGTATAGGGAGCAGTGGTGATTATAGTGCCCCATTTAAAACTTCCTATAGCCCGCCGTGATGTTTTTTTGCCATCCAACTTATTCATAAGGTCACATAAGCCTGGATGAAGGGAAAACACAAATATCAGCTTGATCAAAACTTCTGCGACTCCCAGGAAGTTTTTAGTGGTGGGTGTTCAATCCCCACCGTGTGGTCCACTTAAGCATTGGATTTTCCTCATTTCATAACCACTCTGTAAAATGATCTAGAAAAATGGATGGAGGGCGGGGATAAAATCCAAACATCACGGTGGGGCTCATTGAGCCCTCTGCAAGGACCGATGGGTAGGACACAATCCACTTCCACTTTTAGGAGGGTGCTGTATTGCAGTTTTATGCAGCGCGTTGCATACCACCGTTCCTCAAAAGCCATGCAGAAAATAGGGAAGTTCAACTGTCACACAATTCTTTACTTAGAACATCTGAGCCGTCCCAAAGATGGTCTATACAACAAAGATCACCCGCGGCGAAATCCAGGACGTTACACTCGTTAGGGTTCCTAATCCGCCGATAGTCTGACTCGATATACCGGTGTTGCCCATGTGATAAGTGAATCCGTAGGATCTTATCCCAGACGAGCTTTAAAGTGCCCTCACTTTTGGACGGTTCAGATTTCCTACGCAAGTGACGCGTGGGACGTAAAGAAAATATTGTATGTGAAAGTTCACCTGCATTGTACGTGAACCATTATCTCCTCTGCACGGTATACCACGGTCTAGAGGGATGATTATCTGCGCTCACACGAGTGCACTTCTGAAAGTGCCTCCACCTCACACGTAGACTAAGGCACACGAATGTAAGATCTGAACGGCTCTTCACACGATCCTCACTCCTCGATTCCATACATCTAAACTGAATCAAACAAGATCATCAGGTGGGCCACATATGTACATCAAGTCGAACCACCGGTCAATTTCTCTTAACCACTCATTTTTATAGTAAAGGTGGAAAACGCATGACGATCATGTAGGCCTTTTCAGTGTTATGGCATCTACATGCTGGAACTACCTGACAGACGGCTCCGATCTCACACACGTGTGTGTTGTCTCCACGTGGCAAGTGCACGTACCATAATGTTCGTCCAGAAGCGTCAACAGCAGATAGACATTGAAGTTGACACTGTGGCCAAAGAGAGATCAGATGTGGGCCAGCTCCTAACTCATCTTAGATCGGATGATTGAGAATAATTGGAATAAAGGGAGAAATCATATATTCAATTGATTATTAAAATACAATCAACGCATCCAACCATGTGTATTAATATAATAATAACTGTAATACTATGCAGAATAAAAAGGTGCGTTTGCCACAACTAATCTAATTGTAGCAACTCATTCGCCTTCCATGTTGGTGCACATGCATGTAATCTGAACCTTTCAAGTTATGCTCCCCTTCGTGGATGGATGAAGCGTGGAACAGAACTCACATTTATTAGACCATCCTACGTGCTACTAATCATGTGGAGGAGAACGGTCCAATATATAAATTTTTCCGTACGATTTTTGGGCTGTCATTAATCTACAGAGGATTCGACCATTTGAATGGTCTGGATTGGCATCTGTCTTTTCCAAGTGTACCGGTGGTGAGTTGCTACTATTCAGTAAATTGTAGCAAACTCGCACGAGAATTTTAGTTCATAAAATTAAGTGGGGGTTATTTGATACTCCGGAAGACTGTGAAGCTTGATACACATGCACATTTGTTAAATCAATCTAAACCGAAAGAAATTGTGTAACCCACTGTCATCAGTTACAGTCCCGATCGCTAATTCGTGGACACTTCTTCGTTGAAATAAGGCCATAGGATTTTTTTTATTTTTAACTGTCCAATCACTGTCCACTAATCCAATGATCAGATAATCTAATCGGCGTAATTTTTTGTTCTTGATGCATCTAAACATTGAACCAGAATTTGGACGGTTCAGTTTGAATTTCTTGTAAGGTATGTATTCAGTTTCCAAGCAATTTCTAAGTGCGTGCGTATAATCCATGACACTCTGGAAGAGTATAAAAACTTTCCTCTGATACTGATAAGACAAGTGGAGGTTTATCTGGCGTCAGCACATATCTCACACTAACTCCCAATGGATAAAGCAGCACTCCAATCACGTGCTGACGTGGACAATCCAAAAACCCGATTCTTCGGCGGTGGTCACGTGTCGGGCTGATGTGGGGTACAAGTAGGACGATGATGTAGGGCGGCAAGGGTTAGGCAGGTGGGCCCCACAAATGATTTTCTATCATGGGCATTTGATTCCAAGGGAGGAGAGAGAGAGAGAGATTATGAGGCGTAGAAATTGGCAATCATGGAGCTGGAAAAGAGAAGGTGATAAGGCTTCCTTGTCCTACTTTAAGCCCCAAAGCCGACCACCTCCGCACCAAGATGTTGTCTTTGTTTGGCTTTTCCAAGTCTTCATACCAACCGTCCAAATCAACCAAACCGAGACGTTTGTCGGCATTGTCAAACGCACCTCACTAACCCCTCAACCCCTTGCCAGCCGCCCATCTTCATGTGCCACACACGTGGAGAACCTGCATGCACGTGGAAGATCAGGTCCATTCATCAGGTGGACCCTTCACAGTATATGCTCTAGTCTCAAAATACGGCCAGCCCCACGTATCATGTGCATGGGAAAATACTGTTTAACATTGATAAGAGAAACCTACTCATCAAGATTCAGGCCAGATGAATGAACGGTTGATATCTTGCACACGTGTATGATTCATTCACATGTAAAGTGCTTGTTGATTGGGGCATGTGATCTGCTCCTTGCGTGTCTTTGCATCTATCTCATGTGAGGATAGTAATAAGATAATAATCCCATCATCTCTATATATATTTTTATCATGTATCTGCTTTATGGAGTTAGAAATGAAGAACCGGATACTTTGATATTCGACAATAGAAGTCTAATGAGAATATCATATCATCTTCATCTCTCATTCGCTGAATCAGCAGCCCACCGACTTTCCAAAAGCAACGGTTGCCCCGCACCCACGCTCTTCTCTCATGGGGCATCATGCCCTTGTTTAAAAAAGTTCCACCATAGCCATGTCATCCCACTATACTCAGTTGGTCACCCATGATTCCTGACGCCTCTCTCTCTCTCTCTCTCTCTCTCTCTTTCTCTCTTCTGTGAAGAAAAGGGCCCAAAAGGTGAGAGGACCCAAAAGCTATAAAATTCAAGATCAAGGGTGCAATGAATGGAAGCGTGGAACTAGAAAACCCTGTTTATGAATTTTATGTCCTCTTTCTTTTTGGGATAAGGAATTATGGATTTTGTCTCTCGTTAGCTACTTTGGTTGAGGAGAAAATCTAATACTCCAGGAAAGTGCAATGGATGATCCACATACACTTAGAAATTGTGTCCTTAATATATGAGTAATTTAAATTGAACAGTCCAAATTATGGGTCCCAGTACACTTATTTATTGCTCTGATTATTCAATTGGTGGACATTTATTGGACTGTTAGAAAAGAAAACTACTCAATGATGTGCAGCTCAGCCGATCTGATTTTGGATCCGTGACTTAGCTTGGCAATTTATTCTATTTAAGGTAGGTGAATGTATACAATGTGCACAATTTTTAGTGCTCTCATATCAAGCATCTTATTTTGCCAAAATACTTAATGACTTTCCCTTCAGTTTTACTTAGTCGCCCGACCAAAAGGAAGGTCGCACTCCACCGTTGAAATGAAATACTGGTCTTCTGGATGTGAATTACCAGTGACCCTATAGAAATTAGGGGTCTTCTAGGCAAGTGACCCTATGGGAATTATACTCTTAACATACGCTAACGAGAAAGTGCCACACGCGTGTCATAAGCTGCAGGCTCTGAAAAGTTGGAGATTTCCTTCTATGAAATGATAATTAATCTTCCCTTTTTACATATTGCCCCTTTTCCTAGGCTACAGCAAGGCCATTCGTGTAACCCTAGAGGTAATTTAAGTAGCTAGTCTTCTTTTTTGTAAAGATATCTTAATTAAAAGTGGACTTCAATATTAGTTGTTGACCCATCTATTAGTTTATCTGCCTGTCGATGGAATGGAAATTATTGTTTGTGGTACTTCTTACTTCTCTAATGGGCCATCATTGTGGAAGTACATCTTTGACGGTTTGGATTACCCATACATACGGCTTAACTACAAGACTACTTATTCTATGATATAGGACATGCCACATATGTATTCTTAGCAGTGGTTGGACCAAAAGAAGCCTAAGTGAAAGTAGAAGTGGTTTATCAGAATTGGACCCACTCCTAGGTAGGGCATGATGTAACTAGGCCTTAGGTGTGTCCGGTTTAAAGAGATTCATTCCAAATATGGAGAAATTATCATTCAAAGTGTTGATCATAAAAGAGCCATAACATTTTATTTGAGCATTGTCACGAAACGGATGACCTAACGATGTTTATGTAATAGTGGTTTAGGGGTCAACTGACCTGCTAGCAGACATCCATTTTGTGAAAAACATTATCTTGAAGGTCAAAATCAATATTTTAGAAAAAAAATTATTACTTTTAATAATTTTTATTTTTGTCATCTCCTTATTCTTACAAATTTAGAATTTTCATCTTTTTTAGAAGTTTCTTATATAATGTTTGGTATGTTCCAGTAAGATCTTACTAACGCTTTTATTTTTGACAAATTTAGTCTTTTTGGATTATTATAATTATTATTATTGCTATTTTGGATAATTTTAAATTAAGATTTTGAGTCTTTCATGTAAATAATGTAATCGAAAAATCTTAAATTAATATGCATTAAAATATTTGAGCTTCCTCTTTAATTATTGTTTATGGATTTAAGAACTACCTTACATATTTAAGGTTTTGACTACTCTAGAAAAATAGTGATCCTTTTTATTATTCTTTCACGCTTTTTCCTACATTAGTTGATATTAAAGTGAGGCTTTTCCTCAATTTGATGACATCTAACAATGATTCGAGTAATAACTTTATGGACGGTGCTTCAGGGAATGATCATATGACAGCGGCGGTATTTGAGGTACGACATCAGTAACGAAAGCCTTAAACATCCTCGTGTTCATTATAATGAACAACCAAAAATTGACGACGAAGCTCGCGGTCATCATGTTTGTGGTATGATACCAATAACGAATTGTAGGCCACTACCCGATAATGATGAATCGTAGACTACTACTCTAATTATGATGAAGTTGTTTTACATGTTAAAAAAAGAAATAAATCCACAACGACACAACATATTTCCAATGAAGTGCATCATGAACTAAAAAATATGTGATCTAATCATAAATGGGGGACCAGTGCATGAGAACATCATTTTAAAAACTATGGTGGAAAAGCTATAACTAAAGACGGAAAAACACCACTATTCATACACGATTAGATGAATCAAGAAAGGCAAGCGAAACAAAAGTAATTGAACGATGTTGTATTCCCTTCTCCATTGATAAATATTATAAGGATGAATTAATGTGTGACATAATCAATATAAGGGCTTGCCACATGTTACTGGCTTGACCATTTAAGTATAACATTGATGTTACACATAGAGATTGAGATAACATATTTGTTTTTGTTAAAGATGATAAAAAAATTATCCTCATCCTTATAAGAATAAAAAACTAAGTCAAAACTTTTAAAGATGAGGGTGGTTTCTCTTAACTCGGGCTTTAAATGGTCGGGTTCGGGGCGGGTTTAGCCAAAACCAGACCCGCCCATTTACTAAACAGGTATGGGTCCAAATTTTAAACCCAGACCCTTTTACTAAATGGGCGGGTCCGGGTCGGGTCCAAGTCAAACCATTAGACCCATTTATAAATGGGTCCGGGTCTGGTAGAGGGAGATCCACCTAGTCCCATTTATAAACGGGTCGGGTCTAATGGGTCCGGGTCTGGATCAAGTATGCAAGCATTTTACAAGGTTTAAAATCGGGTTTGGACGGGTCTGGGCTGGACGGGTCCCTTGAAACATAGACCAAACCCACCCACTTACTAAATGGGTTCAGGTTGGGTCGGGTCGGGCCTAATATAAAGGAAACCAGACCCAGACCCGTTTAGCAATTGGGTCTGTTTTTGGACCCAGACCCGTACCATTTAACAAATGGGTCGGGTCTAAATGAGTTGGGTCCAAGTACCCTGTCGGGTCCGCTGACCCATTTACAGCCTTACTCTTAACTGTACAACATTTCGTTAAAGAATCTAAGGATATAGGTGAGATCGATGCATAGGGAAATGAAATAAAATCCACAAACATTTGAAAGAATTTACAGGAGTCTAATACGAAGTATATAGAAAAGACAGATAAATAGTGGAGTCAGAGAGTGAGATTTGTAGCTCTTTCTATCCTGATCCTCATGGCTTGCGCAGAGGCTGAAGGTAGGAAGTACGTAGAAGTTGAAGGTGCATCATTACTACTGAAGTGCTGCGATGAGGTTAAGATGAAGTGTGATCCAAGTAATGATGCTAACAATGGAAAATGCAACTCAATGTGCTTGTAAGGCTGTTCCAAGGGTGGGGTTTGCAAAGCTCGAAAATCAGAGGTTTGCCATTGCTTATGTTGATCAATGGCTTATGATCATACATCTTCCATCACCTTCTCTTCATAAATAAATACCAGCATTGTTTCGTCTGCTTTGAATATGTGAATAGTGGGCTTGTCAAATTCACCTTCTAGGTGATGATGGGGCGATTTTTTTAATAAAATGGGCTATTATTTTTCAAAAAAAAAAGTGGGTGATAATGTGCTAATTCACCTGTGCAATGAGAGCTTTTGACGGAGCACTATTGCTAATTATTTTAGGGAATGACCCCACGATAGAGCATTGGTGGTGATCTTTTAAAGAAGAACCCAAGGCAGAGCACCCATATGTATTAATCTTTTAAGAAATCATCTAGGGCAGAGCACTTGTGTTGATCCTTTCAGAAATAACCTTGGGTAGAGCACTCATACTTGGTTCACTAACTCTCTTTGAAGGTGTAACAAGTATAATGTAATATAAGCTATCAATTGAGATTTTCAATAAATAATATCAACTTAAACTTAGCACATAAATATCGAATCATACCTATATTAGCATTCATAACCATACTTCCAATGACAATAATTCATTCAACATATTGAATACATTCGAAAATAATACAACTACAAGCATCAAAATTAAAGACGATAACGAATATAAATCAAAGTTAAATCAGTATATCCACAACATCATGTAAGAACCTAAGAATTTAAACTTAGTGTGCGGTGTAAACATGGGATTTACAACCCTGGAGAGATCACTTGGAATTGTGCACAAAGTGTTTAAACTATTGCTAGAAATTATGTGCATGTGTTCGAGGTTCAACTTCAATTACACACAATTAGACATAGCTACACGTGATATGATTCGGCTTGACTCGGTGGAGTTTTGAGTATAAATTATGGTGTCTCTATATATGAACACACATATTAGTTACGTGGTTTTTATTTTAGGGTTCACAAAATTTTTAAACTAAAATACAACTTTCCAACATGTTGATTCAGTGATTTAACTTAGTAAGTCAACTCAATGAGTCTCTAGACATAAAATTATAACTAATGTATTATTCTAATTAAAGAACTGAAAAAAGTAAAACTTATATGATGAACGACATGTTTATGAAACTTAATTACACTCTGGAATCATTCCACTTTGATGGGTCAGTGGGTAAATTCATCATGTCGACTAGGTGACAAATCATCTCCTTTCCTCTCTTCTTCCTCTCTTTCTGTCTTCCTTTTTTTTTTTTTTTTTTTTTTTGCTTTTCCTTTTACTGATCTCCTCTTCCAAACATCATAGAATAGATTAGAAATCAGCAACTCAACATAATGAGTCGGCTTAACTCATCCCCTCTTTCTCTCTCTCGAGCCTTCTCTCTCTCATTCTCGATGTTTCTCTTGTCTTTCTCCTCTGCTTTCCTTCTACTAGACATATACAACAAACGAATATGGTAAACAACAACTCAGCAAGTCAGTGACTTGCTGGGTTTCT
The DNA here is from genome assembly GCA_003013855.2 of Liriodendron chinense. NCBI lineage: Eukaryota > Viridiplantae > Streptophyta > Magnoliopsida > Magnoliales > Magnoliaceae > Liriodendron > Liriodendron chinense. The sequence continues at coordinate 1,867,500 of PVNU02000307.1, forward strand.
TCTTTCTCTTGACCTCTCGTTTTCTTCTTTCTTCTTTCTTCTTCTTTCCATTTTCTTTTCCCTTTTATTTTCTTCACTGATTTTGTTATGATATCCATTTTTTCTGATTCTTTTCTTTTAGATTTTCGAATAATCAGATGATGATGTGGTAGTGCAATGAGTTAGCGACGCACTCCTCTCTCTCTCTCTCTCTCTCTCTCTCTCTCTCTCTCTCTTTATTTCTCACGATTTCTCTCTTATGGCTCATTGGTGTGAGATCCAATTTCCTTCTAACGTCTGAACAAGTTATTATAACTTCCCTATTGCTTGTTCTGGTTTCGGAGTTGTGTTTGCACATGGAGTAGTATTACCACCGAGTTTGCATTGTAACGATTTCTTTCCACAACGATTTTCGATGGAGTTTCATTTTCACATATCAGGTCTGACCTTGGTTTAATGGTTGTGATTAAATGTTGCTAAGGTGAGCCTTTCAATTATTAGATCAAATCTTGGGTCGATGACAATTCGAGAAGTAATGGTTGACCATGATGCTGGCGTTAATGGCGAATCTTCATCTAGTAACTTTTACTTCATTCTAATTCTACTAGATAGTCTAAATTGGCCTGATGAAGCTTCCGAATATAAGGAATCCAAGCTCTAAGTAATTCCAGTAGATGGGTTAGCAAGATGAAGCTTTCAGTGAGTTGTGATAACATTCTAAGAACAACGAGAGAAAAGCCACATTTTTTAGCAAATCTGGAGCTTATATGATTTTTCTAATACTCATAAACGGATCAATTAAGGTTTCCTTGTCGTTTCAACAACTTGAATTAAAGATTTCGATGACTTCTCTTATTGTTTTAGAAGGAACGATGAGATTGTTCACGGGACAATTTTTCTTAATAGCGAGTGAGGTTTCGAATGGTGGGAGCTGTTAGAAAATTAAGGATGGACAATTTACATAAAAGAGAGATTTGAAAAATGAGAAAGAAGTAGAGGGGGAGTCGGTTCTAGATCTTCAGAGATGTGCAACTATGCGCGTTGCATTGTTTTTATTTATTTATTTTATAAAAATAATAAGAGTCCCTTCATTTAAACAGTTCAAATTAATGAGGTTCCTTTTGAGATGGGTGGTGGTGGTTGATTTCAAGACCCACTGGAGCTTTCTAAATAATAAAAGAGAGAGAGAGAGAGAGAGAGAGAGAGAGAGAGAGAGTACTCTATTTCATAATTCAAAGTGGATGTGTATTGCTTATAGCGCACATTAATTTTTTTCAAAGACACGGTGGGTCCCATAGTGATGACGTGACAGATTCACTCTATCAATTAGTTTTGTCCTATCGTGTTAGTGATTAGTTAGCTGTTATTTTTAATGAAGATTCTTCGTAGAAAGATAATAAACTACATAGCTCAAAATTGTGAGAGTTAATTGAATTGAAATCTTTAAACGATGTTTAAGATTAACTCGTTGACTCAAAAGATTAATAAGTTGATGATATCGTTAAAGATGAAGCTGATGGAGAGTATGCAGATGAGACATTGAGTATTCAAACTCAAAGTGATCAAGATCAATTGAAGAAAACTATATTGAATTATTCAAATAGCAGAAGTTTATCCTCGGTTTTGATATGTTTATAAATTGGAGAAAGATACTAATGAGAATGTTGAAAGATACAAAGTCTAATTAGTGGTAAAAGGGTATGCTCATAAATTAGGTATTAATTTTAATGAAATTTTCTTTCTTTTTATTTGATTGAATATTATTCGTACTATGTTGAGTATGACTGCGGTATTTAACTTGAAGCTTGAGTAGTTAGATTCAATTTTTTTCTTTATAGAATTCTTGGTGAAGAAATTTATATGACTTAACTTGAAGATTTATTGAAGAAAACAATAAAAAAATTAGTTTTTCGGCTGAACACATTACTTTACATTTTAAAACAGGCATTAAAATATTGGTATAAGTAGTTTGATTTCTTCAAAATTTAAATTTTCAAAGATATGAGATAGACCATTGTGCCTATATTCATAATCATGATAATAATGATTTTATCATCTTAATATTATACGTGGACAACATGGTGGTTGCAAGTATTAGTATAGATATTATTGCAATATTAAAAGCTTATTTGGCTAGGAAATTCGATATAAATGATTTGGGTATTGTTAATAAATTTTTTAGGATGATCATACTTAGAGAGATGAATAATAGAAAAGTCTGGATAACTCAGAAATGTTACGTCAAAAGATTTATGCGTTAATTAAACATGCAAAATTCTAACTCAATTAATACTTCATTTCTTATTGATTACAAGTTGTCTTTAAATCAATGTTCTAATATAAAAACAGAGAAGATAAAAATGTTTCAAGTACTATATTCATCGGCAATAAAAGCCTTATATTTTTCATGGTGTGTATTAGACTAGACATTACATAAGCAATGGGATCAGTTAGTAAATACATGATGAACATGGGCAGCGATCATTGGGCTACTGTAAAGTGGATCTTTCGTTACGTGAATGATACTTCTAATGTACATAGTATTTTGCTATAATGTCTAAAATTTAAAGTTGGTTAGGTTTGTGAACGCAGACTATGCATGAGATTGTAATAAAAGAAAATCTACCACATATTATGCTTTCTCTTTGGCCAACAATGTAGTTAAATGTTAAGATTGCAGTCAATGGTTGACTTGTCTACTATAGAAGTAGAGTATATTTTGCCACACAGGTATATAAGGAAAGTATTTGGTTAAAGATGTTATTAAAAACATTGAAATTTAAACCAAAAGTGGTAGTGATTTATTGTGATTGTTAGTCTGAAATTACACTTAGCTAAAAATCTGGTATTTCATGCATGGACCAAGAACATTGATGTTCAATATTATTTTGTTCATGATGTGGTAGAAGATGGACAAATCTTATTACAGAAGACTTACATTGATGACGGCGTAACAAATATGCTAAGCTTATTTTGCAATGAAGAAGTTTGATTAATGTAAGACTTCTCTTAGACTTGTTATTACCTAGTGATTGGTAACGTTTAAGTAACTATTATTAAGAGTATTTTTTTTATACTATTAGAGAAATTAGTATTTAAGTGGGAGATTATTGAGGTGATAGAATAACGTCTTCTAATAAGAGACATCTTCCCTTCTTCATTGGTATTACTACTTAAGTAGGTGAAGCATAGTTTTCCTAGGTTTTTTGCGTCTCTCTCTCTCTCTCTCTCTCCTCTCTCTCTCCCTCTCTCTCTCCTAGTTGGATTAAGACTACCACCTGCTCACTTTCTCCTTCGGCATAATCTATACAAGGAGGAACACAGGTAAAGAGATATTTCATTCACCTTATTATGAAGTTTTTATTTTTTTATTTCTTTGAGTTAGTACACACACCCACACTGTTAGTTACCCTACAATGTCAGCCACCCCCACGTTAGGATTCGATATCTAGACCTCAGTGTTGAGACGAGGTTATCTTCACTCAGTCTACCACTGTTCCAAAGGTGTGGGTGTATTCTGAAGTATTCATTTGTGTGAGAAGTTTTGTATAAAGAAAAAGTATGAGAGAACTAAGTCTTATATTTTTGTTTTTCTTATTTTAATGAAGAAGAATGTTATGTATTTGTTACCTCGTTGATGTAGAACATATTACTAAACTATGTAAATCCATGTGCATCTCATGTCTTGTTTTTGTTTCTTCCCTTTGTCTTTAGGCATTAGTTTGGTCCTTTTCTATCATAGTTTTAGCTTGTTATACTTTGAATGTGTATAGGTGTGTTTTTAGCAACACTAAATCTTCATAATACCTGTGGCTACATATCACTAACCGACCATTCATCTTATAGAACTCTCTTGGAGACTGGCCATAGATCAAACATATGGATGGCCAAAAAATCCTATCTTACCAATGCCCCTCAAATAGATGGTTGAAAGAAATATGAGTAGTGATCCCTATTCATGGATGGAGAGGTCCAGAGTAGGGGTGTCAATGTGCCAGGCCTGGGCCTGAAAAATCAGAATTTTACATGAGCCCGGCCTGATGGCCCTGCCCGATATAATGCAAAATCCGGGCCAACACCTACACCAGGCCCGGCCTATTGACACACCTAGTCCAGAGACTGGATGTTTGGAAGGATTTGATTGGTATGGTATTTGGAAGGCGTCCATCCTCAGTAAGGCCCACCATCTGAACTGCCCAAACCACCGTACACATACCAAGTTGTACGGTTGAGATAAGATATTTTATATGTCTCTCTATTTTTTAGTTGTATCTCTTTCCCCACAAAAAAACTATAAAACATAATGCTTTGTACAAAACTTACAATCCAACCGGTGAAGCCATTGATCTAAACCGTTCAATTGATGGAATGCCACTTGCATGGGACATAATCTTAAAAAAAAAAAAATCAATGGAATCTTCATAGCCGTTCAATTAATAGCCAGATTTTGAACCGTCGACAGTAGTCATAGACAATATCGTACTTACCAAAAAAACAAGATTGATGAAATCTCTAAGGTCGTCTTATTGGCGTAATTTTCGGTAATGGCCCACCTAAGTTGTGACATTAGATTGATTGGTAAGCACATCAGTCACGTAAAATGGACGGCTCATAATCCACATTTTGGTGTGTATATTTTACACACTATACCAACAAAAATTCGTCTTTGTTACTTGTTCTCTTTCCCTTCATTTAGCACTATTTCAACAAGATTGCTGACTTTACACGCAATCTCATATCAACGGTCAAGATGCCACACCAACGTAGACTTGAAATAGAGTCATCAACCAATGAAACTGCTTCTTAGAAATGTGCATGTCTTCCATGTGAAAGATCTATCTCCGTTATGGTTCACCACCACTTCTAAAGGGATTGGACCGTCCAAATTTGGGCCTTATCATATAAGGAGCATAATCCAGTAGTCACACTAAAACGATCTTAACCATCAATATTTTCATATGGGATTTACATGCTGATCATTTTGTTTCAACCTTTCATTTGTTAGGCACCAATTGGACGGTTAGGATCGTTAGATCAGGTGATCTCGCGTTATGTTTCATCCACAACGGGGCATATGATTTGTATGACATGGATTAACATAAATGCATGGTGTGTGTGGAGATGAGTCACTGCCATTTTCAGAGAATGTAATTTATAAAATGCTCCCCAATTTTACCATCATTAGATGGAGACCCACTTTTTGAGGGGTTTTTTGTTAAATCCAACTAACAACCATCATCCCTTTACAAAAACGATGAAGGCAACTGTGGTGATCTTGACCGTTCAAATGACTGTAATTAGGACCATTCAAGATGGTGGACAATAATCTAGACCGTTCAAGTGTAAGGGGGTATTTCGCGCATGGTATTAAAAGGGATGGGATAGCATTAGGTGGGATTAACATAATTTATTACGTAATGATTATATGTCTAAGTAATACCATGGATTTTCACCATCCAATCTCATGTTTGGGATCAAATTCTTGTTTGGGGGGGGGGGGGGGGGGGGGGGGACGGGATAGCAATCTGTTGGGGGATATGGGATTGCAATCAAAGAACCAAATTCACAGCCGATGTCAGGTTACTTGTACATGTATATAACCATAATGTCACATGTAAAAGGCGTTATGTATGAATGGCAAGGATAAAACACATGCATCGATGTGGGGCCCACATGTGTAGTGCATTTCAAAATCCACATAAATTCCATAAAAACCCATCATGGGACCAAATGCAATTCCATCCCACCTAATCCCAATCCTCCCATCCTCCCCAAACGTAAGATAGAATTTACACGAAACCAAATGCAATTCTATCCCAACTAATTTCGTTAAATACCATGTGCCAAACACCCCCTAAGTGAACACGAATTTGGACCATTCGAAGATGGTGGACACTGATTTGAACTGATATTCCCATCAACATATGCACAGACACCACTTCTTATTCTTTTTTCTTCATTTTTAGAAGTAGGCCTGACAAAATACCCCTCAAAATATGGGTGTTGACTTCGGAAGCAACATTCTAGGTAGTTCTATCTAATTTTGTATTAAAACCGGGTATCATTTCATAAAAAACCCCTTGAGAAATGGTGGTGAACTTCCATGTGTGTGTCTAATCCCTTCTTTCACGCATTGATGACCGATGGACGAATCAAGCCGTCAAGTTGAATTTTAAAGAGATGATGATTCCATGATTTCGTACAAACCATCCTTCTTTTTCGGGTAATATTCACATGCTGATACCATACATCCAAATGGTATCCGACGGATCCTTTATGTATATGGTGGATGGTACTGGTGTTCTCACATCCATTGAACATGTTTCATACAGTGTAACACGTGGCTCGAAACGTGGGGCCACCGTTGGATGAGAGATGCCGAATTCTGACCGGCCTGATGATTCTTGCCATTAGATTTCATCCATTGAATTTGGACCGTTGACTAACGGCCAATGAAAGAGGATCATCTGATCCGTCTGATTACTGATCAATCCTATGTGGGGTGAATAGATGATCTGATCATTGACATACATTCATCCCATGTGTGTGGTGGATGTGTGCATGAGTATGGTAAATTATGGTCCGCAAGAGTATTGAATTTTTTCATTCATCACACATTCAGCTACATATTCCATCTGAATGATTATCCATCATAATCAACAAATCTCCAAATCATGGTGGGCCATATGGTGTCGAGCAAGTTATATTCTATACGGTTCTCAAGACCCGTTTGTTTCATTCAAGACCCGATAACCATAGTATAGCTTTCTCAATCTCAACCATTTCTCACAAGTGGCGTCCATGGTTCAGCAATCTAGACCATTGGTTGGTTGAGGTCCACCATTGATGGATCTCCAAAAAGTGGAAGATCCCAGCACGCGATGTTGGATCTTCTTTCAGTTGATGTGAACGGTTGTTTTAGTTCTCTTCTTAACCGTCTCTTTAGAGGCCATTAAATCAGAAGGTTAAGATGGTATTTTGGAAGACATTTTTGGGGCGTAGAATTTCCATGGAGTTCCACAACAAATTAATGGTCTGGATTAGTTAACTATGGGCCCCTCTTGTCAGAACTGACGACTGGCGGATCACGGATCAGGAAATTCTTTTACATTAAATACTATAAGAATATTTTATACTATAAAATCCAATGCATTATATTATGTATTATCCTTCCTCAATTTGCATGATGATTTCTGGAATGCAAGTCGTCAGATGAAATTCCATTGAGGGATATTATTCAATGCTCGGCCACTGAACTGAACAGAACCGTAAGTCCAGCCTTTCAATTTGGTAGAAGAAAGGTTCATCTTCCAGCAATCTGAACAGATGATATTGTGGGAACCGCACTGAATAGTTTGTGCACCAAAAATCACTTAAGTGCTAGCAATATAATGGTCATGGAACAAATAAGGGCTTCTTTGGATGCTTGTCATTGAAATGAACTGGAACCCAAATCACATGGCAAATGAAATGTGAATTGGAATTTTCAATTGTGTTTAGATGCTTATGTGTAGGAATGCATTGGAATCTAAAAATTGTGTTTGGATGCCTATAATTGAAATTGATTAAGTAAATCATTTTTAATATTTCAACTTAGGATATGCGACATTTGGCATGATAAATTTTTTTTTTTGTCAATCATGCAATGCACCCACCCTATTAGCTGCGCTACGCACCCACATAGTTAATCACACAATGCACCCACCCACTAATGGGGTTAGTGTCTCCTTGTCACTCAAATCTGAGACCTGCTGTTGACAGCTAGCCATCTTCCAGTTGGGCATAATATCTTTAATAAGCCATCGAAATATATACTTTGGAAAAAGATAATAAAACTTTGAGCATCGTGTGGATGTGGCAAAAAAGAAAACTACAAAAACCTGACTATTCTTGCCCATGCGCATCCATTTATTGCTGATTACAACCATTTACCTTCAACCAACCTTACCCCTAAGATTTCTATTCAACCAATAAGACCCAAAATTTGTAGCTAGTTTCTTCAAATCTTGAAAGATTTTGGCGGCATGGGCCATCAAAGTTGGGTCCCATCATTTCAACATTTTCGATTGCCAAAGGATGTGTACCTCTCGTACAGATGGAAAGCCTGAATGTACCATACAATATCTTGGCCTCAGCATTGTATTCTGTGATATTGTACCATTGGTGAGCCAGGAGGTTAAACTTAATGGCTTATCATGGTAAAGAGAGGCATCTAACCGCCCTCCCTTCTAGAGGATTAAAAGATATTCCGCGATGCAATTCTCTTGTGAAATGCCCTATGATGGCTTTCTTTTCTTTCATAAAAAGTATATAAAACTGTCGAATATTATCCATAGTACCTGTGGACGCTTTCGACTTGAGGCCCTCAATTATGTCAAAGGTATAATTGAAATTTATCATTTTGGAATGATAACTCTTATTTATTGTTTGTGGTTGAGACTTTGAGAGATGTTTTTGATGGATTAGACTCTTGGGCTCAAAACTCAGCTTCTCCACCGTCCCTCATCTGCAAACAAAAGGGCCAATTAGTAAAGAGAGATATAGCTAGAGATTCGTTTGGGCTTTAGTTTATAGCAGTGGAGATCATGGTTAATTTAGTGATCTAAAACACCGGGTTTGGTCCATGCACTAAGTTCCCTTACATTAGAAGGTCATAGATTTTTGGCCTGATATTCGGTTGAATGTGGATTATTATTGAATCTTTCTTTTAACTTTTTCTTTTTTACTAATATTTTTCTTTTTTTTCTCCCTTTCTTTTTGTTCGTTTGTTGCCGATATGTTGGAGAGAAGATCTGGATCTTTCCAACTTAATAGTTTTTTGGAAAATGTAAAATCACATTGGCGTTAGTAATACGCATGCTTTGGACAAGGCTTTGCTCCTAATTAACATGCAATTCACAAGAAGGTACCTAATTAACATGAAATTTACATGCAGTTACCTTTTTGTCCAAAAGTTTTGGCAAGCAAATGAGTTGGCTTCTTAGGAGGGCCCCAACCTGATGTTTATGTAGAATCCATCCTGACAACTAGGTTCGTCACATCATAATGGCCCCCCGAATCGCGGATGGGATTGATTTTTAGGCCCTATGCCTAAATTTGGTGTGGCATTTAATGATTGGAATGGATTTCATATAATCATTATAGTGGGCCCAATAAAAATTAAGGATGGACATCTCTTTCCCAACAGTTTTCTTTGGTGTGGTCCACCTGAATCACAAGTCAGCTTTTTTTTTATTTTTTTATTTATTAATAACACTTGGATACATAGCTCAAGTGGTAGACCGAGTGAAGATAGCTTTGTTTCAACACTAACATCATGGTTTCGATTCTCAAAGTGGGGTGGCTAACAAGGCAATGTGACTAACATGAGGGTAGGGTGTACTCACAAGTGGGGTGTGTGTCCTAAATTTGAATGCGCATCTAATGAGCTGAGTGGATTTGGAGAGATTATTAAGGGCAAAAACATAATGTATGGTTACTATGGTATGGCACTCTTAATTTTGATGAGGCCCATCGTGATGTTTATATAAGATCCACTCCAAGCATTAGATATTTAGCTCCCATGTAGCACAAAGAAAAAGGGCTGGCCTGTTATTTTGATGGGCCATACCAAAGGAAACAGTTGGGAGAGAGATGTCTACCCTTAATTTTTATAGGGCTCACCATGATAACTATATAAAATCCACTCCATTTATTAGATACCACACAAAAAATTTAAGCCTGAAGACCAAACTTCATACCCATCTATGATTCATGTGGGCCTGACTAATGGAAACAGTTTAGAGGGCAAAGCCTTGCCCTTTATTTCCAATCATGTCATGCACATGAATCACAACTAGAACTGGCTTAACTTTTTATGCACATGGCTAACATGGGATGGCACGCCTGGTGGTTGGGGTGGATTTTACAAAAACATCACAGTGGGGCTCATGTGAGCCACCCACCCATTTACTGGCATGGCTGCCATGATCGGAAGGGAGTGGCATGGTAGTTATATTCATTAATGAGGTAGCTTTTTTAAATGGTATCAAAATATAAATTCCATATTAATTATGTAGGGTTATGTAAAATTATGTAAAATTCTCAAAATTTTTGGGGCTTTGTTTATTATATAATATTTCCCTTATTGTTATACATTAAAATAAAAACCTTCTTTTTTTCGTTTTTCCTGAATAACACCCTCACTTTTTTCTTTTTTCTAATTATGTGGTTAAAAAACAACCCACCATTACTTTTCGGATGAAAAAAACCTAACTACAATGGGTAAGTTAACAGTTTTGAAAATAAAGAATTTACCCCTTTATCCCTAACCCTGCCGACCAAATTTACCTCAATTAGAATGATAAATTTACCCCTTTATACCTAACCCTGCCGCTTATTAATGGACACTGATCAATGAACTAACTGTTGAATGTGCCACAGTTTACATCAACATGGACGGTTCTGATTGGTTCCAATCATATTAATTTGGTGGGTCCACATTAAAAGCGGTTTTGATCTCAACCTAACCATCTGACGTTTTGTGGGTCTGATGTTACCAACGGTTTGGATCTAGCCCCAACCATCATACATTTTAGATCAATTGAATTGGGGGGCATGTTATAACAGGTTTGGATCTCTCACCAGCGATCTGACTATATAGACATTCTGATTGCGGTGGAGCCCATGTTATGAGTGGTTTAGATCTCTCCCCATCATCCAAGAGTACACAATAGCTAATGTGGTGAGGAAAAGGGGTCATGTTGTAAGAGGCAAAATGGTCATCTTGAAGGCCAACTGTGTTGACTTTGTAAAGTCAGAGGCAAAATGCCCCATCTTTGAAGGCCAACTGTTGACTTTAACAACTGTCTCATGATTAGGCAAAAGAAATTAAGTGAAGTGTATTTTACGGCCGTATATGAAAAATGAAGAGGATTAGCTAGGAATACAAAAATGGAAGGGGAGTTTTGGTGTATAGCAAAAAAATAGGGTGTTATATCACAAATTTCCAAACTGAAAACCCAAAATGCAATTGCTAGTAATCTCATAGCCCAAGATCATCTGATTGCCTGAACTTTAATTACTTCACATATAATCAGGTGCAGTTGAGCCAGGTTGACCCGATGGATCGTTCGACCTGACAATAAATGGGTCCAGATATGAATCTAGACACTTGGACCAGGTCTAGATGGAAACATCATGGTGAATGCTAGATGGAACGGGTCTCGAACCTTCAAATCAATTCAACCCAACTCGAGTTAGACTTGATTTCTAAATGGGTCTATTTTGTAGCAACCTAGAATGGACCAAACTTAGATCAGGACCAAATCTAACTATTAAAATTTCAAGTTTATTTGTACAATTTACCATATCATATGTTATAGATTAGAGGCTTGTGTGCATATTGTTGGGCTTGGACGCCTCAAACCTTCAAGCATGAAGACCACCGACCGGCTGGCCGGCCGGTCGGTCACATTTGGATCAAGACAGCAGGACTTCTGGAGCGTTTTTTGGGCCATCCGACCGATCGGCCGACCAGCCGGTGGGGGGGTCCGACCGGTCGGGCAATTTCCTTGTTGGACTTGGTTTCTTGCGCGGTTTTGCGCAAGGAGTTTTTAATTCCGGTTTTTCTCATATTTAAGGAGATGTAATCCGAGATTAGGGTTGCCACCAGAGGCCGCCAATGGGCCAAGGGATTGAGAGGGTTCTAAGGTGAGAGAAAGAGTTAGCGAAGAAGCTTGGAGTTCTCTGGGTTGAGGGAAAGGGATGGGTTTGTCCTCCTCATGTGAGAATTAGCTTCGGGTAGCTTGGGATTTCTCTTGTGGGCTGTGATCCAAGGTTTTCTTCTGTAATCTCTTGTAACTTCTGATTCATAGTGGATTGGTGTCGCTTTGTGCTGTGGTTTTTTACCCTTGAGGGGTTTTTCCACGTAAAAATATGATTGCCTTCTTGTGTGTGATGATTTGCTTGTTGATTGCCATTGTAGTGTATTACTCGCCTGCTTTGATTGCTTCCGCTACGGGGCTCCTAACCCCAACACATGATAGTATGATTTACACTATTTTTATATTTTAACCACTATATATTGTCTATGATGATTATTTTTACTTCATACTGCCAAATTTGGTTATCAAAAGATAATTTATATTTGGTTTTACTCTCACATTAGTAGAAATGCTCCCATGCTCTTAGAACACTTAAGTTATAGTGCTCCTAGTTGCATTCATTAAGTGCAGAGCACATTTCTTAGGAATCACTCAAAAATCTTAATAAATCGATGACCTAATATTTTATTTGGCCTTACTTTCCACTGCCATCCATTTTCGAGGCCATAGATTTAGGTGGCATGGTGACAACCCAACAAAAGTGATTCTTTAAATAATAAGAAATCCAATGGCAAAACCCAAATAAATAAATGGATCAAATGGTTGATAATTAGATCTACTCTTGAATAAATTATCTTGATTGTCCATATCAAAGACCATTGATCAAATGGTTCATACTTGTTAGATCAGTGTGACGTTTGCCTGGTAGCTCATGAAACCTGCACCGAACCCTTCATATGAAACATGCATTGAACCTTATGAAACAGTGTGCTTTTGGGACTCATATCTATTGGTCTAATATCCATTGCCATTCATTTCCAAAGTCATAGAAGGGATGGTGACACATGCATCCTTAAAAAGTAATTCTTTATAATAATAAGAAATGCATGACAGACTCTAACAAATAAATCATGGATCAAATTGTTGATTGGACCTACTTTTGTGTAAATTATCTTGACTGTCCATAAAAAAGACTATTGATCAAATGGTTTATACTTGTTAGATCAGTGTGATGTTTGCCTGCTAGTTCATTAAAAAGTGCACTGAACCCAATTAAAAGTTTCGGACAATTGATTGGACTGTCTAAATGTCTTAGTCCAACTAAGTAGCATTATAGCTTACCATGCTACAAGAGCACAAGAACAGCTGTATTATTCTAAACTAAGACGGCATGAATCCGTGTGTTTTTGGAGCTCATATCTATTGGTTTTAATTCCCACTGCCATCCATTTTTTAAGCCATGAATGGGATGGTGACAACTGCCTAACAAAACTAATTCTTTACAATGATAAGAAATCCATAAGAGATCCTAACAAATAGATGGATCAAATTGTTGGTTGGACCTACTTTAATATAAATTATCTTGACTGTCCCCAATAAAGGCCACTGATCAACTGGCTCATACTTGTTGGATCGGTGTGATGCTTGCTTGATAGCTCATGAAATATGCATTTAATCCAATGAAGAGTCTAGAACAATGGATTGGATTGTCAAAATGTCCCAGTCCAATTAAAAGTTATAGCATACCGTGCTTACAAGAACACGAGAACATCTCTCTTCAAAACCAAGATGGCATGATACACTGTGTTTTTGGAGCTCATGTCTATTGGCCTTAATTACCACTGCCATCCAATTTTCAAAGCCATGAATGGGATGGTGACGACTGCCTAACAAAAGTGATCCTCTACAATAATAACATATCTGTGAGAGACCCTAACAAATAGATGGATCAAATTGTTGATTGGATCTACTTTTGTATAAATTATCTTGACCGTCCATAATAACAACCATTGATCAAATGGTTCATACTTACTAGATCAGTGTGACGTTTGCCTGATAGTTCTTGAAATGTGCCTTAAACCTAATGAAGGGACTAGAACAATTGATTAGATTATCTTAATGTCCTAGTCCAAGTAGGAGCACCATAGCTTTCCTTGATAAAAAAAAAAAACAAGAGAACATCTTTCTTCTTCTAAACCAAGATGGCATGGAAATGTGTTGTTGGTGCTCAAATTCATTGCCCTCAATTTCCACTGCCATCTATTTTCGAAGATATAGATGGGTTGGTACTGACAACTGCCTAACAAAAGTGAATCTTGGCAATAATAAGAAATTCATGAGAGACCCAAAATTAAATGGATTAAATTATTGATTGGACTTATTTCATGTATATGTAAATTATCTTGATTGTCCATAATAAAGACCATTGATGAAGCAGTTCATACTTCTTAGATTAGTGTGATGCATGCTGGATAGCTCATGAAATGTGCACGGAATCCAATGAAGAGTTTAGAAAAATGGATTAGACTGCATAAATGTCCTAGTCCAACTAACAAGAACATCTCTCTTGTTCTAAACCAAGATGGTATGGCCTATGTTTTTGGAGCTCATACCTATTGGCCTTAATTTCCACCACCATTCAAATTTTTGAAGCCATGAATGAGATGGTGACAACTACCTAACAAAAGTGATTTTTTACCGTAATAAGAAATCTATGAGAGACCTAACAAATAGATGGATCAATTGTTGATCAGACCTACTTTTATATAAATTATCTTGACTGTCCATTATAAAGACCATTGATGGAGCAGTTCATACTTGTTAGATTAGTGCGATGTTTGCCTAATAGCTCATAAAATGTGCACTAAATCCAATGAAAAAGTCTAGAACAATGGATTATTACACTACCTAAATGTCCCAATATATGGCTTACCATGCTACAAGAATTCGAGAACATATCTCTAGTTTTAAACCAAGATGGCATTAAACCCTGTGTTTTTTAGCTCATATCTATTGGAATTAATTTCCATTGCCACCCATTTTCAAAGCCATTGATGGGACGGTGACAATTGCCTAACAAGAATGATTCTTTACAGTACTAATAATAAATCCATGTGAGAGCCTAACAAATAGATGGATCAACTTGTTGATTGGACCTGTTTGGATATTTAGCAGCGTCAGATGAACATCATAGATTTAGTCACGTTACATGTATGATATCTTCATGGTATGCACTAAATATATGAAAGACAACTCATCAATAAACAAATTTTCAAAGGAGATGTAATGTGCACGTGATTAGGGGATAATGACTTACAATCGTTAGGGCTATGTCGGCACCAAAGAGCATGTCGATAGCTTTTGACGAGATAAGGATATATTCGACCAAAGAACAGGCATGATCAGATAGAGCTAACTACTACTCTACAGTTGACAGCATTTAAAATTGCCACGTAAGCAATTGTTATTCTCACGACTTCATCATGGAGTCTATATATAGCAAAAGAGAATACAAAGAGAATGATCTACAATCAACCAAACAAGCCCAATATAAACAATCAATCCAGCACGACGTTGCTTATTCAGTCCTCTAGGGCTCTTATCCTTAAGAGTAGTTCAATCTGTCCTTATGATCATACCGGATTGACTTAGTGATAGTTAGTAGTTATAGCTAGTAGTTGTAATTCCTTCCATTTGCGCATGCTTACCAGATTTGGAAGGCTTTAGCTTTAAGAACTGTTCGCCTACGCTCATATGCTGGGTCAACAGTAGGTTGTAATCTCTGTTGTGAAGTACACCAACAACATCGGTGAACCGAGATCTAATCTCTAGTCTCACCCACAAACGATAAACAAGAAGAAATATAATATAGAAGTAAAATCTAAACAAACTAACAAACCACAAGACAGATTTTACATGAAAAAACCTTAAATAAGGATAAAAAAAACCACGGTGCAAACTTCCACTATGAAGAAAATGAAGTTACAAGCAATACACTTACCTTTTCCAATGCTTTCATGCACAAAGATGACCCTTTTTGCTAACCTCTTGCTTCTTTCTCACCTTGGACGTATAGAAACCCTAATCACATACCCTAATCCCAGATTACATCCCTTTATATAGTAAAACCCGAAAATAGGACTCAAAATAAGAAACCCTGCACAATAAGTCGCGGCCAATTGGGCGCCTAGTTAAACTTAGTCAAGCACCTGGCCAATGAAGAATATGTCCAGCGAGTTTCAGCAAAAATCACCCTAATATCGGGCGCTCGCTCAAGCTGATCGTTGGGTGCCCGACTGTTCACAAAATAGTCCAGAGAATATTATCTCTAATACATGAATATTGGGCGCCCGGTCCACAAACCTGTCCGGGCGCCCAACCACCTCCTGGTGTGATTGGCTCCACACCTCAACAATCTCAGCATTACTTAGTTCTCACTCATCAACACACTGCTCAAAGAAGCACCATTCTACTCTTAGCTAAATTGGTGATCCTGCTTTAGCAATAAGTTTTGCTTTTCTACATCCATCTTTAATTTATTTCTGCTCAATTGTGCAATTGTTGCACCTTTAAAAGTCCTTCATTTTCAAGGTAAAAAGTATTCATCCAGGGAATACTCCTAACCACTGCAAATCGCCTCATAACGCACTCGATAGTTGGCTCAATAGACAATTGGTTGCACTCCCGATCAAGCACTACTCTATCTCAACACCAAGGGTCAGTGATTTCAATTTCAATCGTACCTAATCAGTTTTGGTATGCCCACAAATCTCAAGCGTGTACCACATAACCGAATTTCTTACCAACACCTTTGTGTAAATTATCTTCACTATTCATATTAAAAACCATTGATCAAATGTTTCATACTTATTAGGTCCGTGTGATGCTTTCTTTACAGCTGATAAAATATGCACTGAATCCAATGAAGTGTCTATGACAATGAGTTGGACTGTCTAAATGTCCCAGTCCAAGTGAGAGATATAGAGCTTCCCATGTTACAAGAATACGAGAACATCTCTCTTCTGCCGAAGTATGATGGCATGAAACCATGTGCAAGTCTATTGGCCTTAATTTCCTCTACCATCCATTTTGGAAGCCGTGGATAGGATGGTGACAGCTACCTAATAAAATTGATTCTTTACAACAATAAGAAATCAATAATAGACACAACAAATAGATAGATCAAACTGTTGATTGGAGATCATGTATATATGTGAGAATGATTTTTAAGATTTTTTATTTATTTATTTTAATCTTTTCATCACGTTGATTGGACTAAAATTACATCCCATTTGGTAAATAAGAACCTTTTAATAGGATTTTCCTACTGATTAGAGTGCTCTTTTTTATTATTAATTTAACCCAAGATTGTCACCTAAGGTGGTGTGGCCCTTACAGTGGGGCTCACCTTAATGTATGTATTCTTTATCCACACTGTCCATCCATTTTTCCATATCATTTTAGGGTATCCCAAAAATGAAGTAGATCCAATTATTAGGTGGACCATACCATAGGAAACAATGGTGATTGACTATTAACAGGTTACAAAGTTTTGGATGAAGCTGATATTTGTTTTTTTCCCTTCATCCAGGCTTTCGTGATCCCTCATCAACAGATTGGATGGCAAATAAACACTACAGAATTGAAGCGCACCCAGAGAAGTTTTAATGGTAGGGTGTTCAATCACCATTGTTTCCTAGAGTATGGTCCACCTGAGATTCAGATCTTCTTCATTTTTGGCATAATACCTTAAAATGATCTGGAAAAACAGATGGACAGTGTGGATACAGAGTATATACATCAAGGTGGGCCCCCACGGTAATGGCTGCACCGTCTTGAGTGAGTATGTGTCTCACCTAATTCGCTCCCATTTTTTGGGTATAACAATTTCAAAGGTGAATCCTGACCTTTTGATTCGTGCGTGAGTCCCATGGGGACATGTGACAATATGTTTTCCTTATCGAAATAGCTCATCAGGTGGCCCCTCCATATATGGGCCTTAACAAAATAAGGGCAATCGGTCAATCCAAATGGCTCAGTTGGACAGGGGCCAAATATTGGCAGTCCGGACTCCGGACCTTGCAAATGCCTGCCATCTGGTAAGTGGGACGCTGCCCAGAGCATCTGCAGGTGATGCTCACTTTTCAACAATCCAGACCGTTCATTAGGTTTGGCCCCACCATGGTGCACCATGACTGAAATTTTTTTCCCTAGTCTTCCAATCCTGACCATGGTATTGGTGGACATTTTTTTCTTAAACGCAAGGTACCATAGGCAGGGCGTACTGTCCATTGGTAAAAAAAATGTCATCAAGTGGGGCCCATTTTGGATGGGCCCAAAAACTCTCCCATAAACAAATCATAACCGTTCAAGTAGTGCGCTTCTCTTTGTTAAATGTGAGCGTTGGCTTTATCTGTTTAACCATCCAGTCGCCTTATTTATTCCAGAATCCGGCCCACATGATGATCAACGGGGTTCATTGAATGATCAACCCTAGTTGGGAGAAAGGAAGAAAAGATAGAGATCTAATCCCTTGCAGGTAGGGCTGCACATTTCCCGGTTTAACCCCTACCAACCCGCCCGATCCGACCTGGCAGGAACCCAATCCGCCCCGACCCAACAAAGAAAAGGGTCAGGTCCCGAGTGAATGTGATTGGATCGTTTTTAATCTAGGTATGGTTTAGGATACACACCAAACCTGACCGGCCATGACTTATATCCGGACTCGTGTATACCCAACCCATTCCACCTGACCCATATCCCAACTCGTGTATACCCAACCCATTTCGCCTGACCGAACCGCTCGGAGTTCTATCAGAGTATTAAAAAAAAACCTTCGAGCATGGCATCATTCGGCGTGTTTGGAAATTGAAACTTTGGATGGTAAAGTGGTAAACATACCTAGTTATTTCTGCCCTTATTATGGGGTATTTTTTCATAAGGCTCAATAGGGAACTTTAGTTTGTTTGTGAGGCCCATGGTTGGGTTATCCAAACTATTAATCTGATGCCCCATCATAAGTACACCATCCATCCAAAAAATATCTCAAATTAAAAGATTGTAAGCCCCCTGACTTAGGCCTTCTTGTACTCTTCATTAAATGCGATCCATCCATTTGCATGCGAAGAATCGAAAGGTTACGATTGTTGGATCAAGGAGATTCTTTGGCATGGCATGGTCCATCAATGATTGGAACCACAATCTCAATAGTTTGGATCACCAAATGATGTGTCCCACTTGTATAAACTATGAGCATGCTAGGGAAAGGAAAGTTTTGTATTAAGTTGAATAATTTACATCTATTCAAATCAGACTGGGGATTTCCTGCCAAAGACTTGCGCAAAAAGTTCTTGCGTTGGGAACCGAGGCGGGGCCCACTGTGATGTTTGTGATAAAGCCAAGCCGTCCATCTATTTTGAGAACTCAGTCCCAACCCGTCCCGACCTGATTTAGCATATAGGGTTGGGTAGGGTTAGGGTTGACCCTTTTGCAAGTAGGGTAGGATTAGGGTCGGGTAAACCCAACCCAGTCACAACCCAAATTAAAACCCAAACCTTTAAATTATGTTTAGGTTCCTTTCAGGATTGGGCCCAACCCGTCACTAACCCGGCCCGTGTGCAGGCCTGCTTGCAGGCGGGGAAATGTTATAGCTGATCTACATTCGAGATTGCTCTTCCGATGGGTCCCAGAGAGGATGGGAGAGTTTGGAAGATCCTGAGCCTTCCAGTCGCAAACAGAAATTCAGGAAAAATATATTAACGGTACAGATTTTACGGCAAAAGGCAAAGTGTTTGATTGCTATAATCTTAAAATCTCAGAGATTTCTAACATCTACCACCACAATGGGGCTCATCAGATTGATGATCTATATACCAAACCATCCCCCCATTTGTATAGATCGGGGTGCCCCAGAGGAGATTAGGTGTGGCCCCGGCCTCACCCAAGACGGTACGTCTTTTACAGTGGGGTCCACCTTGATGTACGTATTCTATATCCATGCCGTCCATCCGTTTTTTGAGTTCATTTTAGGTCATTAGATCCAATTCTCAGGTGGATCATACCATAGGAAATAGTGGTGATTGACCATTAATGGGC
Organism: Liriodendron chinense; assembly: GCA_003013855.2. Lineage (NCBI taxonomy): Eukaryota > Viridiplantae > Streptophyta > Magnoliopsida > Magnoliales > Magnoliaceae > Liriodendron > Liriodendron chinense. The sequence goes on from PVNU02000307.1 coordinate 1,887,158, forward strand.
CACAGAAGTTTTGGATCAAGCTGATATTTATTTTCCCCTTCATCCAGGTTTATGTGACCTTATCAACAAGTCAGATGGCAAGTAAAAATTACCGAAACATTACAGTAGGCCCTATGAAGTTTTTAATGGTAGGCCATTGATCAATCATTGCTGTTTCCTACGTTATGGTCCGCCTGAGTGATGAATCTGCTTCATTTTTTGGCTCATGCACTAAAATGATCTGGAAAAACGGATGGACCGTGTGGATATATAATACACACATTAAGGTGGCCCCACAGTAAGGACCGCACCATCTTAGGTGAGGCCGGGGCGCACCTAATCCGCTCCCCACAAGTGTGCACGTCATTGGATTAGATAACTATATATTGGTTGTGGCAAACGGGATATTTGAGAATGTCCATGCCGTCCATCCGTCATCCGTCTTGCCCCCTTAACTTTAGGGATGAACCTAAAAATGAAGGAGATTCAAAGCTTAAGTGGACCACACCACATAAAACAGTGTTGATTGAAAGTCCCACCATTAAAAACTTTTTGAAAGCCAAAAAAGTTCAGGATGAAGCTGATATTTGTGTTTTCCCTTCATCTCCAGGTCTAAGTGACCTTATCAAATGACAAATAAGCATTACGGTGGGCCTAGAAAGGTTTCAACGGGGCGTCATTATCCCCACTGTGTAATGTAGTGTCGTCCACATGAGCTTCAGTGATGTTCATTTGTCATACAACCTGTTCATAAGATCATACAGACATTGATGAAAGAAAAACACAAACATCAGCTTATCCAAAACTTCTGTAGCACCTAAGAACTTTTCAACAGTAGAAGTTCAAGTCACATTGTTTCCTGTAGTGTGGTCCACTTGACTTTCGATATGCTTCAATTTTTCACTCAAGCCCTAAAATTATCTGGTAAAATGGATGGACGGAGTGGATAAAATACATAAATCATGTTGGACCCCTTACTCAGTATGCAATCCACTTCCGTTGGGCAGAGATGTCAATGGGCCGATCTGGCTCGTGGGTCTTTTCGACTGGGCCTCTTTGGGCCGGGCTTGTTCTAGAATACAAGTTCCATTGCTGGGCCTGGACATATTTCAGAACCCATCAGCACATTCCAAGCTCCGTCCTGCCCGGAAGGGCATTTCTTTTATATATCATGCAAAATCCATCCAAGTCTTGCGTCCGCCCAGGATGGGGATGGAGCTCAACTTGGGAGAAAATTTATCACTTTGGAATCCCCCAGATTAACACATAGTTTGCTTTAATACCAACTGTGAAACTTACATATTGCGGAATAATCAGATCGTCTATGCATCAATAATAGAGATTCCATACTGTAATCTTAAAGCCATACCTGATTGGGAAGACATTCCCGATGCCGTCGTGTTGCCGAGAAGAACTCTTGGTCTTCCGCACCTTACACCTTTAGGAGAACCTCTCAATGGGGACTAGGGTTTTCTCTTGTGTGTTGGTGAGGGGACCTGTAACGACCCTAAAATTTCGGTAGGAAAAATTTTCTTTTAGGAGCAAAAATGGGTTTAGCTAAATAAATTTAAGATGATAAAGAAAAGAAAAGCATGGACTGATTGGTTAAAGCCCTCTTAAGCGAAAGGGAAGACCAGGTATCGAGTCCTATCACTAACAAGAATTTAATTTTCTTTTTTTGCTTTAAATACGAATTTTGAAATTCAAAATTAATCTTATCTTATCTCAACCAACCCATCTTATCCGCAACAAATTTCCAACAAACGTCTCTTTAAAAAGAGAAAGAACGAGATGGTTTTCATCCATCGTAAAAGAAAGGAAAGGAAAGGAGAGAAGGAATGAGGAATAGAGGGATCTTGCGGCTAGATCAAGTAGGTGTTCTTTTTATTTTATTTAAGTAGGCCAGATCCAGCCAATGAACGGGTCGGATCGTCCGTCCGTTCATTGTACGGATCTAGGGACCTTATCTTTATCTTAACCCTTGAATAGGTGATCACGATTGATGGGGACCATTTGGGTGGGCCAGGAATCGATCTGGATGGGTCATAATGACCATATGGCCAAAATGTACATGGGCCACAAAATTCAGATCGAATGGACCTTCAGATGGGCCAAATCAATTGAATGAATGATAGCCTTTAAAATTTATTTTGTTATTGTTTTATTTAATTAGTAAATTAATTCTGATAAATTATTCTATTCCAAACCATTATTGGGCCACAATGAGGTGGCCGACCCAATGGTCGGACCAGATCTCTCATAGACCCCACATACACTTTTTAATAGTTATAATAATAATAATAATAATAATAAAGAAAAAGAAAAAGGAAAAAGTGGCTGGACGTCTAGCGTCTCTGACGCTGGAACGTCCAGCGTTGGACTTCAAACAAGGGTGACGTGGGGGCCCCACTCATGGGACCCACCTTGATGTATTTTGTACATCCACTCCGCCCATTTAATTCTCTATTTCATTTTAGGATGGGGCTTCGAATTTGGACCCAAACTGAGGTCCGAATGGGCCACACCATCTGAAACAAACTAATGGTGAAAACTTATAAAATAAAAATGAAATTTAAAAAGGTAGAAATTCTGGGTGTGGACAGCGGTCCACTCATGGACCCCACTGAGATGAAATCAGTAGATTCAAGCCGACCATATGTTTTAGTATAATGTTTTACAGCTTGGGTCCAAAAATCAGATAAATCCGAATCTCAGGTGGCCCACACCACTTAAAATATTAATGATAACAACACACATGGTTGAGGCAGTCCGATTTTGGATTGCTGTCCACTTTTGGGACCCATTTGATGACATTTTAATAAATCTAATCCGTCCAATGTCTTAATAAATAAGTTTTCTAGTTTAGGACCAAAAATGGCCCGTACAGGATATTCCAGTGGGCCATACCAAGATAAACAGTGGGGACAACACCTGTCCACTGGTTAGGAGCTTGTGGGCCCCACTGTGTAGTTTTTGAAAAATCCGATCCACCCAATCTCTGGAGTAATAAATTATTAGTCTTGTGACAAAAAATCAGCCCAATCAGAGTTCCAGGTGGGCCATGCCAAGTGAAATAGTGGGGAGGCACGGTATGGATTATCATAAATGGACCATTTTAGGATATCCTACGACAAAATCCTTGCAAAATATAATCAATCATATTTGGTAGTGTACCATTAGGGAACTTGTGACCAAGTATAGGATGACCCACCAGTCAAGTGGGCCGTACCATCAGAAAATTGTAAAAGGGGCCATTCCTTTTGGAAACGTGGGTCACAATAATCAAATCTGGACCGTCCATTAAGGAACCAAAACTCAATAAAGTATAATCCAAATTGAAAATAAATATATTAAGGTTAGATTGGTGGTTTATAAATATAAATTACATTTATTGTAGATTCAGGACCGATTCTACCCAGGACGTGACACAATTAACAAAGTAATCGCCACTATCAACAGGTGAGTACATCCCAACACGTTTCCTAGTCATTTTAATTAAGTAAGTGGTGTGATGGATGCAATATGTGATATTGATTAATTTATGCTTGTTTAAATATTATTTAAATAATTTCTATTTATAAATGTCATGAAAGATTGCCTATCAAAATGAGAGATGAAATGTACGGACGTGAATTATTGTATGGCTGTAAATTATTGCATGCATTATGAATTATTGTGCCTGGAGTTCGACTCTGGAAGACCGGTAGGTACTTAAGTACCCGGTTACCTAGGGACCATCCTAGAAGCCCACTAATATGTGGAAGTCCGCCCTACAAGGAAGGGGGAGCCGATTGATGGGATCCAATCGAAGCAAGTGGAAGACTGAATATATGCCCACTTGATGCATCATTTCATTCATTATTGCATTAATTATATGTTACCTATATTTGATGGCATGTGTTTATCCTGTTTAATTGAAATGCATGTGAACCGTATTGGGTTACTCACTGGGCTTTCCAGCTGACGTTGTGGATTAAAAAAACAATGATGGGACGTTACCTTCAATAAGCCCCTGATAATGAGTGGGACACTAGAGGAACGCAGACTATTGGCCTAATTTAACCGAGAAGAAGTGCGGCCTCTGACCAAGACGTTTAGAGCTAGTTCTTTTATTTATATTTTCAATTTAGTAGACATTAAAAGTCCCAAATGGGTGGATTAGTTTTAGTGAATACTCATATAAATGATATTAGATTTCATCATTTTAGCTCTAAGTTTTTAAGTTTCATGCACTTGTGCCCATTATACCCCGTAACGGGCACACTCTGAGTCCGGATTTCGGGGCGTGACAGGACCAAGACGTATATTTATAGGAAAGAGAACCAGAGAAGCTTACCCATCACACTTCTCTCCTCTAGGGTCTCCACACTGTAGGTTTCCATATCTGGCTTAATAACCGCGTATAGGGAACATGGTTCAAGCGTCCCGCCCCAAACCTATTTGTAATGATCACAACTATAGTGGGGCCCACTGAATCGCTCAATCTGAATAATCCAACAGTCATGATCTAAACCGATGATCATATGTGGCCCACCTAATGGAGTCTTACAAAATGGGGTCCACCTAAGGAACATTCTAGATCTTGCGTTGTGGCCGGTTTCGGGCCGTGAATAATCATCATGGTCCAAGCTCGGGCCAGGTTGTTATGGCTCACCATAGACCCTGGCAGGGCTTGGGCCTATGATTTACCATGCCGGACGAGCTTGAACAAACCTCAGCTGAGCACGGGCCTGGCCCCTTGACAGCCCTATGGTCGCAACAAACAGACTGGGTTTGGGCCTTATATTCAGGCCTGTATAAGTTGGAGCGGCCCAGGACTGGATGTCATAGCTTATTAATGGGCCAGGGTCCTATGTTAGTTCTGCACCGTTTAAAAAAATATGGCGGTGACCCATTCCTTTCACATATGGCACTAACGTACAGATATCCAGACCATCCAAATTGCGAGTACCACTATGAATGACGCATGTGTGTAATAGAAGCGATTAAGCAATCCTAACCGTTCAATTGGTTAGTTTCAAAAGGATGGTTGAAAGTAAAACACAGAGGGGTGCAAATCCCAATGGAAAAAATCAGATGCTTATTATTATTTTCTCAGTGCAATTTTTTGTTATTCTCCGTCCACAGTTGTATTTGCGATCTGGACGGTAGGAGTCTAGCGAGGTATTCTACAAAGTACAGGTCCTGTAAGTAGGGAATCACAGGTAGAGCTGGGCATCGAGTTGAGTCGTTCCCAGAATAAGTTAAGAGTTGGGGCTGACTCGATCCAATTTGTACAAGGATTGAGTTTTAATCGAGTCAAATCGGATTCTGAATCGAGTTAATACCTCTTACCCGGGTCGAATCGAGTAGGGAATGATTTGGTCTAATCTGTGTGCGTGTCGGTTATGGCCCATTTGTCACCATGGATTTGAGGAGAAATGAGGAAAAGTGGATTCCATGATATGAATTCTCATTAATTTCAATTCTTATCAATTCCAGATTTTCTGTTTGGCAGCCAAGATTTGGAGAGAAATCAGACATGAGAGAATGGACGGTGTAAATTTTACTCCCACCGTATGCCCACCGTATTAGCCTCGATTTTTAAATCCATGTCATTCATCCATTTTTACAGATCATTTTATGCCAGGATCCAAAAAATAAAGCAGATCCACATTAAAGTGGACCATAAAACAAGAAAAATTAGAGAGTGAGACCTTTATGATGCACAAAAGTTTTGGATTAAACTGAAATTTGTGTGGTCCCTTCATCCAGCTCTTTGTGACCTTATCAACAAGTTGGATGGGAAATATACATCATGTTGGGTCCCATAGTTAGGGACACACTACAGTGGGTCCCACGTTGGAGAGGATTTCTCCTCAAATCCCACCTTTTTTTTAGAGTATTTGAAAAGGTGCTAAAAGTGCCTTTTTGAAATCTCCTGGATTCCTCTCAAATCTACTTCTCATCAAATCCATGGTGCCAAACAGGATAAAGCAACCGATTTCTCCTCACTTCTCCTCAAATCCATGGTGCCAAACGGGCCATTATAGGAACCGAGTCAATTTGAGTCAAAACGAGTTGATTCAAGTTTGGTTGAAATTAAAAAATATATGAAAATTCCAAAAATAAAATTGAAAATGCAAAAAAATAAAATAAAAAATGATTGAAATAAAAAAATTCAAAACATATCATATCACACAAACACAAACACACACTTAGTCACTTACAAAAATCATAAAATTTGTTCGAAAAGTCAAATATATACAAACTTTTAAGCATATTCTTTTACGCATTCATTCAATAATATTCTCCGTATGATGAATGCCTCTATGGAGTGTAGTCCGAGTATCTATGCCCATAAAAGTAATCTTTGCATCCACCTTCGTCGCTTGAATCATCATTCGGTTCTCTTTTTACTTCTTGGACTGTATAAGAACTCTGACCTCAGTCCATTGAGGTATCTAGAAGATGGTCATTTACTTCTTCTAAATTGGATGGGGAAGATGGATTTCCAACATCTTCATTCGTAGATCGAATGAATTTTTCCAACATCTTATGACCCGATTTGTATGGAAATCCCAACCCCCTATAAAATGCAGCCAAATTTTTAAGAAACTTTAATGACTTAATGCATGTGTTATGTCCCATATTCGTGTTGGCTTCAGGATCATACTGCCTTGGAGGGGGTTGATCATAATGATGTCTAATTCTAGTACTAGAAGTCAATTCCAGGCTTTGTTTTATGGCTTCTTGATAATTTCTTTCTTCTTGTTTCATCTTTTTTTCTCTTCTTCTTCTATACTAAGTACGGTGGCTCTTCCTCTGCTTGACACCTCTTCATTTATAATAGGCATATTATTATATCTTCTATGACTTGTCATATCACTTATAGTTGTTAGAGAAGAAACGAAAGCCTTTTTATTCGATTCGAAGATGGTTCTAAATAATTCCCAAACTTCATGAGTAACTTTGGTATATTGGGTTGTGTCTCCTCTCAAACAAGCCAAATACAATTTTTAACGATTTGTTTTGTTCACAAACTATTTTCCACACAGTTTACATTTTAATTTATTTATTTTTATTGTGGGAGCTAACTCGACCCATACCAATTTCCATCCAGCCCTATTTAGGTAGGGGTTTACCATACAAATTATAATTTATAAATAACTTAACTCGAGCCAATCAGGCTGTACCTGACCCAGCTAAAATGGTCCGTCGGTCAAGTCTGGACGATCATTCTACATTCTACAGACAGATCGACCCATTTTAGTTTTTATCCAACCCTATTTAGGGGTTTACAAATTATAAATGACTTAGCCCAAGCTAATCAGGCCGCATGCCCGCACCTGGCTTGCCTGCCCACCCATTCTCGGATGGTCCAACACCCATCCGGCCCATCCCCATCCCGCACCTAGACTGCCCACCCACCCATTCCAACTTCCAAAAATAAAAAACCATTGCAAATCATAGAAAAATCCTCAAATTTAAAAAAATTCCAAATTTATTGAAGAGTAATATGAAAATGAGGCAAAAAATGGGTCGAGCTGTACCTTTGAAGCTTTAGTCAAGATTGGGAGGATTGCTTGAGTCAAGATGAGTGGAGGCGATGAACAGAGATGTCCGGCATCCGAACTGGGTGGGTGGTGTGACGAACAGAGACGTCCGACATTCGGGCTGGTCGACGCAAGCGAGTGAAGGGTAGAATCGTAGGAGATGGAGGAGGGAGGCACTGAGAGGAGGAGGAGGAAGTCCAGTCGGCGAGCTCCGGAGTGAGTGGAGAAGAGGAAGATGGGTTAGGGTTCGGGTGGAGTTGGGTGTTTGGGTGCAGGCGTGCGGCTGAGTGAGTAGGGTAAAAGTAAAAATTAAAAAATAAATTATTGATCCAAGCCATCGGTCCGTTCACAACCACGATGGATTGTTTATTCCCCAAACTCTCTTCAATATGACAATCCTAACCGTTCCGTTTCAGGCTTACAAATAGAGGGATGACGAGTGAGAAAAAAGAAACGATGGTCATGGTTGTGCTAATACCACACGTCTAAGGCACATGTCCATCAAGTGGGCCCAATCCGCCACTTCTTACTAATCTCTTCACTGTGAAAGCGGATTGCATTATGAGGAACTCAGTACGCAGAACGTACAGAGTACACTCTGTGGAGTCCACTGTGATTTATGTATTTTATCCCCTCCGTCCATTCATTTTATCAGATAATTTTATAGCTTGAGACAAAAAAAACAAAGCATGTCTAAAGCTCAAGTGGACCAGACCACAGGAAACAATGTGAATTGAATATCTACCTTTGAAGGATTCTTGAGGGCCATATAAGCTTTTGATCAAGATGATATTTGTATTTTACCTTCGTCCATGTCTGTGTAATCTTGTGAACAGGTTAGATGACAAATAAACATCACTATGGGCCTAGAAAGGTTTCCATGGTGGAAATCATTATTCCCACTATTTCAATGGTGTGTTCCCGCTATTCCCACTACTCATTTGCCTAGTCCACTTGAGCGTTGGATATGCTTCAATTTTGGTTTCAACCCCTAAAATGATTTAGAAAACAAATTGACGGCGTGTAACACATGTACCAACGAGGCAAACGAGTGCACGACCCAAGATGGAAGTGGATTGCATGGTGTGCCACACACCACCTGACCTTGGTGGTGTTTTGACATTACCAGGGAGTGGATTGCCTGTGACCCCGGGCACAGAGATATCTCTGTAGCTGGGGCTGTGTACGGTCCACAGGGATGTCCATGATAAATCCACTACGTCCATCTTATTTTAAAGACAAAATTAGATCAGGAATATTCAAAACTCAGATGGGCCACACCAACGAAATAGTGAAAACACCAACGTCCACCATTGAAACCTTCCTGGAGCTGACCATGATGTTTATATGCCATCCAAACCGTTCACAGAATTATTAACACTCAGATATACTGTAAGAAAAAAATATCATTCTCATTCCATACATTGTCACCGCTAAGTGTCCAAGACCCACTGTTTTGTGTAGTATGGCGCACCTGAGTTTTGGATCTGCAATATTTTTATAATACTGTCCTAACATGATCTTCCAAAACAGATAGACAGAGGGGATTTGTCACGGACATCCATTTGAACCCTAAGCCGCACAGAGATATCTCTGTGCCCGGTGTCACAGGCAATCTGCTCCAACATTACCAGTTCTGTGAGTCATACCATAATGTATGTGTTATATCCACACTGTTCATCCATTTTTCGAGGTCACTTTAGGGCTGGGCTAAAAAATGAGGCAGATCCAAAGCTCAAGTGGACCATACCACAAAAAGGTAGTAGAGAGAATGATTCCCACCATTGAAACCTTCTTAGGGCCCATGATGATGCTTATTTGCCATCCAACTGTTCATAAGGTCACATAGACCTGGATGAAGGGAAAACACAAATATAAGCTTGATTCAAAACCTCTGTTGCCCCAGGAAGTTTTCAGTGGTAGGCATTCAATCCCGACCACTTTCTGTGGTGTGGTCCACTTGAACTTTGGATCTGCCCCAATTTAGGCCCAATGCCTAAAATGATCCTACAAAATGGATAGACGGTGTGGATATAACATATACATCATGGTGGGACCCATAGAACTTGGTGACGACAACACACCACGGATGTGGGTGGTGTGGTATGCCACACAATTCGCTTCCGACCCAAGATGTCCATCATGTGGGTCCCATCGTGCAGAAGACGCTGCCGGCAATGGGCAGGTCATGCGAGCTATATTTTACGCAAGAAAGGCCTGGCTCAAAATACCAGGCAAAGCTCTCCTGAGCTGTCCATATAGGGCTGTCAATGGCACGGATCTTGATCCGTATCTGATCCGTATCCGATCCGATTTAATCGGATTCGGATCAATAATCGGGTAATCGGGTCGGATACGGATATCTAAAGATGATCCGTTTAATATTCGGGTTGGATTCGAATCAACCTTGATCCGGCCCGTTAACAACCCGACCCGATAAACTCTCTCTCTTTGGCAATGATGTAGAGATATCTAGACCATTCAAACGGTGAATCTTATTTTAGATGGAGAATATTTGTCCATTTACACAATCTTAAACATCTAAAAATAGGCGTCCATATGTAAGAGCTTATGCCATTATAATGTGAAACTCACATTTTAAATAATGTGAAACTCACATTTTGAATAAACGTTTCAACATAAAGGGATTGGAAGAGGTTTTCTCTGGGCGCGGATTTCCTGCGAAAGCCTTGCGCGGGAAGTTCCTGCACTGGGAGCTAAGGCGGGGCCCATAGTGATGTTTTTTGATGAATCCACCCCTGTCCATCCGTTTTGGGAGATCATTTTAGCACATGAAAATAAAAATGAACTGGATCCAAGACTCAAGTGGACCGAAAACGTGAGGATTAAACGTTCACAGTTGAAATATCTGTGGAGCCACAGGAGTTTCGAATCAGGATAATATTTGTGTTTCCAGTTCATCCCATTAGTAGTGACGTTATGAACGGTATGGATGTCATATAAACATCACTGTGGACCCCAGGGAGGTTTCAACGGCAGTAATTTACCTAGCCACCTTTTCCTTTAGTGAGGCCCACTTGAGTCTTGGATCCAGTACATTTTTTTTTCATGTCCTAAAATGAGCTCCCAAAACGGATGAACGGGGTGGAGTCATCAAAAAAATAACTGTGGGCCCCACCTTGGTTCCCAATGCAGGAACTTCTTGCGAAGGCAAGCGGGGGCGGATTTCGAAAGCCTTACGCAGGAATTTCGTGCACTGGGAGCCTACAGTGATGATTTTTGATAAATCCACACCGTCCATCCGTTTTGGGAGCTCATTTTAGCACATGAAAACAAAAATGAACCGGATCCAAGACTCAAGTGGGCCAAACTAAAGGAAAAGGTGGGTAGGTAAATTACTACCGTTGAAACCTCCCTGGGGTCCACAGTGATGTTTATATGACATCCATACCGTTCATAACGTCACTACTACTAGGATGAACTGGAAAAACAAATATTATCCTGATTCGAAACTCCTGTGGGTCCACAAATATTTCAACTGTGGACGTTTAAATCTCACGTTTTCGGCCCACTTGAGTCTTGGATCCGGTTCATTTTTGTTTTCATGTCCTAAAATGAGCTCCCAAAACGGATGGACGGTGTGGATTTATAAAAAATCATTACTGTGGGCCCACCTTGGTTCCTAGCGCAAGAAATTCCTGCGCAAGGCTTTTGCAGGAAATCTGCGCCCTACGAAAACCCTAACAATCGGCGCAAGGGCTCGGCAGCTCTCAAATTCAACTCCTCGATTCTCTCGATCCATAAAGCCGTTGAAGAGGAGATTTTGGCTGATGAATCAACCTTGCAAGAAGGTTGATTTGCCGTATTTTCATGAGTATTGAAGCTCAAACGAAAGAATAAATCGAATTTCCCCCTTTTCACATACATACTGCCACGAATCTCAAAAATCACTTTTTCCATTGATTGAATCTCTTCTGGAGCTTGATAGAGGTATGTTCTTACCTCTTAATTACTCTTAATGAGTTCCTTCTCACTTGGGATGAAGATTTGTGATTTCTTTTGGTGTTTTTTCAACAAAAAAAAAATTTCCCTTTTAGGAGGCTGGTTCCTATGCAATTTTTTTTAAGGTTCCTATGTAATTTGTAGGATTGGATTGTTCTACGACGTTGTTATGTGTGGGGCCTGCCGTTGTGAGTGTGTGTATGGTGTGCATGCGACCCATCCAACCATCACGTGGGCGACCGTTTCTCTCTCTCTCTCTCAGATCACAATCAGATCGGAAACGGATTCCGAAAAACTTAAACGGGTTGAGTTCCGATTACATACTTGTGATCCGGGTCGGATTCGAGTCGGATATATCCTTAATCGGGTCGGATACGGATCATCATTGATCCGGCCCGTATCCGACCCGTTGACAGCCCTATGTCCATATATGTCTGGCATTCTAGCCCACATGATGAATGGATTAGACTGATGTTTTGGGCCACGTGATCCAAATGGCAGGCATCTGCCTAATGGACAGCTCGACTTCTCACTTAGGACCCGTTTGGATACCACCAAATAAGTTGATTTTCTTATTGATGGCAGCAATTAACTTATTTGAGATAAGTTAGTTTGGTTAATAAATAATTATCATTACTCATTTGCTGAAAATCAGTTAAGTATTTTAGCATTTTTATTTTGCTTTTCTACTTTTTCACCACCGACTAAAACAAGAGGTGCTCGTCCATGGCTGTAAAAGTACTGATTTTCATGGCAACCGCCCAGCTCACATTGACCATCCAGCTTGCTAGGCCCACTGTTATATATTTGATTTAGGCCGTCGATCTGGTTTGGATGTGAGTGGGGCTAGCATGTGAAGCAGATCTAAACCTCAGGTGGTCGACCCTCACATCAAGAAGCAACAGTGATAATGATGACACTGTTGAAACCTTCCCTCGCCTAGCGTGATGTGTTTTACTCATGCAATTCATCTGTTTTTCCAACTAGTTTTGAGTGGCCCACTGGGTAGTGGGGTCACATGCCGTGCACTTGAAATCCATACCATCCACCCTTGTTGGTCTATCCCAAAAAGGAAACAGAATCCAATCTCAAATAGACCACACCTCAGTAAATAGTCGTCATTGACTCCCAACATTGGTCGGCCCTAATAATGAGTGGCCCATATCCAAGGAGGGCCTTGCACGATGGACAGTCCACATTAGAGGTGGGCCCCATATTTGGGACGATCCTCATTCAAGGTGGCTCCACATGATGGGCAGTGGATATTGATGGTGGGCCCCTTGATGGATGACCAACATCAAAGGTGGGGCCCTACATAAAGAACGGTGCAAATGGCCCACATTCAAGGTGGGCCCCACATGATGTACTGCCCACATCAAAGGCAGGGCCCACGTAATGAACAATACACACCAAAGGCTGGCCCCTAATGATGGATGATGGATGTGCATGGACCAAACAGACTTGAGGAATGATGTTGGAAACAAACATGCTTTTCTACTTTTTGGTTGATAAGCATGTTGTTAACCAAACATACTTATTTGCTAATTAAGTAGAAACCAAGATAAGTTAATTATTTGATAAGTAGCTTATCTTAAGTAACTTACAATCTAAACAGCCCTTAACATAATGTCATATGTTGTTATTTCCTGAAGGCCAAACATATAAGAATAGAGCATCTTTAAACCAAACAATAACAAAGGAATCAGGTGCGAGAGAGAGTTTGAAATATAATGCGGTTAAATGGACTATACACCAAAGAATGGAATATAGCCTAACTGAATTGTAAAAACTTAGAGCTCGGATTAGGTACTACCCTTGCTTAGGCAAAGCTCAGGACATGCTCTAGACATGGCACGTATGTGTCACGTTGGTATTGGTGGAAGCAGGTTGCGGGCCCACAACTTCTATTTGTTAATGTGATTTGTCTCTTCTGATAACATGCTCTCCACTACTACCGGCCATGTACTAGCCTGTCTAAGCTCTTCAAAGGTAGGGGTAGTACCTAATCCAAGCTCAAAAACTTAGGGCATGTTTGGTTATCACTTAAAAATAAGTTTATCTCATTTAATTTAACAATGACTGCACAACTATATAAATTGTTGGTTATCAGGTTATTTCTAACCTAGGGGTGGCAATGGGTCAGGGTCAGCGCAAGAGTTCTTGCCCAAACCTGACCCATAACCCATTACCCTCTAACCTGACTTGACCGAACCCATTTAATTTTAAATGGGTCAGTCTGGAAGGACTTAATCCAACACACTATAACCCAATTTAGGTTTAAGAATGAGATATGAAACTAGGACTATGAACAACTTAGCTCAGAGAGTTCTGCATAAAAAAAACAAAAAGGAAAGCCATTTATATCAGGTCGGATACCTGACCTATTTTCCTAAACCCGTCACATTTATAATAAAGCCCGAGCCCCGAGGCCCCCGACCTGCTACCTATTTAGCTCTTCAAAAGCATGTTGACAGGCAAGCTGATCTGACCCATTAATTTGCCACCCCTATTTTTAATCCCTACTAAAAATTATCATCTCTACTACATAAAATGTCCATTAACTAAAACGAAATGAATTCATTCTTAAGTGGCAACCAAACAGGCCCTCAAGGTCTATGAAAAAAAAAAAAAAAAACATAAAATATAAGCATGCCATTAAATGGGCGATACACCAATTGATGGTGTATAGCCCAAGTAATTAAGTGATCCACCTAGTGTACACATCTTTATTGAATCTACAAATTCAAATAAAAACATTTTGGATGACCCAACAAAGAAAACAGCAATAACATGGTACCAGAAATCCTTATTTTGACAGAAACAGGAGAGAGAGCACTTGTAGAAGTAGCCATGTCTCTAAACTTGCATGATAGAAACACCCCTCCGTACTTCACAAAGCCGGTGCGTAGGATAAGAACATGTCTCACTGCTCCATGCATAGATCTCACCTCTCACCATATCACTTGAAACCCACATTGGAGAAGCTACAACTTAGCATAGAAAGATGGAGGATGAGGATATGACAAAAACAAAAAGCAATGAGAGGTTCACAGGCTTATAGGTTAGACGGCTATCTCTTTCTATGATAATCCCACATGCATGTATATGGTGCCAACCACCATGCACGTTTCAGTATGTGCCAACATGGCTCGTGCGTGTGAGATCGAAACCATCCGTTAGGTGGCCTCTGGCATGTTGATACCCACGCTGGAGAATAAGCACGGTCCACTAATCAAGTGGGTCGCAATGTACGAAAAAGATGGAGAGTAATAGAACTAGGCAAATGGTCCAGCATATTCAATGTACGAGAAGAATCCCCTGATAAGTGGGTCAGACTGAATAATGGCACATGGAGTCTATACGTTGGGGCCCACTTAATGAACGGAATGGATTTGCAGATGAGTACCGAGTTATCACGTGTTGAGGCGTGTGTTGGGGTTGGCCTATTGACGCGTGTGGGATTAGCAGGCCTAGGAGAAAAGGACCTATCAATATTCTAGAGTTGTAGGAGTTTGTTTTTTTCCTTTATTCTTCTGGCTTCCTTCACTTGGAGCTTTTCCAAAGCCTGCAGCTCTGTGGCTGCCTTCGGGAGTTCTATGGGGACAGCTGATTACCCTCTAGTTGTATGGTTTGGATATCCTGCTTCGTTGCATGGCAAAGATTTCTCGGATTGATCCGTCTCTGATGTGTTGGGCATGTGTTTATCCACGCAGTCCATCTATTTTTCCAGCTTATTTTAGGACATGAGCCCAAAAATGAAGCAGGCCCAAGTCTCAGGTGGACCACACTATAGGAAACAATAGTGATTGAACACCCATCATTAAAAATTCCTCTATGCTAAATTTTTTAGATCAAGTTGGTATTTGTTTTTACCTTTCATCTAAGTCCATCCGACCTAATCGATAGTTTGGATGGCAAATAAACATTACTGCAGGATAAGGAAGTCTTTAATAGTGGGCGTTCAATCACCACTATTTCTTGTGGCGTGGTCCACTTGAGATTTGGATCTGCCTAAACAAATGAACGGCATTGATAAAGCCTATATATGATGGTGGCGCTCACAATCCGAATAATGTGTTAAATATAAACGAACACGGATTCCACTAGTGCAGCACAAAGCAGTAAGGCTGGTATTGTCAATTATGTGTTGTTAGGAACCTAAAATGCTAATCTAAATTTTAATGAGCCAGGGCACAAAAAATAGTGGTCATTGAACATCCATCACTTTAAAAAAAAAAAAAAAAAAAAAAAAACAACTTCATATGGCCTACAATAATGATTATTTATCATCCAACTTATTAATTAGGTTACAATAATAATTATTTATCATCCAACTTATTAATTAAGTTACACACTTGAATGAAGGAAAAGCACAAATATTAGTTTGACCCAAAACCTTCTAGTGGAGAGGAAGTCGGTGGGGCATTCAATCACCAGTGTTTCTTATGATGTAATTCATTTGAGATTTAAATCTGCTTTAACTTTTAGCTTATGTCGTGAGAGCTTTTCCACCAATGCACAGCACCCACACACTGCACTACCCAATCCAAGTCCTAAACGAGAATTGTCGCTGCAAGCAAGGTACCACCCTATCATCTACCAACATGATGCTTGTTAAGGTAATCAATACCACTAAAACGATATGCCCCACCATGAAGATGATAATTTTTTAAAATAACGCTGATTCACTCACTGAATAGGCAACACCTTTATGTTGAATCTAATCATCGGTTGTCCATTGATTCCAATGAACTGGCCTACCTGATAAACGTACCAGCCTCATCTTTTCCTTAGATGATCCGTATGGTGGGACCTACTGCTTTAGCGTTACTGATTTCATAACTAAATGTCATTTGGCGGGAACGATAGTGCTGTACCACAAGTTTTGGTACGGTGGCTCTAACTTTCATCTCTTTTGTGTTGTCTTTTTGTCGAGCAAGAAATGATTAGATACGTACTGTTCACTGAGATGGTTCCTTTGCGACGTTTGTAGAATAAGGTTATTCTACAACGCTGTATATGGACCCACCGTCAGTTTTGAATGCATCTAATCCGTTCATCATGTGAGCCTCCTCATGTTCTCCTTATACCGAAAGAAAAAGGGCTGATCCAATACTTAAGTAGGTCACACCATACGAATTATATTGATTACTTTGTGTGGCCTGCATGAGCTTATGAGCAGGCAGATTTTGGGATGCATCTTCTGAATGGATTGGATTGATACACAATCTGGAGGGTTTTAAGGGTGGAATACCCATTCATTTTACATGGTCGCTGTGGTGTGATCCATATTTTTTAAACCGGCCTGATTTTTAGGATATATGGTGAATTTGAATGGGCTCGATTGATGGACAGATTGGATTTGATTCATGCATCAGTGCGGGCCCCACAAATTGTGTTGTAGAATAACCTTAATCTACAAGCGTTGCAGAGGAAAACGGGAATGGCCTCTTCTTTTTCGCTTTGGAATAATCGCAAGTGGGGTGGCTCTTTATGACTGGCATCAAAGTGCGTTGGAAGCATAGCGACAAATCTCGTTCTCGGCAAAAATTTTCGGGAGATTTTGAGATTTTGAGATTTTGACGTTTTTAGTGATATTATCGGTGAAAATTTATCTGAAATAAAATATTTAAAAATGTCTAATAGTAAATAGCTGAATAATTAATAAAATTTTATTTAGAATCCCCATAATTTCACAATAAAATCGTGAAATTTAAAAAAATGTCGTGTGACAATTATTGTTTAATGGGAATTTTACAAAATACTACCTCATTGATACTGTTCTTACATCATGATACCTTTTAAATTAATTTTTTTATTAAAATACCTCATTAGCCTGAGACAATTGTCAAAGGGACACCTTCCATCCATTTGCTCAAGTTTATGCCATGTTTTTTCGTTAAATGACAAAAATGCCCATGATTAGTAACATGGCTTAACTAGTTAAGTGTTAATAATTTATTTTGGAGGTAATAATTATTTAAAATTTCCACACACACACATAGGATTGCTCACCTTTGCACTAGTTCTCATGAGATCTTGTGAGGACTTTTTGAGAGCTCATCACACATGAGGTGATCTTTGAATCTGAACCGTCCATGTGATGCAGCACTCCAATAAACCTCTAGAGCTCAATTTTCAATTTAATCCAAATGTTTGGCGAACCGTGCCAGAGAGAGAGAGGGAGAGAGGGAGAAAATTATTTCCTTTTGCTATCAATTTTTTAGGTGCTTCATCACATGGACGATTTAAAAAGTACTCATGAGTTTTAGTAAGAACTATGCACAGGTGAGCATTCCTCTGTGTGTGTGTGTGTGTGTGTGTGTGTGTGTGTGTGTGTGTGTGTGTGTGTAGTCTTCTCTCCATTTCTAATTGCCCACTGACGGTGCCATAAGTGGGTGGCTCTTGGTCGGTGCTCAATGGGCCCCAACACGATGTGTGTGTTTTATTCACATCATTTATCCAATTTTTTTTTTCATATGATAACGAGCCAAAAATGAGTCAGACCTAATTCTAAGTGGGGCCCATTGTGATGTTTGTGAGAAATTCATATAGTTAAGCCATTTTTCCATATCATGTTAGTATATAGGCCCAAAAGTGAATCAGATCCAAAACTCAATGGACCGCATGATAGGAAACACTGAGGATTAAACGTCTACCATTGAAACATTTGTAAGACTATAGAAATTTTGGATCCAGCTAATACTATAATGTTTTCAGCTCATCCTAAGTAAGAATGACCTTATGAAAAGCATGGATGGAATTCAACTATCATGGTAGGCCCATGAAGCTTCAATAGTACATATTTTCCTCCCGACCTTTTCTAGTACTATTTCCCACTTAAGTTTTGGAAATGCTTCATTATTGGGCTCATTGCCTAACATGATTTGGAAAAATTGATGGATGGGGTAGGTTTTTCCCAAACATCATGGTGGGTCCCACTTAGCTTCCTATCAATGTTGCAGGCAATGCAACCCATGTCTGTAGGCAATCCACATCTCATCTTTTCCTTGAGAGTGGATTAGGTGCGGCCCCACCTCACCCAACATGGTGTGGCCCTAACCATGGGGCCCACTTTGATGTATGTATTTCATATCCACTTCATTTATTAGTTTTTCCATATCATTTATGGCTTAAGCCCAAAAGTGAAATAGATCCTTATCTTAGGTGGACATACTAAAAGAAAATGTAGTAATTGACCATTAAAATCTTTTCGTGAGCCGAAAAAGTTTTAGATGAATATGATATTTGTTTTTCCCTTCGTTTATATCTATGTTACCATATCATGATTGGATGGAAAAAAAGCATTACGGTGGACATTAAGGTTGGTCCTAGTAAGTTTTTAATGGTAAGTATTTAATCATTATTGTTTTCCTATTGCATGGTCCACTTGAAATTTAGATATGCTCCACTTTTTGAATTGGCTTATGCTTTGGGCCAAAAATTGAGAAATACCTTTCATCAAGTGAGCCCAAGGTTGTTCAAGTTGAAAATGAATGCCTACTATTTAAAATGTTTTTAAGGTCCAAATTTTTTATATTAGCTGATAATTATGTTTAATTCCCATAATCTAAGTTTGTGTAACATTATGAACAGGTTGGATGGTACTGAATAAACATTATGGTGGCTCCTAGAAAGACTTCGACAATGGGCATTATTGTCATCACTGCTTTCTAAGGTGTGGCCCAATTGAGCTTTAGATCTACCTTATTTTTTGGATCATGATCTAAAATGTATTGAAAAAATAGATGAACAGTGTGGACTAAACACATACATCATGGTGGGGCTCATGGCACAATACATCCTTGGTAGTGTGCTATATGCTACGCAATTAGAGTCAGTATTTAAATTTTGATGAGTAGTTTTGCCATTTTATGAAAAAACATGACAGAAATGGAAGAAAACAAATTGTAGGTACCCATTAGACAATTATCTTTATTAATGAGGTAGCTTAATGGAGAGCTAATTTTAAAAGCTACCCGGATGTAAATAAGGCATTAATGAGGTAGTAGTTTGTTAAACTTCCTTGTTTAATAAAATAAATATTCAACGATGATATTGCGATATTTTCAACATAGCAATACTTCTCACAGTGCCCAGGAAGTTCAATAAAATATATATTCAACGATAATATTGCGATATTTTCAACATAGCAATACTTCTCACAGTGCCCGGCAGCTGCAGTCGGGCATGGTTCAGCTTTCCACCCAAACTGGCAGGCAACTACAGCTACCGCGTGGTACACGTGGCAAACACCTGTTCATCCAAGTCGTGGGACTCTTTCGGGATATGCCACGCCAAGGAATATTAATATGATGTGACTGATCCAAGCCTTTTGGTATTATTCGTTGAATTTGGTCCGTCGTATATTGCTTTCTTTTAAGCAGTCCGTTTGATGATCACAGATCCAATGGCTGCTATCATCAGATCATTGTATCTTTTGGTGATATCTTGTTCACAATGTGAAATATGCATGCGGCCCCATGTTCATACTACCGTACCAACCTTCTGCATGGCTCTACGATTAATCATATGGTCATTTGCTCGAGACCATTGCACGTATCCTCTCTTCCCAT
This sequence comes from Liriodendron chinense, assembly GCA_003013855.2. Lineage (NCBI taxonomy): Eukaryota > Viridiplantae > Streptophyta > Magnoliopsida > Magnoliales > Magnoliaceae > Liriodendron > Liriodendron chinense. The sequence goes on from PVNU02000307.1 coordinate 1,907,211, forward strand.
TCCACGGGTAAGATACTTGTCCATGGAACTCACCATGATGTACGGGCAGCATCCAATGCGTCCATCACTTGAACCAGCCCATTTTAAGAGGTAAGTCCGAAAATGATGCCTGTGTAAACGTCTAGTGGACCACACAATAGGCAAATGTGAGAACAAAAACCGTCCACCATAAAAAAAAAAACAAAAAAAATCACATCCGACCCGCTCATAAGGTGGATCCCAGGAAGATTTCAATGGTGTGCAATTTATCTCCTTGCTGCTATGTTGTAGCCTACTTGAGTTTTAAACGGGCTTAATAAATTTTTTAAATTAATGATTTTCAAAATCTAATTCTTATGATGATTTGCTGTGAGCGATGAAAGGTAAATCCTATCTAGTAGCATTAATATGGCTCAACAGTTGTTGGGCCTCGTATGATTGAACTCCATATGGATGGTTAGAATTACGCAATGTAATGTTCAACGTTTAAGATAAAACAATTAAGAGAAGTCCTATCATGGAAGGATCATTTTAGAATCTTTAATGGTTTACTTAGTAATTTTGTCCGGACACCTACATGCAAGCCGAAATGGATTGGTTGGTGTACTACACACCAGCTGTAGGTAAGTGTCATGCGAAGATCACGAGGGTGATAGGTCCCTGAACCCCGCAATGTACAAAAAGTTGGTTGGTGAACCGCAAACCAGCCACCTCACTGGTGGTGTAGGTACATGTCCTGCCAAGATGAGGTACATGCCGACAATGTAGGAAAAATTGAGAGAATAGCAAAGTCACATGACCCCACAATGATGTGTTTATCATATCCACATTGTCCATCTATTTGGTGAAATCATTTTAGAGCATGAGCCCAAAAATGACTCGTATCCAATGCTTAAGAGGACCACATCACAAATAGCAATGAGTATAATGATTCCCACCGTTGAAAACAATTATAGGGCCCACCATAATGGTTTTACTCCATCCAGTATGTTTACGAGGTCACGCAAACCTGGATGAAGATAAAACACAAATATCAAACTGATCCAAAACCTTTGTAACACTCAAGAAGGTTTCAATGATATACATTCAATCTCCCACCACTTTCTGCAGTGCAGTCCATTGGATCTTCGAATCTGTCTTATTTTTTGGCCCAAGCCGAACAATGATCTCGAATAATGAATAAATGAACGGATTGTGTAGATATAACATATACATCATGGTGAGACCCACATAACTTGGTGACGCCACTACATCAGTGAGGTCGCTGGTGTGTGGTACACCGGACAATCTGCTTCCCATGCAAGCTTGTTCTGTGGTAGCTGTGTGTCTGAAAGAAGTGGAGTTGTTTGATGGTCCAGCTGGCCGAATATGATGCTTGATATGCAGGCATTAAAAATTTTACACGTGGCATACGTGATATTTTCAAACACTCGGTAATACTTCTCACAGTGCCCGGCAGCTTTCCATCCAAACTAGCAAGCAGCTTCAGCTACTGCGTGGTACACATGGCAGACATCTGTTCATCTAAGTCATGGGACTCTTTAGGGATGTGCCCCCCCCCCCCCCCCCCCCCCCCAATGAATATTAATGTGATGTGACTGATCCAAGCCTTTTGGTAGTATTCCTTGAATTTGATCCGTTGTATATTGCTTTCTTTTAAGCAGTCCGTTTTATGGTCACATATCCAATGGCTAGGATCTTCAGATCCTTGTATCTTTTGGTGATAACCTGTCCACGAGGTGAAATATGCACACGGCCCCATGATCATACTATCGGACCAACCTTTTGCATGGCTCTATGAGTCATTTGCTCGGGACCATTGCATGTATCCTCTCTTCCCATTGCACGGGTAACATACTTGTCCATGGAGCTCCCCACAATGTACGGGTGGCATCCAATGTTTTAAGAGGCAAGTCCGAAATGATGCCTGTCCAAACGTCTAGTGGACCACGCAATAGGCAAATGTGAGAACAACAACGTCCATCATAAAAAAAAAAAAAAAAAGAAGAAGAAGAAGAAAAAATCATATCTGACCCGTTTATAAGGTGGGTCCCAGAAAGATTTCAATGGTGTGCATTTATTTTGTAGCCTACTTGGGTTTTAAACAGGCTTAATAAATTTTCTAAATTAATGCTTTTCAAAATTTAATTCTTATGATGATTTGCTGTGAGCGATGAAAGGTAAATCCTATCTAGTAGCGTTATTATTGGCTCTACAGTTGTTGGGCATGGTATGATTGAACTCCACGTGGACGGTTAGAATTCAGCAATGTACTGTTCAACGTTTAAGATAAAACAATTAAGAGAAGTCTCATTATGGGAGGATCTTTTTAGAATCTTTAACGTTTAAGATAAAACAGTTTTGATTGACCATCCTACCATTAAAACCTTATTAGGACGTACCTTCATGTTTCCATAGTGTTTATTTACCATCCAATCTGTTGATAAGGTCACATGATCCGGAATTAAGGGAAAAAAACAAATGTCAGCTTCATCCAAAACTTTTGTGGGCCATTAATGGTCAATAATCACTATTTCCTATTTTATGGTCCACTTGATGATTGGATCTACTTCCTTTCTGGTATAATCCCCTAAAATGATCTGAAAAATGGATGGACAGCGTGGATCATAATACATACATTAAGGTGGGCCCCACAGTAACCCATGGTAAGGGCCGCACCGTCTTGGGTGAGGCCGGGGTCTCACCTAATCCGCTCTCTCCCTCACTGGTGGTGTTGGTACATGTCCGGTCAAGATGAGGTACATACCGACAATGTAGGAAAGGTTGAGAGAACAGCAAAGCTACATAACCCCACAATGATGTGTTTATCATATATCCACATCGTCTATCCATTTGGTGAAATCATTTTAGAGCATGAGCCCAAAAATGACTTGTATCCAACGGGACCACATCACAAATAGCACTGAGGATAATAATTCCCACCATTAAAACAATCATAGGGCCCACCATAATGGTTTTACTCCATTCAATATGTTCATGAGGTCACACAGACCTGGATGAAGATAAAACACAAATATCAAACTGATCCAAAACTTCTGTGACCCTCAAGAAGGTTTCAATGGTATACATTCAATCTCCCACCACTTTCTGCAATGCAGTCCACTGGATCTTTGGATCTATCTTATTTTTGGGCTCAAGCCTTACAATAATCTCGAAAAATGGATGGATGGTGTAGATATAACATATACATCATGGTGAGGCCCACATAACTTGGTGACGTCACTACACTAGTGAGTTTGCTGGTGTGTGGTACACCGGACAATCCGCTTCCCATGCAGGCTTGTCCTGTGGTAGCTGTGTGTCTGAAAGAAGTGGAGTTGCTTGATGATCCAGCTGGCCGAATATGATGCTTGATATGCAGGAATTAGAAATTTTATGTGGCATACGTGAAGTCAAATAAAATAGACTGTAACTATTGTGTCCAGCCAACATAGCTAAGTGACAAAACCATACCAGAGTTGGATTTTGATTGAATAATCCTAACTTCCAATTCATGGACCCTTTAGAGTCCAGCCAGCATTTTTTTTTTGTCAGTCATGCAACCCACCCACCAAGTCAATTAATCGCGCAACACACCCACTAGTGCTGTCAGCAGCATGGATATTTCACCACTAATCAATGTGTTTTGAAACGGAGACCCCTATTGAAACTCCACAGGGTCTACCAACGAGGCAAGGCCCTGAACCCAGCCAACATGGTTAAGTGTCAAACCGACAGAAGTTGGATTTTGGTTGAACAATCCTAACATCCAAATCGACCCTCATTGAGGTTGGACAGTCATGTTTTTCATTTTTTTCATCATTTAAAAGATGTTCACCAATCCAATAGTCAGGTAAAATAATGAGAGCTTTATTCATGCTACATCTTATGTTTTTTTTTTTTTTTTTTTGGTTTATAACCGTTTAAAAGATGTCCATCAATGCCGTAGTCATAGTATAAATGGGACCTTTGTCCAATTATACAGAGAAAATGGGATTCGTAATATGGGGAAGCGGATTGGCTGGTGCACCCTCAACCAGCGAGGTTGCTGGTGTAGGGACGTCATCAAGTTATGTGGGTCCCACCATGAGGTACTTGTTATGTCCAAACCGTCAGTCCATGATTTGGGATCATTTTAAGGCTTGACCCAAAAAATAAGATAGATCCACGGATCTAGTGGACCACACTGCAGAAAGCAGTGGGAGATTGAACATATACCATTGAAACCTTCTTGGAGGTCCCAGAAGTTTTGGATCAGTCTGATATTTATTTTTACCCTTCATCCAGGTCCATGTGACCTTATGAACAGTTTGGATGACAAATAAACATCATGGTGCACCCTGGGTATTTTTAACGGTGATAATTATTGTCCCCACTGCCTTTACTAGTGTGGTCCACTCGAGTTTTGGATATGACTCATTTTAGGTATCATGCACTAAAATGATCTCGCCAAATGGATGGACGGTGTGGATATACTAAATACATCACTGTGGGGTCCATAGAGCCTTAATCTTCTTTGAACCGTTCATACAAACACGGTATGAGGACTGCACACTTGCTCTGCGTCTGCCACGTTCCTACACTAGCAACATTGCTGGGGTAGGGTGCCAGCCAATTCGCTTCCATAATATGGACGGTTTAGTTTAAATTATTTGTATGCCATGAGTTGAATTTGTAAGTAATTTTTTAAGTGGCGGCCTACTATGCATGACACCCTTTTGGAATATTCAAGTTTATCACACCGTATGGGAGTATTTAAATTTTTCTCACTGGAGATGCTTTCACCGTTTTTTTTTTCTTTATTGTGGAAAAGTTCGAGGCAGTTCATTGCATGTGCCAGGTTAGCACATGATACATTTAAGGTTTTTTTTTTATGACGCGAGGGCGTCCCGCCCCATTTTAACACATGATACATCTGAGATGTTAAAAGATGGCAAGTGACACGTGGTATAGACATCATGCTTGAAGCTTAATTGTGGCATGTTCTGTGCATTTGAGGTGTTTGAAGTTGTTTGATGGCTTGTGTTAAAGGACACACATTGACACATTTTATATGGGCACTTGAAGCTAGATGGTAACACTTGTGCACATTGGTTATTGAAAATTTGGTTTTTATAAATCTATAATTTCTGAATTCTAAAATAATGAACTTTAATAAAAGAAAGCTAAATAGAAGGAAAGAAGAAAATTAGATTCAAAAGAATTAAAATTTTTATTGAAAGTCAAGGCATGATTAAATCATTCGGCGTGAAGTTGATTTACCCTCCTTTAGGCGATGTTCATAATGTAATAAGAATACTAAACAATCAACCTCTAGGATACTCTTGACCGATGTTTCGTCACATCGATGCACTTAATGTACGACGACCTAAATTACCGATGCATGTCTAGCCCGAAAACAACACCAAAACTGGAAAACAGTGTTTGCAATTGCACACAAAAAAAAAGGCAGAGAGATTTGAATGCATATTGAAAACGAATCAGAGAAGCGCCTTTTAAAGACTTCAATGGTTGCCATGAAAGGGTGTGAAAGCATCCCTTGCGAACAGTCATAACTGTTAGGTTTTTCGAATAGAGAGAATGTTTGTTCAAAATTTCAAAAAACTTGACCATTTTGGATAACAAATTTCAAAACGCAACAAAAAATAGTCTTTAGCAAGTTTACTCGTGTGCACACATACGCACGCACACACCACATTGCATCCACGACTCAGCCCAGTGCACACTAATGGCATAGTATGGAGCCAATGGCATAGCCCTCGCACTCAACCAAATTCACATGCCCCTTAAAAGGATCTTAAGCCCAATGTAAAATTCTCTTCTTATATACTCAAAGTTTTTCTTTTACCAATCCAATGTAGGAGTAAACCCATAACACTACAAGATAAAAACTTGTTACTTTATGAAATCATTTTGAAAAATATATGGAATTGAATGTTATAATAGGCTTATCATCTTTGTGTATTGATTGTGCCTACATGGCTTTTGAAACTCATCCTTTTTGTTTGTTCTTGAATAGACCTCTTGTTAGCTTTTGTGAGATCGTTTGTATAATTTGATGATGATAAGTCCTATTGTTGTATCTTAGCAGACCACTAGTGTAGAGGTTTATTACTTTATTGCATATCAATCATTGACTATTAGTATGTTGTGAAATTCTTCTTATTGTTATTCTCATGGGTTGGAGATGGTGTTAAGGGGCACTATGTCCGAGTTGTCATCCTATGCTAGGTTGCGTGCGCCTCCCATAATGACCGTGAGTGTTTTAATTATTTTTTTATAAACCGGATTAATAAAGGCTGACTAATCATACATAGATGGATACAAGCGTTATCGGGTGCCTGGTCAACTATTTTGAAATACCAATGCACTATTCTAATGACCCATTTGCATACAGACGTTATCGGGTGCTTGGTTGACTATTTTGAAATACTAGTATACTGTTCGAACAACCTTTCTTTCATTCGGTTCGGTTGGATGTACATCCCCAGTCAATAAACATGTGCATGCATTTAAAAACAAGAATAAATTTATAAATTGTGGTTTGAACTTGATAATTTGTAGTGTTCTGTTTGCATCATTAATGGATTATGATTTATGTAATTTGGAGTAAATATCTTGTCACTTTGAACTCTGCAACATTAATTTTGAGTGATATAAATTATATTGATGTATTATATTACAATGCCTGGTAATCTTGGAAGATTTTTACCTCACTATGATAGAGATTGACGCTGTCAAATCATATTAGTTGTTGTAGGTGTTTTGGATGAAAGGTGGATGTACAGTATAGCTCGAGAGTAGTTGTAGGTTCATTTATTTTGTATTTATTTTAACTAATATAATTCTAAGTCATAACTTTGTATAAGCCCTATGAGCGTCACTTGAACATTTGAATTTATGTTGGACTTTAATCATGTCTTATTTGCTTTTGTTGCGATGCCCATTAAAAAAATAGTTGTGAAATATGGGCTATCTTTTTAGGTTAACACTTGGGTTTTCAGGACACTATTTTAAATCTTGGGTCCTAAAATTAGGGCATTGTACAATTGATCTCTAAAGTCTCCAGGCACTACTGGATCAAACCTAACTTAGATTTAGCCTGATTTAGTAACAACTCAACAAGTCGACTAAGCGAGTTACTTTCTTTCCTTTATTTTTATTTCTTTTTCTTTCTTTCTTTCTTTACTTCATTGTTCTTTACTTCTCATTAAACCCATGTCCAACAAGATCCCTAAACTAGACACAACTTAAATTCTACTTAGTGAAAACCTGACGAGATTAACTCAGAAACTCTCCATCTCTCTTGTTTTTCTCTCTCCTCTTTCTTATGTGATCTATCTCCTAGATAATACTACTGTTTATATAGGTGTTTCAAGCATCAGAAATCCTAACTGTTTAAGGAGTCTGGAATCGAGTTGTGTTTGAGTTAATGCTACTTTACAATAGCATAATATCGGTACTGATCTGATTATGGATGTCAGGTGTCGAACAATTCTTGTTTGGATCTTGATAATGGTTTTTCGATCATGTGGGCATCTCCATGATCAATTCTGATTGAACTGACAACTTTGAAGGGTTTTAAAAGTGGAGGGTTTTCCATAATGAAGAAGCCGAGTGTTAATGGTAGATTTTGCTCCTTTCGATATTTCTTCATTCTCTTTCTTTTAGACAGTCCAAATGGACCCTAAGAAGCTTGTGGAGTTAGTCATTTGAAGTTTTGTGGCCGTCTAGCTGGTGGGTTCGTGGTTTGAAGCTTATGGCTTCCACCACGCATGCAGTTGATAAAATCGACGACGAACATGCTTGAAGTGCTCTCGTTTTGTTTCTTGCATGAGAAGAAATGAAATCGGACGATTTGAATTAGTTTAGAACCTTGCCTTATAGGATTCTCTTTCGAACAACCAAGAATCGTGGAGATGTCAGTTATTTCAATCGGGCTTGTGTTGTTGATCCTCGTGATCATGCAACCAATAGTTGTAAGTTCTCAGATGGATGATATTGATTTTAGAAAAATCCTCCACTTGGATTATAAAAGATTCTCCTTCAATTGAGAGAAAGAATAAAACATGGAGAGTTTTAGTTTTAAGTAATTGTTCACGATTTCTAGCCGCTACACTAACTGGTGTGGATGTTCTCGATGTTGAATAGTTTTGATCGTATTAACTATTTTGATTTTAGGAATTAAAGGTTACATAAGATTCTTTCTAATGATTATGAGGAGTTCGATAATGGGTATAACTATGTTCTGATATACAAGGTAAACCAGTAGATTTTATGGGGTTCATTCGAGGGTCACAAAGAGGGTTGGGCCATACAGCGGATATAATACGAAATTCGATGGATAGTGCATCTTATGAGTTAAGTCACGAAATTAAAAATATATAGTTTAATTGGACTAACAAAGCAATGTTTGAAATTTCATCACAATCGAGTTCCTAGAAATAAGATTTTTTAAGGTTTCGTGTTGGGTATGTAATGATATATAAGCTTGGGAAATATAGGTGCGTGTATATGTCTATGCATATAAGGTTTAGGTTCCTTAGATTATTATTTCAACGGTAGGTTAGGCATATACATGGGTGATGAACAGGTCAGATTCTCAAATAGATGTATGTGCGCAGATATGAAGATCTCACAATTGATTCACTATAATCGGGTGATCCAAAATTGAAGTGGACGATCAAGTATCATTATCTAGTGATGAAAAGTCCTTATAGTGGTTGGTTTAATAGTTGATTGAGTGAATTATAGTATACAATCGTCTGAAGTCTATTAATATATATATATATATATATATATATGTGAGCATAAGTGTGTACACGCGTGTGGAAATTTTATAATAACTCCTTCATTACCTGTGAATTTACTATATTAACATCTATTGCATCATTTATTTTATATTCACTGGATTGCAATGTATTATCAAATTTTCTCATACCACTGCTTAGGTGTTTATTTTAGACCATATGAAGATTTGATTACTTACTTTGTTTTCTTTGTTTTCAATATTGTAAACTGATTCATGTATATTTCTTCTTTCATTTAAGAATGTTGTTTTAACATCCACTTGATGTACAAGAATTTTATATATGGAAGCTATTGATACGAGAACTCTAATAGAGGAAATCCTAGCCAATGGGGAGCAAATGTCCAAGTAGTCTATTCCTTCTTAGTTTAAAGTCATTAGTCACTAACCTAACCTTAAATTTGTTAATGGTATCATTAAGTTTTAATTTTCCTAAAGACCAATTTATATTCCATTGACTTATTTTCATGTGGCAGGTCTACTAATTCTCAAGTTTTATTTGATAAAATGTATTTATTTTCAAAGTGATTCTTGGGATATGCTTGCAAGAATTTTCACATACTGCGCAATGTCCATAAGCCTTTTGTATAATTCTCAGAGTATACTGGCACTGCATCAAATTGGGTAGTGGATGTAGCTCTAATCAAGTGGTTAAGATAAGTTGATGAAAGTAATTCTCGGGATACACTTGCAATCAAAAGTGGGTCAAACATGATGGAAGATTTAGACCAATGCTTAAAAGAATTTCCCTAATTAGTGAAGACCGTCTATCTTCTTATTTAGTGTTTCCTAGAAGGGCTTGTGCAATAAAAGAAGAGAGGCTCCTGATGCCACTTAAACGATTGGACCCTTTTCCTTAGTATTGATCGAGACCGGTACCTAAAGTGTTTAAGATAATCTAATCAATTTAATTCTTGAGAAGAATACCTAATCAAAAGTGGGGCCCACATGGTGAAAAATCCATATCAAATTTTAGACTAATTTCCTAATATCAATTCAGATTGTCCATTTTCATGACCATTGATCATTTGGTTAGAAGCATCTGGTAAAACTGACACTTAAGTGCGACGAGCAATCCAAGTTTGTAGCTCAGATAAATGACTATTCAAATTGATGCATGGTCCTTATTGTTTAAAAAAGAATCTCAACCACCAATTCCTACTCTTTTGTCATATAGACAAGATGGAATCAATGTAATTCCTAAGAGGAATATGTAGCCCTATAAAAGGATAGTCATGATTGATGATTTAGACCTAATATTTCTTTATAATCAATGTTGACAACCTTTTTTGGGTCTACTGATCAAATATTTACAATTTTCTCATCAAAATGTGTTTAAAGAGTGTAACAAAACTGAAGCCATTCTTTCTCGATGGGATTCTAGCAAAATTCCTCTAGGCCTAGATACTCTTAAAAATAATAATGAATAAATAAAAGTTTCATGGAAGGCAAATTTTGAAAACTTGGTTTTAAAAAAACTAATTTATATGCAAATGCTATTTGAATGAAGTAACCTGCTTTTATTACAATGCTGTTTGGATGTTATCTTTGAATTAATTTAGTTCTGTGAAATAAGGCAATATTATATCTTATCTTTTCTTTTAAGGCCCCTATAATTTGCTATAATTTCTTGTAATCCGATCAAATTTAGGTATTTATTCATTATACTATGAAAATGCACATGTAAGATGTTGACATTTGCACCGAGCAGGTTGCTTCCTGACTCGAAAAATTGACACCCACTATGGTATCGTCCCTAAACTCTGTGGACTCAACTATGATGTATGTGTTCAATCCACACCGTCCATTCATTTTGTCTCATAATTTAGGGCATGAGCCAAAAAAAAAAAAAATGAAGCATACCTAGAATTCCTGTAGCTTCCAAGAATCCTTCAATGGTAGACATTCGATCCCTCTTTTTTTTTTTTTGTGACGTGGTGTGATCTGCTTCATTTTTAGGCTCATGCCCTAAAATGATCCCAAAAAAAAAAAAAAAAAATGAATGAAGGGCATGGATATAATGCATGCATCATGATGGGCCATAGAGATTTGCCTTAAAAATACGGAAACCATGCTGTTAGTCCCTGTTTTGGAGGTCATTTTCAGCCTCTCTTTTCCAAACACGCGTGGAAAAAATGATGTTTGATTTACTTCTAATTCACCGTATAAAAGAGATTCAGTCAAACAGGCCCTTAGACCCTTCATCTTTTTTATTTGGACTCCACTCCATCGAGAATCATGTGGTCTACTGGATCTCTTTTATAATTGATGTGGACCATTCCTCTTTAAAACCATTGACTTGATTACTAAAATCATCCAATTAAGATAAATGGGCAACCAAAGGTGGGGCTCACCATCAATGTGGGTCTCCATCGTGTGGCACCGAGCTTTGATGTCCACCATCCATCAGCCCACCTTTGATGTGAACCATACATCATGTGGGCCCACAATTGATGCGGGCCATCCATCTCATGGGGCTCACCTTTGATGCCATCTGTCCATGATGTGGGCCCACCTTTGATATCCACCATCCATCGTGTGGGGCCCACCTTGATGTTAATCATCCATCATGTGGTGCCCACCTTTGATGTGGGTCATCCATCATGCAGGGCCCATCTTTATGTCCACCATCATTCATGTGGGACCTACCATTAATGTTTGTTGTCCATAATACGGGCCCACCACCGAGGTGGGTAGGACTCTTGACTGTGGGGCCCACCATGATGTATTACATCCACGCCGACCATCCATATTGAAAGCTTATTATAAGGCACGATCCAAAAAATGAAGCAGATCCAAGTCTCATGATAGGACTCTTGACTGTGGGGCCCACCATGATGTATTACATCCACGCCGGCCATCCATATTGAAAGCTTATTATAAGGCACGATCCAAAAAATGAAGCAGATCCAAGTCTCACAGGACTCTTGACTGTGGGGCCCACCATGATGTATTACATCCACGCCGACCATCCATATTGAAAGCTTATTATAAGGCACGATCCAAAAAATGAAGCAGATCCAAGCCTCATATGGACCATTGTACATGAAACAGTGGTAATTGACCATTAAAAACTTCTTGTGGGCCAATTAAGATAAATGGGCAACCAAAGGTGGGGCTCACCATCAATGTGGGTCTCCATCGTGTGGCACCGAGCTTTGATGTCCACCATCCATCAGCCCACCTTTGATGTGAACCATACATCATGTGGGCCCACAATTGATGCGGGCCATCCATCTCATGGGGATCACCTTTGATGCCATCTGTCCATGATGTGGGCCCACCTTTGATATCCACCATCCATCGTGTGGGGCCCACCTTGATGTTAATCATCCATCATGTGGTGCCCACCTTTGATGTGGGTCATCCATCATGCAGGGCCCATCTTTATGTCCACCATCATTCATGTGGGACCTACCATTAATGTTTGTTGTCCATAATACGGGCCCACCACCGAGGTGGGTAGGACTCTTGACTGTGGGGCCCACCATGATGTATTACATCCACGCCGACCATCCATATTGAAAGCTTATTATAAGGCACGATCCAAAAAATGAAGCAGATCCAAGTCTCATGATAGGACTCTTGACTGTGGGGCCCACCATGATGTATTACATCCACGCCGGCCATCCATATTGAAAGCTTATTATAAGGCACGATCCAAAAAATGAAGCAGATCCAAGTCTCACAGGACTCTTGACTGTGGGGCCCACCATGATGTATTACATCCACGCCGACCATCCATATTGAAAGCTTATTATAAGGCACGATCCAAAAAATGAAGCAGATCCAAGCCTCATATGGACCATTGTACATGAAACAGTGGTAATTGACCATTAAAAACTTCTTGTGGGCCAATTAAGATAAATGGGCAACCAAAGGTGGGGCTCACCATCAATGTGGGTCTCCATCGTGTGGCACCGAGCTTTGATGTCCACCATCCATCAGCCCACCTTTGATGTGAACCATACATCATGTGGGCCCACAATTGATGCGGGCCATCCATCTCATGGGGCTCACTTTTGATGCCATCTGTCCATGATGTGGGCCCACCTTTGATATCCACCATCCATCGTGTGGGGCCCACCTTGATGTTAATCATCCATCATGTGGTGCCCACCTTTGATGTGGGTCATCCATCATGCAGGGCCCATCTTTATGTCCACCATCATTCATGTGGGACCTACCATTAATGTTTGTTGTCCATAATACGGGCCCACCACCGAGGTGGGTAGGACTCTTGACTGTGGGGCCCACCATGATGTATTACATCCACGCCGACCATCCATATTGAAAGCTTATTATAAGGCACGATCCAAAAAATGAAGCAGATCCAAGTCTCATGATAGGACTCTTGATTGTGGGGCCCACCATGATGTATTACATCCACGCCGGCCATCCATATTGAAAGCTTATTATAAGGCACGATCCAAAAAATGAAGTAGATCCAAGTCTCACAGGACTCTTGACTGTGGGGCCCACCATGATGTATTACATCCACGCCGACCATCCATATTGTTATAAGGCACGATCCAAAAAATGAAGCAGATCCAAGCCTCATATGGACCATTGTACATGAAACAGTGGTAATTGACCATTAAAAACTTCTTGTGGGCCACAAATTCTTGGGATCAAGATCATGATAATTTTGTGGTCTCTTCATTTAGGTCTTTGTGACCTGATCAACAGGTTAGATGGTAAATAATCATTCTGGTGGAATCCATTAAGTTTCTAATGGTACTAGGGATTCAATCAAGACTGTTTCCTCTGGTGTAGTCCACCTCAGATTTGGGTCAGCTTCATTTTTTGGGATCATGCCCTAAAATGACTTGTAAAAATGGTTTGACGGTGTGGATTTAAGGCACATACATCATTGTGAGCCCTGCAGTAAGGGGTCTCACCTCAAATGAACAAAAAAATATTACAGCTTTAATAACGTGCGCTGCACCACAATACCCCCACCCTAAAACTAAGACTAGGACTAGGTTCAGGTTCGCGAGCTCTCTCCTTTTATATTAAAAAGAAAATTTTTAAATAGTATGGCAGTCCAAGAGACTACTTATAAGTATGTACACCAACACTCCATAGGTTGCCAATCAGAAGCATAAACATCAATTATGCCCAACTTCAACTAATCTTTATATAATAAATGAAGCATAAAAATGATGCCAAAACAAACTTTTCATGAACACAATAATAAGCTAGTAGCAATCAACTTTAATATGCTTTGTATACAGTAAAAACAATGAGATTAGAAGCAATGTGTATAGTAGCTTGGTCATCGAAGTTGAGGAAGAAAAGTTAGATCTTTAATTTGAAAGCCAAGCAATAATAGGTTATGTCTTACTTCATTACAAAATAAGATTTTTAGCATTGGGCATTTTATTCTTTCACTTGAGGTAGCCTACACCCACTCTCCTTTTTTGCATTTGCAGGCGTAAAAGTTGGGTATTAAGAAATCCATTTTGTACAGCCGTTGCCCTCACTCATGTAAGATGCCAGCCATAAAATAGCAAGATACAAATTTTTAATGGGCTACAAAGTTGGGAACAATTAGAATATTGGATCATCCATTGTTCGATCCGTCCATCTTTCTATCTTTGTCCATATATGCACCAACTTTCGATTGCATGTGCAACACCCTCGGTGATCTTAATGTATTAATCTTTAATCAAGTAGGCCGCACATGCACAAAGAAATAAACATTTAGAGGAATGATACGAATGGTCTATATTCAAGATGCATGGGTTGCACCATATCTGTAACATATAATACATGCATGTGAGGCGGTGTCCACTGGGATGGGCCTTGAGCGCAATCCCAGCTAAAAAATGGTCAGGCCATGCTTGCCTGGACCATGGGTAAGCTAATAGGAGAATTTGGGTCTTTTCTCTTGACTCAAGAGTTTCAACACGAGGTCATAGGTTCGAGTACATTATGATGTGAGTGCCTTGCAAAAAAAAAAAAATGCTAATAGGACAAATTTCTAGATAATGACTATCCACAATAACCCACCTGATGAACAGTTCTGATCTCATACACGTGTGCCACAGGTACCCTAATAGAGTATCCCAAGAAATATGCATTCAAAACATGTACGCATACAAAGAATAACAGACAAACCAGCAAGAACAACAGTACTAATAGGAAGATAAAAGGCCTTGTCATCAATCACTGAATATTATGAAAATCAGCAGTTGGAGATTAGAGAAAAGGAGGGTGCCATTAAGCTCGATCTGGGCCGGTGGAAAGATTTTGTACTCTAATCTGCTACAGAATGAGGCCATCTAGCCTTACGTTTTAACAATCGCATGATGGCGCAACGAGATACGGACGGCTTATCAGAGGCAGCGGCATTTCCAACGTTCGATTCTTCGCCAACCTTCACTCCGGGCCATGCCTGGCACAGGCAGTGCTCCCCCTCCTTGATCTGCCTATAGACTGACGCCACGTGTCTCCCGCACCCTCCCCACGTGGTCTTTTTACACGCAGCGCAAGTTATCGCGTGACACATTCCTTCTCCTTTTCTCGGATGCCTGAGTATGCTTTTGATGCAGGAGTGGGGGATATTTCCAATGTGTATATTTATAGCTGTGGCAGACTCTTGTGATAGTTTACCACCATTTTAAAAACGATTGTTACTCTTCACACGTTCGCATAACATAGTGGTAAGGCAATCTTCGCATAACCCACAGGTCACACTCAGGAAATGATGGTAATCATCTCATTATGCCATCAGAATTTGGATCATTTACTATTTTACTCTTAACCAACGGCTTGAAAAACATCAATCGGATGGTGAGGAATGCTCGATCAGTTTTATTTTAGAGACATGCTCCATATACATTGTGCCCCACAATTTGGATGGTCTAGATGGCTATACACGAGTATCACACGTGACAAGTTTGTGTCCCATCATTTCATAAATTGTGATGAACTATCACAGGACTCTCAAGAAGGTACTCATGTAGTTTCCGCACGCGGACCGTGTCGCCATGGCCGAACGCGGGACGCGGTTGTGTGATGACCCCAACACCACGTAGCTTGATCATGTCAGGACTCCGTGGGGTCCACCGTGATGTATATGTTTCATCCATGCCGTCCATCCATTTTTCCAGCTTATTTGAGATTTATCACAAATTGAAGCATATTAACGGCTCAAGTGGAACACAACAGAGGAAACAGTTGAGATACTATTGCTGGAACCTTTCTAGGCCCGTATGGTTGTTTATTTGTCATCTAATCTGTTCATAAGGTTAGACAGACTCCGATGAAAGTAAAATACAAATATCAGCTTGATCCAAAACTTATGTTGCTGTAAGCGTTCAATTCCTACTGTTTCAATTTGTGCACTTGGGGGATGTGGTTGAGTGATCCAAACCGTTGGTTTGATATGACCTGCCATGGGTGGATGATGCGCAAAAATCCTTCCAGATTGAAATCCTAGCCTTTCAGTTTTTGACTTGAACATTAGACAGTTGCAAAAGGGATAAGCAAAGGCCCACATTCAACAAGAAAATGGATCAAGATTTGTGCCTAGATTCCTCTGATATGAGAGATATTTTGAGATTTATCCATCCATTAAAGGTTCGTGTCAGACACATGGTCTTGATCACTGAACTGCGGGCCCATTTGAACAAACTGAAAAGCCGAGTTTACCGCTGATATCCCCGGGTCGAGGACGGTCCAAAGCATCTTTCTTTTCTTTTCTTTGCCGGCCCAGCGTAGAAAGTGTTGTACGCGGTTTTTTGAATTCAAAGGTGGCTTACTACCGAAGAATGTTCCTGTGGCCCCCCCGACTTTTAAACGGACCCGGATTCCGTACTACCCGACCGTACCGGTCGCTACTACAGCGTACTGAGCAAACTCTGTGGGGCCCACCGTGATGTATGCTTCTTATTCATCCATGCCGTCCACCCGTTTTATCAGCTCAATTTTGGGCAAAATTGAAGCATATCCAAAGCTTAAGTGGGCCACACCGCAGGTAACAATGGAAATTTAATGCCTACTGTTGAAAACTCCTTGAAAGGAATATAAGTTTTGGATCAAGTGGATATTTTTGTTTTCCCTTCATCCCTGCCTATTTGACCTTATGAACAGGTTGGATGACAAATAAACATCACTGTAGGCACTAGCAAGGTTTTTAGGGTGGTGTCATTATTCCTCTCGTGTGGCCCACTCTGAGCTTTGGATGTGCTTCAATTTCAGGCTCAGGAAATGTCTGGAAGTGGGAGGCATAGATAAGATACAGACATCACATGCAATCTGCCTTCGGTACTATCCCGCCCATCCCTAGCTACACTGGTGCAAGGGCTCTGAATCCCTGAAACGATATGGCAAAATGGATGAACACTGGGCAACTCGGAGCTCCTAGCTCCTGCACATATCGAGCTTAGGATGCGTGAGCTTGAGAAGGGCCGGGATAGTACCCAATCCCCGTCAACCCACCTGTACTAGCAAGGAGCAATATGGCAGGATTTGATTGGCCCACAAGACACTGTAAAAGATGGTCCCAGCCCCTTGTGTGGGCCCATATCTGACACACATCCAATCAAATTCGGCAAAATGGCTGCTCGTCCCTACTAGGTAAAAGTAGGGGCAGTACCCAATCAGTCCCTTTATACAGGTTGCATTGTCCATGAATGTCCCAGTGGTACGCAGATTTCTTGCAATTGCAATTGGAAGCAGGTAGATCCACCATGATATTTATGAGAAGTGGGCCCTATCCATCTGTTTTGACAGCTCATATTAGGATATGAGCCAAATAATGAGGCACATCCAAAACTTAAGTGAGCCGCACTATAGGAAATAGTGGGAATTGAACACCCACCAATAAAATATTCTTTGGAGCCATGTAAGTTTTGGACCTGGCTAATGCTTGTGGTTTCAGTTCATTCCAGCATTTCCCTCTCCCACCTTTTACTATCGTGCCACTTGAGTTTTAGATCTACCTTATGCCCTAACATGAGCTGGAAAAATGGATGGATGAGGCATTGGATTTCTCACAAACATCATGGTGTGCCCTACTTAGCTTCAGAACATTGCAGGTGGAGATGTGGTAAGCAATCTGCATCCCCGTGGTGATGCTGTGGGATTTTATTCGGCCAAGTGCCATTGTCAAAGATATGGCATGCCCAGGGCAATGTCTGAAAGTTGTGAGGTGAGTAGGTACTCAACTAGGCCATATTTGACAGCAGCACATAGGCAAATCACGTCCCACGGAGTCATGTCACCACTATGACGTGGATTGCTTGGGAACCCGACCTAGGCCGTCAGGACTTAGGTGGGCCCTACCATGATGTTTGTGAGAAATCCACCCCATCCATCCATTTTGCCAACTCATCCTAGGATATGATCACTAGACGAGGCATATCCAAAACTCAAGCAAGCCACGAAAAAGTAGGGAAGTAAATGTTTACCATTGAACCCTTCTTGTCGTCCACCATGATGTTTATATGTAATAAAAAAATCCAAGAAAAGGTCATTCTTATTGGAATGATCTAAATGGATCATTTGGCATCTCTACTGATAAGAGTTTATTTGCTTATTCTAAAAAAAGAAAAAAAAATCTCTTATTTGAAAATTAGATTGTATGATAAAAACTTAATTTTATCACTTGAATTTTTAGAAACTAGCCAAAAAGAAATAAAAAAACCGAGTATGGATGGAGATGTCACCTATTTTTTAAAAGATTATTTAGCATATGTGGGTAAACATTTTTTACAGTTTTTATTTTAAGAAGTCTATCAAGCTTTTCAAGTAATTTCATCTTGCCCTTTTCTCCTCTTTATAATTTCTCTAATGTAGGCCCACATGATGAAAGGTCCACATCAAGGTGGGCCCACATAATGTAGGGTCATACCAAAGGTGGGCCCAACATGATGGACAGCCCATATCAAAGTGTTGCCCCCACACGTGGATGATCCACATCAAGCAGACCCCACCAGAAGGACGGTCCACATCATAAGTGGGACCCACATGATAGATGATGAACATTGAATGTGGGACCAAATTATGGAATGTTGACATCAAAGGTGGGCCCACATGATGAAGGAACCATATTGAAGGTTGGGCCCCACATGATTGGATGGTCCATAGCAAAGGTGGGACCCACATGATGGATGGTGGACATCAAAGGTGGGTGCCACGTGATGTATGGCCCACATCAAAATGTGGCCTTACCTGATGCACTATCCACATCAAGTGGGCTCCACATGGTGGATGGTCCAAAAAAATGGTGGGACCCTAATGATGGATGGTGGACATCAAAGGTGGGTCCCACATGATGGATAGTCCATATCAAAGTGTGGCCCTTGCATGATGGACTATCCGCATCAAGTGGGCCCCACATGATGGATGGTAGACATCAAAGGTGAGCCTGCATGATAAACAATCCACATTGAAGTTAGGGCCTCACATGATGAACGGTCTACATCAAGGTGGGCCCACATAATGCATGGTTCACATCAAAGGTCGGCCCCATATGATGGATGGCCCACATCAGTGTGGCCCAGCATGATAGGCTATCCACATCAAGTGGGCCCCCCTTGATGGGTGGTCCACATCAAAGGTGGGACCCACATGATGGATGGTTGACATCAAAGGTGGCCCACATGATGAACTGCCCATATTGAAGGTGGGGCCCACACAATAATGGTCCACATCAAGGTGGGTCCACATAATGGATGTAGTGGGCTTCACATGATGGATAGCCCACATCAAAGTGTGGCCCCTCGTGATGGACGGTCCACATCATGGGCCCACCTAATAGACGGTCCACATTCAAGGTCTCACGTGATGGACAACTCATATCCAATGTTCCCAAACTTATAGATAATCCACATAAAAGATGTGCCCCACACGATAGATGGTGGATATCAAAAGTGGGCCCCACATGTGGACCATCCACTTTGGAGGTAGGGCCCACGCTATGGACACATTAAATATTGTGGACTCCACATGATGGGTGATGGATAGTAGACATTGAAGGGCCCCATGTAAAGGACAATTAGCATTGATGGTGGGCCTCACTTGATGGATGACCTACATTAAGGTGGGTCCCACATAATGGACGGTCTAGATCAAAGGTCAACCCCTAATGATGAATGGTCCATATCTAAGACGAGCCTCACATCATGGACGGCCCCACTGTGGAGGTTTAGCTCATACAATGGATGGTCCACATTGAAGGTGGGCTTCACATGAGAAGATCCACAACCATTGGAAGATCAATAACCATTGTACGACATAATGGAAGACCCAAATGTCTTAAGGCATGAAGATTGTAGCTATCCACTCTTTTGTAATAGAATTGTTATTATCTTTAAAAATATATCAACTACCCTTATAAAAATATCTTATTTGAAAGTTTTCCCAAACTTGCTTACTTTAAATAAGATTTTTTTTTTTTTTTTGAAAAAATAATTATACCATATAAGCTTATTTAAAACAAGATGAAGAACAAAAAAAGCTTATTAAAGTAACTCTTATTTGAAAAGCTCTTATGGCATTAGAATAGAGATGCCATAAGAGTCCAAAAACTCAAAAATATTAGCTTGATGAGTTTGGATCCTCTACTTGAGTTGAGCAGAGAACCCCTGCTGCCGATCTTGATTGGTCCACATCAGCACACCACAGCACTGACACTATTAAGCTGACATGGACCAATTAGGGAGGTGCATAGCAAGGTTTTTTTGCATGGCTCAAATAGAGGATTCGGATTCTAGCTTGATATAAGACTTCAATGGCCCCACATATGTAGTGAGCATGCATCTCCCTCTTCAATTTTTTTTTCTTGCAGTGTGGCCTATTTGAGTTTTGGATCTACCTCATTTTTTGAGCTCATATCTTAAGCATGAGCTAACAAAATAGAGGCGAGAAGGATTTCTCACAAGCATCACAGTAGGCCCCACCTAGCTTCTAGCCGTAGGAACTTCTTCTGTCAGGGTCGCAGGCAACCTGCATCTGTCCATGGTGGGTCAACACTCACAAAATCCCACCACATCGGCTCACCATTGAGGTCCATAGTGAAAGAGTCTCCACACAATCGGCGTCCGTTCCAATGTAGAGGATGATTATGAATGGGTTGTAAGTTGACCACCGTTTTCTAAATGTCACTCATCCGTCCACATAGCATGTAGGACAACGATGCTCACTGGGGCCCACCATAATGTCTTCATGAGATTTAATGGTTTGCATCCTTACCTGTGGTATGACTTACTTTTGTTTCCTCCATTCTAACATTAGATTTGGGGCAGAAATATTTGAGCTTTTAAAAACAGGTGGCTAGGATTGTCCCATCTTGGAAATTATTTGGGGCATGATTCATCCGCAACAGGGACTCAGAAGGTGGCGCTTGGATCATAAGTTAATTCAGATAAGTTACTTACGCCACGAGTAGCTTTATCTTAGTTTCCACATGCTCAGCGGGTAAACACCGTCTCTCATGTGAGTCCAACCTTTGACGTGGATTGTTCATTGTGTGGGCTGGACCTTTGATGTAAGCCATCCATCATGCAGGGCCCACCTAGGATATGGGTCATTCATCATTAGGGGACAACCTTTAGGGGCCGTTTGGATTGTAAGTTACTTAAGATAATCTACTTATCAGATAAGTTACTTATCTTGGTTTTTACTTATTAAGCACATAAGTATGTTTGGTAATCAACATACTTATCAGTTAATAAGTAAATAAGTATGTTTGGTAATAACACATTGATAAATAACCTTTCAAAAGAAAATTTCAAATCTACATATAATAAGCAACATATTGACATGAAAAGAAAAAGCTACGTGTTGAGTAAGTTTTCCTAATAGAACGTGCTTTTCTAATCCCACGTGCGTGCAATAAAGCTCATGTATATATATGCCATGCATGTGCTAGCATAGCACCATTGGTCCAAGATACATTCCATCCATCAGAATGGAACCACTATATGGATGCCCTGACACAAAAATCAGGTTGATCCACAATCTGAAAAACAAATGTATGGCTATGGAAGACTTGGCTGAAGTTTTCTAACCCATTCACTTGTTTCCAATAGTCGGTCCACATGGTGAGTGGACTAGAACCACTTTTGGGAAAGATGTAGAAGATCAGATGAACTTGATTGGTGGATTGGATCTTGCACCAATTAATGTAGGGCCCATCTTTGATGTGGGCCGGCCACTGTGTGAGCCCCACCTTTGATGGTACAGTCCATCATGTGGGGCCTCCTTCGATATGGAAAGTATGAGAGAGCAGTAATTGAGTGAATGATGAGAGAGATCTTTGATATGTAACGTGACCTAAGAGAGATAAGTAGAAAAGCCAAATTGGAGGATGGTTAATTAACATTGGGAGGGTGACTAACAGTGTGTGTACTATCCCAAAAAAAAGCGTGACATGAAAGAGATAAGTAGAAAAGTTAAAAAGTCAAAAAGCTAAAAAAATATACTTACTAAGATAAATAATTTTTAAGAGATAAAGTTACTTTGCAATTATACTTACCAAACGAACTTAAGTGCCAAAAGTAACTTAATGCCTTAAGTTCAGCCGAAAAGTAACTTATTTGGTAGTATCCAACGGGCCCTTAATGTCCACTATAGGACTCACCTTTAATGTTGGTCATCCATCATGTGGGTTCCACCTTCAATATCCACTGCCTATCATGCTGGGCCCACCTTTGATGTGGACAGTCCATCATGTGCACCCCGCCTCCGATGCAGGTCATCCATCATGTAAGGCCCACCTTGGATATAGGCTATTCATCATTAGGGCCGACCTTTGATGTAGACCATCCATCATGTGGGGCTTCCTTTGATATAAAGAGAGAGAGAGAGGGGTGCCAAACAGGGGCGCCACTTAGGCTGTTACTCGGGTAATAGCTTAGTGGGTGTTACCCCTACTGCAGGGCCCACCTTGATGATTTATTGTATATCCACGCCATCCATCTGTTTCTACCGATCATTTTATGACGGAGTCTCAAAAATTGAGCAGATCTAAATCATAGGTGGACCATAACACAGTAAACAGTGGTGATTGAGTGCCTCACCATTAGAAATTCCAAAGGGCCCATAGTAAGGTTTTCGTAAGGTTTTTGATAATGTCAAAAAGATCTGGATGAAGGGAAAATACAAATATCAGCTCGATCCAAAACCTTTTTGGCCCATAAAATGTTTTTAATGATCATTTATCACTGTTTCTAGTGGTATGGTTCACCTGAGATTTGGATCTTCTTAAGGTTTGGAATCATCTCTTAAAATGATATAGGAGAACAAATGGACAGCGTGGATATACAAAAAATACATCAAGGTGAGCCCCCCAAAACAGGCCCAAGAGACCAATCACCTACATTACTAAAAAGGTATTTGTTTTTTTAACTTTTTACTTTTCTCTCTCTCTACATAATGTAACAAAGGTGGCCCTGCTTGATAGACAACTCACATTGAAGGTGGGGAAGGTGGGGCCCATACGTTGGACGGTCCAAATCAAAGGTGGGCTGCACATGATGGACAATTAACATTGATTGTGGGTCTATATGATAGACAACCCACATTAAGGTGGGCCCACATAATGGATGGTCCACATTAAAAAGGCTGGCGCCTACTGATGAACGCCTTACATCGAAGGTGAATCCTACATGATGGATGACCCACATTGAAGGTGGGCCCCACAAATGGACAGTCCACATCAAAGTTGGGTTCCACAAGATGGGCAGTGGACATTGAAGGTGGCCCCACATAATGGATGCTCCACATCAAATATCGGCCCCTAAGGATGAATGGACGACATCCAACGCGGGCTGTGCATGATGGACGGCTCACATCAAAGGTGGGGTGCACATGATAGATGGTCCACATCAAAGGCAGGCTCCACATGATGGGGTGGTACTGGATATTGAAGGTGGGCCCTATGTGATGGACAATGGCATTGATGGTGGGCCCCACATGAGGACACTTCACATCAAAGGCTAGCCCCTAATGATGAATGACCCACATCTAAGGCAGGGCCCACATGATGGACGATCTACATCCAAGGTTGGCCCCACATGATGGATAGCCCACAATGAAGTTGGGACTTGCAAGGTGGATGGTCCACATTGATGGTAAGCCCCACATGACAGACTTGATATTGAAGAAAGGGCAAAGGTCGGCCTAACATAATGACTGATCCACATTATTGGCTGGCCCCACATGATGGTGGGTATTAATGGTGAATCAAACAAAATTGAAGGATGAGTAACAACTTAATATTTGAAACCAAACAAATACCTTTTTACCTTTGGCTGATAAGTAAGTAGTTTACCAAAAACCAAACATACTTTTCTACTTGAGGTATAAGTATCTTATGTAAAATAACTCACCCTACAAATAAGTAGGCCTGGCAATGGGTCCTCTTGAACTGTGTTCATGTCGTGTCAAAAATGCCCTCATCAAAACCTGACTCTTTAACTAATGGGTCAAAATCTAGAAACCCAAACTCATTTGTTAATTTAATGGGTAATTTGCAACCCAACCCATTTAACCCGTTCAATAAACGGGATGTGCTTTTGTGGGCAAAGAAATGCAAAAGGGGCTCGATTCGACATAGATTTTGGAGCATGGCCATATGGGGCCATGGGCAGAAAGATGGAGAAAACTCGACACGATAAGGCTGGACCCGAACACTGATTTTTTCGTGCGGGTCGGTAGGTCATGTAGAATTTTTCCAGGCCTACAAATAAGCCCTTAGAGGATCAAAACGAATGGTCTACATGCAATATGCATAGGTCACCCAATATTTGTACGAAATCGGATTGCATACTTAATTACTGCTTTTACCGTGCTGAGTAAACTCATTTGGGCCCATTGTGAATATATATAGTCCATCCATTTTTCAAGCTCATTTAAGGGGCTGAGCCCAAAATTGAAGCATATCCAAAACTCAAGTAGTGGACCATACCACAGGAAACAATGGCTATAATGATTTTCTCCATTGAAACCTTGCTAGGGCCTGCAGTGATGTTTATTTGTCATCCAACCTTTTCATAAGATCACAAGGGAAACCATAAATATCATCTTGATCCAAAACTTTTGTGACTTCCAATCATTTTTCAACCATTCACGTTCAATTCACACTGTTTAATATGGTGTGATTCACTTGAGATTTATATATGCTTGATTTTTTGTCCCAAGAGAAAATTATATGGTAAAATGGATGGTTGGAGTGGATAAAATAGGATAAAATACATAAATCATGGTGGACCCCATAGAGTTTACTCTTAGGATGCAATCCGCTTCGTATTTGTGTAGTATAAACACATGGACATGTGGAGTGGGGTCCAACAGGGCCAGGTAGAGGTGGCAATGGGTCGGGTCGGGTCGGGTCGGGTTTAGGTTGGTTCGTTTCCACCTCAACCCTAACGCGACTCAAATTGAATTCGGGTTGGATTTTCCCAACCCTTCCCCAACCCAAATTAAACCGGGTGGGGTCGGGTTGACCCGCATTTTAATGATCAACCAAGTAATTTGTAGATTAAACTAGATGCATATAACACTATCATTCAATTGAAAAACTAAACGGTCTCCATTTAATAGATGCATAGGTGCCTATATATATAACAAAAAAAGAAAAGAAATTGAGGCTTTTTCATAGAGTATTTCTATTACACAAATATTGAAAAAGAAAAATATATGGATAAAATGGATTTTAATAGTTAAATTGTAGGCATAATTATTGAAATGGAATCATTTGATCCTTTCATTTTAACTGTCCGATAAATTTCTATCAACAATTAAATAAATATAACCATTAAGATAATTTTATTAATTTATTTTATGGACCATTAGCTACCATTTCAGTTCTCCAATAAATGAGCACCGGGAAAAAAGAAAAAAAATCTCATGAAATGTGATCATTGGTTTGCACTTGTTTATTAAATTGATAGACATATGGGCTGTGAGAAAAAACTGTGTTATTTAATTATTAAAAAAAATTAATATATAATAATCTACTTAACTCCTACATGAATCGGGCAGGACGGGTAGGATCGGGTCACCTTTAACCCTAACCTGACCCATAAAAATCCGGGTCAGGTCAGGTCAACCTAAAAATTGAATTCGGGTCTAACCATGAACTGAAAAAAACTGGGTTGGCTCGGGTTGAATTTTGCCAGGTCTAGCGCCAGGCGAGGCTGGATTGAGCTAAAATGACTTGACAAGGCCATGCACGCCTGCACCATGGGCAGGCGTGATGTGTGATAGGAGAATTTTACAGGTAATGACCATCCACAGTAACGCACCTGATGAACGGTTATGCTATCATACACGTGTGCCACAGGTACAAGAACAGAGTCACCCAAGAAAAATGCATTAAGAAAACATGTATACAGAGAATAACATACACAACCCAGCAAGAACAATCATAGGATGGCGCAACGAGAAACGGACGGCTGATCAGAGGCAGCAGCGTTTCCAACGGTCGATCCTTCGCCAACCTTCACCCCGGGCCACGCCCTGCAGAGGCAGTGCTGGCCCTCCCTGATCTGCCCATAGACGGACGCCACGTGTCTCCCGCACCCTCCCCATGTGGTCTTTTTACAGGCCGCGCACACGACCGCGTAGCACATTTCCTTCTTCTCTTCTCCTTCGCTTCGATGCCTTTGCTGCAAGGGCATAGATGTTCCCACCGTTTAATTTTTATCGCTTACAAAAACTTCTGTGATGGTTTACCACCATTTTAAGAACAATGGTGGTGACTCTTCATAAGTTTACATAGAAGGCGATGGTAATCATCTCATTCGTGAGGAATGCTTCAATGTTATTCTAGAGATATGGTCCATCTACATTGTGCCCCACAATTTGAAGGGTCTAGATGGCCATACATGAGTGCCACACGTGAGGAGATTGAGGCCCCACCATTTCCAAAATTGTCACGAACTATCACAGGTACTCACGTGATTTCCGAGAGCGTATCAGGTGAGACCCCGGCCTCACCTAAGACGGTGCGGCCCTTACCATGGGGTTACCGTGGGGTGCCTTGATGTATTTATTATGTATATCCACACCGTCCATCCGTTTTAACAGATCATTTTAGGACATTAACCCAATAATGAGCCATACCCAATTATCAGGTGGACCATACCTTAAGAAAAAGTGGTTATTGACCATTAATGGGACACAAAAGTTTTGAATCAAGCTGATAATTATTTTTTCCCTTCATCCAGGATTATGTGACATTATCAATGGATTTGATGGTAAATAAACACTACAGAAACATTAAGGCACTCCCTAAGAAGTTTTTAATTGTAGGACGGTCAATCAGCACTGTTTCCATGGTATGGTCCTCCTGATAATTGGATCTACTTAAGTTTTGATATCATGACCTAAAATGATCTGGTAAAACGGATGGACGGCGTGGATACATAATACATACATCAATGTGGGCCCCCCCACGGTAAGGACCGCACCATCTCGTGTGAGGCCGGGGTCTCACCTAATCCGCTCTCGTGATTTCCGTGTCATGCCGCCGTTGCCGGATGCGGGATTGTGTGGTGACCCCAACACGATGTAACTACGTGAGGTCAGGACTCTGTAGGGTACAGCGTTATGTGTATTTTCTATCCATGCCGTCCGTCCATTTTTTCAGATTATTTTAGCAAATAAGGCCTAAATTGAAGTATATTCAAAGCTCAAGTGCACCATAGAAAATAGTGGGGCTAATAACGTCCACCGTTGAAACCTTCGTACAGAACTGGTTTAAGGGAAAACGGTAGTATCAGATTGATCCAAAAAGTCTGTGGTCCCAAAGAAGTTTTCAACGGTAGGCATTGAATTCCCACTATTTCCTGGAGTGATATTCCAATTTTGGGATCATACCCTAAAATAAGCTGGAAAAATGGTGGGCCATGGTGGGCCCCACGGAGTCTTCATACCACTACAAAAGGTGGCGAGCGCCTCAATGCACTATCAGTAGGGCTGTAAATGGCTGGGTTTGGGGCCGGTTTAGCCAAAACCAGACCCGCCCATTTACTAAACGAGTATGGGTCCAAATTTTAGACCCAGACCCTTTTACTAAATGGGCGGGTTCGGGTCGGGTCCAAGTCAACCCATCAGTCCCATTTATAAATGGGTCCGGGTTTGGTAGAAGAAGATCCACCCAGACTCATTTATAAATGGGTCGGGTCTAATGGGTCTGCGTCTGGATCAAGTATGCAAGCATTTTACAAGGCTTAAAATCAGGTCTGGACGGGTCTAGGTTGAACGGGTCCCTTGAAACATAGACCAAACCCGCCCACTTACTAAATGGGTTCGGTCGGGTCGGCCGGGCCTAATATAAAGGAAACCAGACCCAAACCCGCTTAGCAACTGACTCTGTTCTTGGACCCAGACCCGTATCATTTAACAAATGGGTCGGGTCTAAATGGGTTGGGTCCGGGTAACCCATCGGGTCCGCTGACCCATTTACAGCCCTAACTATCAGCATCTGCCATGGCGCATAACCGTTGTACACATACAACATGCATACATGTGCGACAATTGGCGAGCATACAAGGGCGTACCTCGTCGAGGAATCATACAAATCCATGGCCCGAGCAGTTACTTGTGTTTTCAATTTATGCACGTGGGGGTGTGGTTGTGTGATCCAAACCGTTGGTTTGGTGTGACCTGCCATGGGTGGATGATGCATCAAAATACTCCCAGCTTGAGATCCAAGCCTTTCAGTTTTTGACTTGACTATTAGACGGTTCATAAGGGATAATCAAGGGACCACATTCAACGAGAAAATAAATCAATCACTGAACCATGGGTACCATTGGTACAAACTGAAGAACCGAGTTTACCCTGCATATCCTCGAGCCGAGGACGGCTTTTGGTTGCCTTGCTGGCCAAAGGTCAAACATGGATTTTTAATTCTACGGTGGCTTTTAAAGGAAGCAACATTATGGAAGAATCTTCCAGCGGGAGGCGACTTTTAAACGAGTCTAGGGCCTGTTTGGTTGCAAAATCCAGATTCTATCGAAAATCTAGATTCCACGGCTGGAATCCAAAATTGCAGAAACTAGAATGTAACCGAGGTTTCATCCGGAAGTTGCTGTTTGGTTGAAAATGGTGCCATTTCCAACCGTTGCTTGTGGCATGGCCCACTTGGGCTTCAGATCCACCTAAGAACCTTACCCTTGTCCTATTGTAGTCCCACAAGACAGATGGCTAGGTTGGATGGCAAATAAACATTATAGTGGGCCCTAGAAAGTTTTTAATTGTGGACGTTCAATTAACATTGTTTTCCTATGGTGTGGCACACTTGTGATTTAGATCTGCCTCATTTTTTGTCCAATGCCCTTAATTGAGCTCTCAAAACTGATGGATCGTGTGGATATAAAACACGTACATTATAGGTGTACAACGCATATATGGAGGTGGTGACGCTCACTTCCGCCTCTTTTTCCCTTTCGTAGAAACGGTCACGCACACCGTTTCCACTAATCCCGGTTCCAGTCTATTTAGGTTTCTAGACAGAATCCTATTTGAGTGGAACTTGCCACCAAACACACCATTTAAAATAGGATTATGCTAGAATCTGAATTTTTGGCTGGAAACGGGTTTCCAATTGCCAACCAAACGGGCCCTTACATTGGATGTGGATGGGGTACTTCTGGCCGCCCTTAGGGGACGTGGATAGACCTGGCAAAATTTGACCCAACCCGCCAACCCGACCCGACCCGACTTGGATTTTTCTAGTTTAGGGTTGGAAATTGTGACCCGAATTCAAATTTTGGGTTGACCCGACCCGACCCGACCCGGATTTTTATGGGTTGGGTTAGGGTTAAAGGTGACCCGACCCAACCCGAATCACATAGGTGTTAAGTAAACTATTATATATTGATTTTCTTATTAGTTAAATATTACATAGTTTTTTTTTTCTTTTTCTTTTTTCACATACCCAGCTGGAAATGGTCCACATGTCTGTCAATTTAATAAACATTACGATGGGCCCTAAGACTACTATATAGTGATTTTCTTATTATTTAAATAATACACAGTTTTTTTTTTCTCTCACATACCTTGCTGAGAACGGTTCACATGCCTATCAATTCAATAAACTTAATCAGCGTGTCTCAAGCATCATCCCATTACTCTAAGTACGTTGATGCTTGAAGAAGTATGCTTTAAATATGCACTCCATTATCCATTTATTTTTCTCTTTCAATATTTGCGTAACAGAAATACTCTATAAAAAAAACCTCGGTTTAGGGAAGTGTTACTATGAGGTCGACCTTATGGGAAGAGTTGTGTGGGCCTCACATGTCAGGCATCAACACCGTGCATTTGATGGTCCCATTTAGGTCATGGGATATCCCAAAAATCATCCATATACATAACTTAGTTGGGCCATACCATCTAAAATCATGTGAAGACATGCCTAAAACATCTAAAAGCACTTGGTGGGGCCCAACTGGGTTTTGGATGTGGCTGAAACTTGGTTTGACCCCTCATCCAAGTGGGACACATACAATGGATGGGCTGGATTTGTGAACCACGTCTCAGTGGGCCAAATAAATGATCATGAAGGTTTTAATGGGCGGATTACCCCTCTCAACTTTTGTCTGCGGTGTAGCCCATCTAAGTCACGGATTGACATGATTTTTAAGCCCGTGGTCCATCATGAAATGGAGCATCTGACTAATAGGGTAAATGTTTGACACACATCATGGTGGGGCCCACACAGCCCAACCTCATGGAAAGTTCCCATGAGGTCGACCTCATAATACCATTTCCCATATGTGTGTGTACCTATTAAACATAGATGGTTTGGTTTTCAATTGAATGCTAATGTCATATGTATTTAGTTTAATATACAAATTAGTTAGTTTCATTAAAATGTGGGTCAACCCGCCCCGACCCAGTTTAATTTGGGTTGGGTAAGGATTAGGAAAATCCAACCTGAATTCAATTTGGGTCGGGTAAGGGTTGAGGTGGAAACGACCCGACCCGAACTTGACCTGACCCGACCCGACCCGACCCATTGCCACCTCTAGACATGGATTGGCTAGTAACCCCAACACCAGCCAGGGGGCTGGTGTCAAAGATGTGTGGGCCCCACCATGATGTATGCGTTTTATCCACGCTGTCCATCCATTTTTCCACCTCATTTTAGGGGGCCAAAAAATGAGGCAGATCCAAATCTCAAGTGGACCACACCACATGAAAACAGTGTTGATTGAACGCCCACCATTAAAAACTTCCTAGGGTCCACCGTGATGTTTATTTTCGATCCAACCTGTTGACAAGGCCGCATAGACTTGGATGAAGTGAAAACACAAATATCAGCTTGATCCAAAACTTTTGTGGCTCTAAGAAGTTTTCAATGGTGGACGTTCAATTCCCACTGTTTCCTGTGGTGTGGTCTACCTGAAATTTGGATCTGTCTCATTTTTAGGACCATGCCCTAAATGATGTGGAAAAATGGATGGACAGTGTGGATAAAACACATACATCATGGTGGGCCCACACAGCTTTGACACCGGCCCCCTGGCTGGTGTTGGTGTCACTAGCCAATCCAGTCCGGCCCTAGGTAGGAATTGACAGTGGCTTGAGGGGTCACCGTGATGTATAGGTTTTATCCATACCGTCCATCCATTTTTCCATATCATTTTAGGTATAATTTCAAAAACAAGGCAGATCCAACAATTAAGTAAACCACACCACAGGAAGCAGCAATGATAATGAGACCCACCGTTGAAATCTTCCTAGGCCCACCCTGACGGTTAATTTCCATCCAACCTGTTCATAAGGGTTACATAGACCTGGATGAGAGGAGAACACAATATCAGCTTGATCCAAAACTTCTGTGGCCCCCGAAAAGTTTTCAACTATAGGTGTCTAATTCCACTGTGTGGTCCACTTGAGCATTGGAATTGTCCCATTTCTTGGACCGCGTTCTATCCAATCCGCGCCGTCCATCCACTTTAATAGATCATTTTAACGAATTAACCAGAAAAGGAGGCAGATCAAACGACAGCAGCATTGGTGCTTGATCAAAAACTTCTTTCACCCCATGAGGTTTTCAACGGTAGACGTTAAATCCCCACTGTTTCCTGTGTTGTGGTCCACTTGAGCTTTGGATCTGCCTTGTTTTTTTTGGATAATACCCAAAAATGATCTGGAAAAATATGACGGCATGGATAAAACAAACACATTACGGTGGGCCCCAAATAGCTCCGGTCAGGACCGAGTCCGTTGACGTAATTCGGCTCCCGTCTGAGGTCGGTGGATCCCTTCCTGTGGGCCCAACGAGATGTCAGTCTTATATCCATACCGTCCATCTGTTTCGCTACCTCATTTTAGGGCATTAGCAAAAAAAAATTCAGCCTATCCAAATCTCAGGTGGACCATATCACAGGAAACAGGGTGGTTGAATGCTGACCATT
Organism: Liriodendron chinense; assembly: GCA_003013855.2. Classification (NCBI taxonomy): domain Eukaryota; kingdom Viridiplantae; phylum Streptophyta; class Magnoliopsida; order Magnoliales; family Magnoliaceae; genus Liriodendron; species Liriodendron chinense. The sequence continues at coordinate 1,939,389 of PVNU02000307.1, forward strand.
AAAAATTTAGTCAACGAAATGTTTATTTGCCATCCAACCTGTCAATCCTGCCACCACGGACCTTCGTGATGACCTGAACGTGGTGGGATTTGATTTGGCCTCGTGCTATAAAAAATTGTGGCAAAAATCACCGTAAAATTGACACTAACCCGCCTTCATTGATTATGAATAAACGATGTCAGTTGCTCTACAACTTTTGTAGGAAATGCTTATTCTACACCGATGAGATTGGATTAGGTATTACCCCCACCAGGATGCACCAGGAAATGGACGGGTACACATGCCATTAGCCGACGCAGCGGCCCCTCACCTCAGAATTGGTGAGATGTAACGAGTCCGACAGTTCTGCGTCAGATCCGAGGTTCGTGCGTCCTGGTGGGGGTAGTACCTAATCTAAGCTCTACACTGATAGTCACTGAGGCCCACCATGATGTGTGCATGATATCGAATACATCCATCATGTGCATACCTTAGTGCCCTCGCATCACAAAAATCAGGCCAACCCAAAACTCAAGTGGGCCCTACCATGTACAATCTTCAAACTTCCAAAACACCAGAGTTTTGGAACGGCCATATTTTTAAGGGGTCCGCTTATCCTGATGGGGTGCATCTTCTGAATGGATTAGATGGCATGTGCAAAACATTGGTGGGCCCCACACACTATCTGGAAGGTTTTCATGGTCTGCATCCCATTCCAACCGTTATCTGTGGGCCCGTGGCGTCACTTACCTTTGTTTTGGTTCGGGCTGATTTTTGAGGTGCAGGGTGAAAATGAAAGAGAGCACCTTACAGCTTACAGATAGCTTAGATGTTGGCCTACTTCACGGAGGGTCCCACACACCACAGGTTTTCAGTTCTGGCCAGGGGGGCCATTGTTCAGCAATCCAGACCATTGGTATGTTGTTTCCCACCACAGATGAACAATGTCCCAAAAGTACCTCGATTGGACGATTCTAACATTTAGCTTTGGGACAGAAATATTCAAGTCTAAAAACTGATGGCTAGGATCTTACCATCTCAGAAATTTTTTGGGGCATGATTCATCTACGACAGGAACTTGAAGAGACCAATCATACAGATTACCAAACTATGGGCCCCAATTGCCAAAACACAGCTCAAGGATCATATACTTCTGGAAATAACAATCATTGCTGCAGACACGACTGGGGAATTATATAACGATCAAGTGGAGATTTTTTGGTGATGGTCCATTAAAGGTGGTTCATAAATCCAACAAACCAGTGGTCAGGACCTATGGTTGCACAACATGACATACCATTTCCATTATAACCAGCTTTTCTTTAATTAAAATATTACCGGAAGCTATAGAAATCTAAGCCTGCATGGAACGATGACGATCAGTTTCTTGCTCAAACAAAGCAGGTTCAGACTTCACCTCTATATGTCAAAAACAGCAGCCTTCTTCTCTTGGTAATACTTGTATAACCAGCCCTTAATCATATCTGTTTCAGCTTTCCTTTGCGCTACTAGCCAATCTGGATCCTCATTGGTTGCGGCCCGCAAATCTATGTGGTGGGCACCTAAGGAAGAAAAAAAGCCTCATTATTAGTAAATAATGTCAGGATTGTAATAGCATCTAAATCAAGCATGTATTAAAATACATAATCAATTCAACTTTCCCAAGCCATCGAGGAGAATGACTAAAATCTGTGTGGGCTAAAACTTTGTTAACCAGACATGGACTGGGTGTTGCACGTTGAATTCTGTGTAGTCCACAGGCACCTCTACAGGAGGTTGCATGTGCCAGAGTCGCCGACATCTGAGCAACGCATCAAGTGGCTCCACAGGTTTAGACGACCTTGTCCAAGAATCAGCCTGGTTGATTCAGGGACCGCTCTGCAAACATTGAATGTGGGTCGCCAGTGATTTTTCTTGAAACCATCCATTATTTTTGTGTGCTTTTGACACACCTATTATGCTAACCAGCCTGACTTCTGAGCCAGGTTATCTAAACAGCAAGGACCACCTGGCGCAATGCTCAAATATCTTCCAGCTTGTAGCATAGTTTGAACAACCCGAAAACTCAACTCGATGTCCAATCAGGTCGGGTCAACTTAAGATTGGACGGAGTCTTTACTAGACTTGAATCAATATATTAATTAAATATAAAATTTTCCTGTGGTTAATATCAAACATATAAAAAGAAAAAAGAAAAAAGAAAAAAGAAAAAAGAAAAAAAAAACAATTTTAATGCAACAGAAGCACTTGCTGGGTCGGTAGCATGTTTGTGCTCTTTATAACAGGTTGAGAATTTGATTTCTCAGGTTTGTATTCTTTGAGTTTTACCGAAATGCCAGTTAAACAGTCAAGTAACTTGATTGAGTCACAGAGTCAACCAATCATCAGCGAGTTTCCAATAGACTCAGCTCGAAATCTTGCCCAGTCAATTTGAATCGGCCGAGTCACTGAGTTTTGGAACTATGGCTAGTAAAGGTGACTGGAAATCCTCATGGCACGGCAATTGTAATGGCTGTTGTAATGGGCATAAAATACCTGTCATATAATGTTATAAAACAGAACAATGGCTGACGGTTATTTCCTTATGGCCCGACAGTTACCATTTTCCCATATTTTAAAATTTTATAACAGGCTTATCATCACATGGAAGTGATGCTAGTTGGTGGCAGTGATAAGGCCACAACACCATTTTCAAAACCTTGCTCAAAACAGAAACTGCAAACTTATAGCTAGGCTCTATGGATTAATATGGCTAACAATACCTTCTTTTGTAACAAGAGCAACTATACTTTCAGACACGTTCTGCAGCACACTGCATTAGGCAATAGAGGCACCCATTGGCTCAAAAACATAAGGAATGGATCTTTGAAAGCCCTAAGCATGAAAAGATAGCTTGAAAAGAGCTCACCTGCCACCACTCCAAGGATCCAACAACCCATTTGAGAATATGATGTTACTACCAAATTTCTTCAAGACTGTCTTCAAATCCTTCACAAGGAAACAAAAGGAGATCTTGTAAATCGCTGATTATGTGATTAGCAAAAATGTTCGAAGTTGTAACTAGATCTTGACATAATGGCACAAATGAATGACAAAAGCAGTAGAAACCTAATAGCACAAATGAATGACAAAAGCAGTAGAAACCTAATAGCACAAATGAATGGCAAAAGCAGTAGAAAAGACAACAGCAAGAGCCTAACAAGAGACGAGCAAAAGATAGGTTACAAAGCATGGATAAAAATAGTTTCAGTGATGCATAGGACTGAAAAGACATGCAACCATGCATCCTCCATCATCTGGGATTTCAAAACAACAAAGACAATGTCATTAAATGTGATGTAAGATGCTTAATGCTATATGGAAGTTGGAGTCTTTGTTGAGCTGTTTCACAATCACAGGTCACATAAAATGCCTCATTAGAGAAACTGGAACACCGAGTCTTTTTGAAGAAAGAAAAGCATTTTCTTCCTAAACCTTTCCGAAGAACCTTATTTATACAAATTTACAAATTCTTTCTTTCCTCCCTTCACCTGTACTTCTAAAGCAAATGTCATACATATTTTAGTAACAGTAGAGTGGAAACGAGGGATTAATTAACAATGTCAACCAAGTACCCTAGAATGACCATTTTCAGCATCTTAGGTTGATAATTCAGGAGAGTACAGAGATTGACAAGGATGTTCCACATAGAACTAGAACTGGGCAGATGAAGTGGAGATGTGCCTCTAGAGTTTTATGTGATTGCCACATACCAATTGAAACTGAAGGGAAGATCTTATAGGATAACTGTAAGATCAGCAATGCTTTATGGGCAGAATGTTCAGCAGTCAGTAACAACATGTTCGTAGGATGTGTAGCTGAAATGAGGATGTTGAGATGGATGAGTGGCAAGACGAGGAAGGATAGAATTAGAAATGAATGCACTAATTTAGGAGTGGCATAGGTGATAAGATGAGGGAAAGTAGAATTACATGGTTTGGCCACATGCAATGGAGATCAAGAACTGCACCAATTAGGAGTGAGTTGGTTCAAGTTGAAGGATCTAAAAGGGCAAGCGGAAAGCCAAAAAGGACAACAATGAAGGTAGTAAGAACTCGCCCTCAGGAAAGTAGAACTGCACCAATTAGGAGTGAGTTGGTTCAAGTTGAAGGATCTAAAAGATGTAAAAGAATGCAGCCATTTGCTTGCAAAGACAGAGAAGTTCGCCATTACCTGCTATCAAACAGGCAGCTCTACAAGGGATTCAGGGAACAGATGGGTTAGGGGAAAACTACAGAAAGCAACAATATTAGCGATGCAATAACTAGTGTCCACATATTGCATCCCTCTGCCCAACATCCCCACTTGTTGTTGTGGTTTCATTTCTGGTGATCAAGAAGAGAGAGAACTGGAAGAAAAGAGGATTAGCTGGTGATAGTACTGTCAAGATGTGGTTAGAATCAGTAGAGAAAATGAATAACTTGTTGATAGGCGAAGTGGATTCCTCCCCCCCCCCCCAAAAAAGAAAATACTTAAGCGAAGTGGGATTCCTCCCCCCCCCCCCCCCAAAAAAAAAAAAAAAAAAAAAAAAACATTGCATCGTTAATACAATCCTCTAATTTCCTTGTTAAATGGGAACAACTTACTTCCAAGCAACCACTCGGATCGCTAGGATCATCTGATAGGGTCTATTCAAGGTACTGCAGCATGGCTTACTGTATTACAGCACACACCAGATGAACAGAATGCATCACTGACAGATGGTGTCAATCTGCAATTTTGCTGCGTTGGGCATGCACCCCACTTTTGTGAAACAGGTCATATTTCTGACATAATCAACTACCACATCAAACTGAAAATAGATTATCCACTGAATCTAGGTTAAGAAGCAACCTCACTGACATGAAGAATACTGAAAATAAAGAATTATGACAGATTTTTTCAGATGAAATCAAACAGTATTGATAAAAATGTATGTGTTGCTTCTTACATGGCCGCCGAATTCAGTGGTTATCCATCGAGGCCTTGGGTTGACACCATAGCTCTGTAAGCACTGCTCTTGATAAGAAGGATAATCAAACTCATATGTCGGAAACATGCTGTTCTCTTTGCTACTGGACATTGGCATGACCATCTCAGTGCAAGCCTATCATATCAAATCAAGATGGAAAAACAAAAAGTCAAATTGGATTCAATACAATTTCTAGGATTGTTTCTACATGGACATTATAGGATGTGCTAACATTTCAGAATTGAATATTCCAACGTACTTTTTGACTCACATACCTGCCAATCCCAACCACTCATACCATGAGGATCATCTGCCAGGTCAAAGCATTTGACATCTCCAGTATAATTATAATAGATGCTTACTCCCGCAAATATACGCTCTAGAACATCAGTCCCGTTCGGATAGCTGTCAATCTTAATACATACCTAGGAAAACAGAAGAAAAAGAATGAACTGCAGAAGCCATCACATTGACTTATTGTAGCTTATGATTGTGAATCAATGATGTAAAGAGACACACAGGAATCAGTCTATTAACCATCACAAGAACATTCACATGTATGTCTCAGGTCACTGATTATCCTATGACTTGCATTAGTTAGAATAAAAACAGAACTGGAGCATTGAATGTAACTATTTCAGTAGAGTCTCCTTTGATGATGGATTAATGAAAACCATCATACAAAGATAATGTGCAGAAGAAGTTGATACTGGGTCGCTAGGGGTCATTTTTTAGGATGGCCCACTAGGAAAGAGTTGCTAATCTGAAACAACAAGGAGTTGGATAAGGATGTGTTTCCACCAGTTTTTGCAACCAATTGAACTTATCCACATCCAACTTCAGGCTAATTCTCATGTTTACAGGGTAATTTGTTCATTTCATGTACCTTCCTAGATTATTTTACATTGAATACTTTGATCCATCATCTTTCAAGATAGTCGGAAGTTTATGAGAGTTGAAAGTTTCAATTAGTTTATAATTCCATGAAGATAGAGTTGTGAGTACTTGTGGAACTTTCCTTTTAATTGCAAATGAGATAGAAGAGATTGCTTGTGTATTAACGAGGTTCATATATTTCTTGTTTTCATGAAGATAGAGAGGAAGTACATCCAATATGGCATGCAACACCCCCCCCCCCCCCCCCAAAAAAAAAAAAAAAAAAAAAGTGGCTGCATTCACTTGGCTTGCCGGGAGAAATTGAATCCTCATAGTGGATAGTCTGCACAGGAGAGGATTCGTTCTTCCCAATGTCTGCGTCTTGTGTCTTCAGAATGAGGAAACAGTCAATCATCTGCTCCTCCATTGTTAGTTTGCCTCTAGCGTCTGGCACAAGATCCTTTCTAGCTTCAACATGCGCTGGGTTATGCCAAACTCGATCGAGAGTTTTTTTTTTGTTCCTGGCATGCTGTCCAGGTTGGCAAAAGGAAGACCGTCTTGCGGAATCTAGCCCTCCTTGCTGCCATTTGGGCAATCTGGGGTGAGAATAATAGTTGCGTTTTTTGCAACTGGTCGGCATCCATTCGGAGAGTTCTCTTTAGGTTCAGATGTTTATAAGGGACTGGGACCCTGATAGGGGTCCTGTGTAATTTTATTTTTCCAGTTGTTTTGTTTTGTTCTTCTTTCTTTGCCTCTTGGCTTCATAAATTATTGTACCTTTCAAAAAAAAAAAAGTTTTAAAAAATATCATGTCTTGTAATGGGAACTGTCATTTTTACGTTACGTTGTGTAAAGAAAATATTCATTAAATAGTGGCCTCGTTTTTTCCAAATAGAAGCCATTAATTTCTCAGTTACAGCAATTATAAGATGGATCAAATTGGCTGTAATTCAAACAAGATGTTTCTTATGCACAACGGTGTTACATCATGGGTTATAAGGTCACTTTCCAGCAAGAAACAAGCATTATTTTCCCATCCACCCGGCCTTTTTCTTTTTTCCTCATTTGTCCATTTAAAATGGCTGTTACTGTTATATAATTGTAGCACCACTTGACTGTTAGGGGTCATATCACCAGTTTTTAAAACTTGATTTGAGTGGTCAACAAACACAAGGTACTACTGAAACTCTAATCAGGATAAAATTTAGAAAATACTCTGCAAACATGAGAGGGATGATAATAAAAAAAAATGCATAGAAAATGATATGAGTGTGTCGCTTAGAGGTTCTAAACTGACATGCAAGAAACAAAGATGGTAGATAAGACAATGGAAAAAAAAAAAAAACAACCTCCAGATCAAACCACTTAACACCATTGATCCCTTGTCAAAATTGTAAACCGACATGCAAGAAACAAAGATGGAAGATACGATGAGGGAAAAATCGACCTCCAGATAAGAATCCTGAACGCCAGAGAGAGAGAGAGCGTAACATGCTTAATGCAGTTCGACTAGTTTGTGTTGTAATAATAATAATAAATAAATAAATAAATAAATAACTCATGATGTCATAGATCCAGAATCTAAAATCTGGGGAAGAACCTTCAAGACACGGTTTACCTTCTCAATGTCTTCCACTCCAGCATGGGTCTCCTTAATTTTTAGTCCACTGCAGGATATTATCCTATGCAACCCGTCCATTATCACTAACATTCTTGTCCAGTTAAACCTTTCAGTTCCACATTATGTGCTCTTGCAACCTACAGTTTCCTCGAATCATCATCACTCATCCAATTTGGGATCTAATATGGTCGGTAGTCTGAGAAACGGATGAAGAAACTCATGACAGGAACAGAACGAAGAAAAATCTCATTTTACAACATTAGTAATAGTAGCCAACCCCAATTAATTGGAATAAGGCTTAGATGATGATCAATAATAGAAGTTATGCAAAAGCATAAAACTAGAAACATTTTCAATTGGAAACAGGTATCTAGGTAATTATGCTCCACCATGCGAATCCCTCTTGAAATATGAACTAAAGGTCTGAAACAATTATAAGTCTGATGTTGTATACCGAGATCAGTGTTTTAAATAGCGATTAGCGTGTAGCGTAGCCTTCACCCCTCTGAAGCGTGAGGCGTAAGCTACATAGCGTGTAGCGTAAGCTACACACTACTTAGATTTTTAATCTAGGTTGCACCAAATTAGATGATTAGTAATAAAATTTGACAAAATTTCATAACATGCTAGATAAAAGTGATAAAATATAAAAGTGAAGAAAGAGCAACAAAACTTATTTAAAACTATTTCTTATATTATTTTACTAAAAGCATTGAAAAGACTAACTAATTTTCATTGAAATAGAAAAATGTAACAAATCATTAAAAACATTATTGATTTTAAAGTGAAAAATGACTTGTAATGTGAGCTATGTAGCATGTAGTGTATCCAAATTAATCATATAGTGTAGGCTACACACAACTTAAGCTATTTTCATGAGCTACGTAGCGTTTAGGCTAAGCTACGCTATGTAGCATAAGCTACACGCTACATAGCGTAGCTATTTAAAACACTGACCGAGATAAAGCTCGCATTGTATTTGTCTAGAATAGTTCCCGTTCCTGTTAGCATATGCTAGTTGGATTTAACCCATATCAATTTCATTGTCCTGTATTACATAAGCTTACACGTAGAGGGAATGACTGAATTCACAAGACATGATGCCCATTAGTAAACTCTGTAGATTAAATTTTGGTTGGTTGCGTGTCCATCCTCAGTAGCTTCCTACATGTTGTAAACAAGTTCTAGGCACCTACTTTCGCTGTTTCAAAGAAAAACCAGGAACGCACATGCAGGTACAGACATAATAATATAAGCCTTCGTGTCCGAACTCACCTCTTTTATTGGGTATGCGGGCAAAGGCATCATAAAGCTGGAAGGATATGGGTAATCCACCATCGCCAAATAGCTATAAGCAGAGCTCAACCAGTCCGAAAGTTCTTGTGTGTTATCCAAATTCCTGCCGGTTTTTTGAAACATTTTAAAAAAATAAAAACAAAAAGAAACTAAGATGAAATGAGACATTTGAATGATGAGATTTTGTAGAAACACAGGTGTCTCTTACTGGCACAGGTGGAATTTTCTGCTCAGACGTATCAGGCCTCCATCATTCTGACCTTGAGTTTCTAATGCATCCCAGGAGTCTTTTATAGCTTGAAAGCAGTTCTCACTTTCACGCTGCACATAGAGAAGAAGAGATGGTGGGGGACTCAGAATAGGAGAGGCAGGTCTTTCCGAGCCCACATGGCCCCACATATCAATCTGGCATATGTTTGGGATATCCAATACATGCATCAGGTGGGTTCCTCACTGTTGATGTCCTGGCCCAAGATCAACTTGGTAGAATCATCAGATAGGCCACACAAATGTTGAATGTGGATCATTGGCAAAAACACTCTACATGTGTATCCTCCATTATGAATTGGCTGGCCTGATTTTAGCGAGCTCATGTAGACACTACAACCAGGCCTACTTGATGCTCGGCTGGGATGTCCCAAGGACATGCCAGGTTGGCACATGTGATGCATGTAGAGATGCATGTGGGCACAGAAAAGCTCATCAAAGATATATTACAAAATAAATTTGCCAGTTTGGGAAGGTAAAGACTGACTCTGAAATCATTGGAGACGATGTCATAAAATGTTTCATATGGCACAATATTTTCAAATTGTAGAATAGGTGCTGAAGAAGCAAGTGCGCCAATGGCAATGTGTGGATACTTCAGTCTCATCCATGCAGCCAACACTTTACCAGCACCAAAAAAAAAAAGTTAACCACTCCTTTATCTCAAAAGAACATGATGTTGAGCTCTAATCTGTTTACAGTTTATCACATCATCATCATCATTACCTAATGACTTATTCGGCAGACACCTAAGAATGACTTCTTCTCATTTTGGTTAACGGTAATTATTTATTAGAGACCATATTTCTTTTTTGGTAAGGATTAACAATAACCTTGACAACCAAAAGTCACGACCTCTATTCAAGTTATTCAATAACGATAACAGTGGCAATAATGGACAGCCATATGGCTGTTACAATAACAGTCGCAAAAAAATAAAAATAAATAAATAAATAAATAATAAAAAAATAAAAATCTGCTTCCATTACAGGCCCATTTAGGCCATTTTTCAGATCGGACGTTACAGCCGCATATCACGTAACGGGCACCACCGTTACCGTTATGTAAAGGCCGTTACAGCCATAACATAACCATTTTTTTTAATACCATGCCTCTAATACATGCTTTTGATTAAGTAAATGAGATGAATTCATTTTTAAGTGGCAACCAAACAGACATAAGCCTTATCCCAACTAATTGAGGTCACCTACATGAATCCAGTACCACCATTCCACTCGATCAAGGACCATAGCCTCGTTAATGCTCATCAAGAAAACGTAAAGTAACAAAGTGCATTGGAAGTTGACAGGGTGATGAATAAAAAAAAGGCAATATAAATACTTTTGGGTGCATTTGGTTAAATCAAATATCATGAAATTTCATGATACTTTGTACCAAATTAGACTCAATAATCATGAAATTGCATGATATGTTGCAACCAAATGCAGCCTTTAGTATAAGAACAACAGACAGTGAACATACATTTGCTGACATGCAAGTTTTTTCTGAAAGCAGGAAAATAGTTTGGTGATAAAGTCCTTAGACCTGATGGGCCTTACTTTGCATTGTGGATTCCCCCAAAATCACCCATATTGGAAAGTTCCAAACCTTTGATCGTTGGAGTTATTAATGAATTTGAACAGTTATTATATATCTCCTTAACCATCAAATTATAGGCCATTGATTGAAGGGTTTAATTCCCCACTCTAGAAGCTTCTTGATTCACCTTTTTCCAGAGTGGGGATTATCAAATCAACAGTTCTGGTCATCAATCTATGGTCCCAAATGACAGAATCCTTCAGGTCAGCAAAAGTCAGCAGACTGAAACAGGACCCAATAATTCCTCCCCACTTGGTATTGTTCTGTTACAAAAAGCTGAAGAAAATGGAGCATGCATAAAAAGGAGGCGTTGCATGTGTCAATTAACTGAAGAAAAACAAAACCAAAAAAACAAAAAAATATTGGCAAAATACAGCAGGACAGGATTCAGACGGTCTTACTTCCACCATATGAGCCACCAAATAACACAACAGGGCAATGTTCAGCAGATAAATTTCTTTTCAGGTCAGTAAGCAACGTCGCGAAGTCTGCAAGCGCTTGCTCAGTTGTAAGATGAGATAATGAATCAGCATTTTTGTAAGCTGCATCCTTGCTACCATAGGGCATGGACTTCCCATAGTAACGATGCTGCAAATAATCAAAATACGTAGGAAATCAGAGTAAAAACATTGATGGTAATACAATAGAGAGAGAGAGAGAGAGAGAGAGAGAGAGAGAGAGAGAGAGAGAGAGAGCTGTATGTAAATTTTTCACATCCGAGCGTTTTCCTTCCCACCAACATGCCACATAGAGAACATCAAATCCATGCAAAAGGCAGGCCACACCACGACAATCACTGAGCACGAAAATCACGCTGATCCGTACATTGGGTGGGTCATAATACTATCAGCTGTCCATTGATTTTTATGTTGTGTCCTGCTCGGTGAGTGGATTGGCCTGAATTTCACACCATGTGATCCTCATGATGTGCTGTGTGTGATCATTTCTCCATTAAAAGTAGTAAGATGTTTTATTCTCATCTATCTAATCTTTCTTACATTGGTCATGATGACAGGTTACCATTTTCAGTATTTATTTGTTTCAAGAGATTAAAAAAATGAAGAAAAAACCATTTATTTTTAGATGCGGTGAAAGCATGATTAAATTACATAGTGCAAAAATCAAAAGGCAGATTTGCAACTCTTCGGCAATAACATCATAACATGTTAGAATAAAGAAATTGATTTAGAAACCATCTTGACAATGATGATCATATGACCATTGATCAAGGTCATCCAATGGGTGGGCCACTTCTTGGATGGACCATAGCTGAATTTTTTTACAAACCAAGGGGGCATTTGGATTGTAAGGTAGGCCCCACACGTTGCCGCAAGTAACTTATCTTGGTTTCTACTTATTCAGTAGGTAAGCACTAAAATACATACTTATCAGCAAAAAAATAGAAAAATATGTTTGGTTTCCAACATCACAAAAGTACTAATCCTGAAATTTGTTCAGTCCACCCTTAATATCCATCGACCATCATGTGGGCCCAACCTTTAATGTGGTCTGTTCAGTATATTGGGCCCACCTTGCTCCTATCTTCATGTGAACTATCTAGCATGTGGGGCCTACCTTCAATGTGGACCATCCACCTTGCGAGGCCCCACCTTGGATGTGGGCCATACATCATGTGGGGCACACCTTAGATGTGGACCATTCATCATGCGGGTACACCTTTCATTTGGACCCTCCACCATGCAGGGCCCAACTTCGAAGTGGGCTGTCCATCAAGTGGGACCGCCTTGGATGTGGGTCATTCATCCATAGGAGCCAACCTTCCATGTGAACTGTCCACATGTGGGGCCCACCTTGATATGGGTCATCTATCATGTGGGGCCCACCTTTAATATCCAACGCCCATCATGTGGAGCCCACCTTTGATGTGAACCATCCATCATGCAGGGCCCACCTTGGATGTGGGCCATTCATCATTAACACCTATGATATGAACTGTGCATTATATGGGGCCCACCTTTATGTGGGTCATCGATCATCTAGGGCCTGCCATCAAAATAAATTGTCCGTCATGTGGGGCCCACCTTCAATGTCCCCTGTCCACCGCCCATCATGTGGAGGCCACCTTTGATGTGGACCATCCATCGTGTGGGCCATCAATCATGCAGGGCCTGCCTTGGATCCGGGTCATTTATCATTAGGAGTCGACCTTTGATGTGGACTGTCTATTTTGTGGGGCCCACCTTTAATGTTGTTTTCCATCACGTGGGGCCACCTTCCACATCCACCGCCCCTCATGTGGAGCCCACCTTTGCTAAGGAACATCCATCATATGGGCCCCACCTTCCATGTGAGTCCTCCATCATGTGGGGCCCACTTTGGATGTGGGCCATTCATCATTAGGGGCCTACCTTTGATGTAGACAATCCATTATGTGGGCTCACCTTGATGTGGTCATCCATAAAGTGGGATCCACCATTGATGTGGACCCTACATTGTGTGGGCCCACCTTTGATGTGGACCGCCCATCATGTGGAGCCTCCTTTGAAATGGACCATCCACAACATGGAGAGAGAGAAGTTAAAAGTTAAAAAGCAAGTAAAAAACTTATATGGGATACGTAACTTTTATCGCATAAGTCACGTGCTTACCCAAATAACTTAGTATTAAGTTATTGGGAGGTATCCAAACGGGCCCAAATGGTCAGTGGTTAAACAATCTTTCCACTACCACTTCAGCCAGACTGGAGATGCATCCGGACCACACATCACAATGGCCTCACATTCCAATCGGCTGTCACACACTGTGCAAGATGCATCACATGTTGGATCAATCTAGACCATCCACGAGTGATGAGTGTGGTCTGGATACGTTATCTGGGCTGAAGCATGACTCAAGGACTAACGTACAAGCCCAGCCAATCCACGACAAAAGGAGCCAAGCCCAGATCATACCCACAAGCAAGAGGACTCAACCCAACAAGGTTAAACATGCCAGAACACGCCGAGCCGACCCGCCACACAAGCTCGCAAACACAAACTCGGACCCATAGGGTGCACCCTACGATGGTGACCACTAAAAATCAGGACAATCAAATCATAGGGTAGGCCCCACGCAAATTTAAATATATTGGGCTCGTGTCCAATGTTTTTTAATTGCGTGGTCCACTTGATAATTGTATCTGATTATCATGCTCGGGTGAACCTGTTGCACGGGCAGGACGTCATACACACTCCACGTGGGCCCGATTCCAACTTAAAGAAAAAAAAAAAAAAAAAAAAAAACACAGGATATTTTGGTCTTTTTATTTCTCAAAATTACTCTTTGAGGATTTTTTAAAAGTGCAGCCATCGTTCGGTAAAATAAGTACTTTCTAATGAATTTTACGGTGCAATACAGAGATTGTTTTGGTCATTTACGATTTCTTAAAAAATTCTTAACTTCACGAAAAAAGAAAAACATATTTTTGTAATTTCAATCTCGGAAAAAACGACAGAAATTAAGATAGGCAGTTAGTGAGGAATATTGATGAAAAATCCCCCGAAAAAGGAGAAAATATAGGAAATTTTGAAGTGCTTACTTCAGCGAATACAACCATGGCACCGAATCGAGGCGCGATCTCCCAAACAAAGCCCGTGTTCTCAGCAAACCACTCGATACCTCCTTCATTTCCACAGTAGAAGAAGATCGGAGCCGCCCGATCGGGTCCGGTCCAATGGACGGTGTTGATGAGGAATTTCTGTTCGAAGGTAGGGAGGTTCGAGAAGCTGAAGTGATCGAGCGATTGTGTGTAGTAGCGGGTCTCGTATTGAAGCAATTTCGAGAAGGGGGTTTTGCGATTGGTATTTGCGTAATTTCCAAGGAAACGTGGGGTGGATTTGAAAGAGGAGGGGAGGTGGGCTGCTTGTGCGAGTGCAATTAGAGATGAGGAGAAGAAGAGGAGGGGTAAAAGCAAAAAGGGGGGTGTTATTTTCTCCATCTCGCTATAATCGTGAGTGTGTGAAAGAGGCGAGCTATTTTCTACCTAGAAAAACTTTGATACTCTGGAAGAATGGAATGGATGATACGCAGGCACTTAGAAATTGAATACGTGGCATATAAGTAGTCAAACTAACTAAATCGTCTAAACTTATGTACGCAGTGTAGATGCATCATTAACAAAAAAAACAATTAAATTTATTTAATTATCTGAATATCTGATTTCGTAGACATTTATTTAACGGTTAAAAATGAAAATATCAAACCATCCTATTTCAATGGATGTGCTGTATACCCAGGCCATTCATGTATTTTTCGTATCATTTTAGCGCATGGTACGCTAAAAATTGAAGCAAATTCAAATGTGAGATGGACGACACCACGGGGAAAGTAGTGATTGACCATTAAAAACTTGTTATCGGCCGAAAAGAATTAGGATCACGTTGATATTTATGTTTTCCCTTTCTCCAGGTCTGTCCCTGTAGAACCTCTTCTTGATCACCTCTCAACCTTCCTGAATTCCTGCTTTGCCTAAAATTTCTTGATAAATGGAAACAACAGCTTTCTTGGCCCTCAGGGATGGTCGACAGAGTATGGCATTGTAAACTGAGAGTGTCAACTATGAGGGTGACCCGGTGGGGTGTGTCTCCCGTGGTACCTGGGAGGGTGATGCTTCCATCCGGCATGACGCTTTAACCAGCAAATCCAGTCAATGGGGCTCTCACTGGTCAGAGTTTGGATCCTTCGATCTTTATCTTGTTGAAGGCCAATGCATAGAAGATATCGGCTGAACTTCCAGTGTTGATGATCATCCGAAACTTCTTTTGATTGGCGACGACTGTAGTCACCACCCCTCTGGCGTCTTCCTCTGTGAAGGTAATGGGGCATGAGTTGACCCTGAGCTCATGCATGTCATCGGTGAGTTGTACATTTCGAGAATATGCTTGTTGTGCATTATTAGAATCGCCTCTAGCAAGTCTGCCAAAGATC
Organism: Liriodendron chinense; assembly: GCA_003013855.2. Taxonomy (NCBI): domain Eukaryota; kingdom Viridiplantae; phylum Streptophyta; class Magnoliopsida; order Magnoliales; family Magnoliaceae; genus Liriodendron; species Liriodendron chinense. The sequence continues at coordinate 1,954,943 of PVNU02000307.1, forward strand.
GTGCGGATCTCTCCCACTTGTTCGTTATTGATTCGCTCTTCTTGCTGCTCCTGCCGAGGAGTAGTCCTATTGTCGTCTTATCATTAGGCGACGTATTCTTACGAAACCTATCTTGAATTAGGGTCTTGATCTATTCTTTCAGGTTAAAACAATCCACAGTGTTATGACCATGGTCCTTGTGGAAGAGGCAGTATTTTGATTTACTCTTCTTCTTTGGGTCCATCCTCATCTTAGCCGATCTTTAACCATCATGAACACTTACTCAACACGAGTGTTCAAAGCGGCTGGTCGAGGCCCTGGGGGCTCAAGAAGCACTACCCCTATTGTCGTCTTTTTGTCGTTGTCGGACTCCTCTTTCGCTTCTTTTCTCTTCTTGTCTCACATTGAGTTGCTCTCGCCCCTATGAGCATTGACCAACTCCTCGGCATTGGTTTATTTTTTAGCCCTATTCAGAAGCTCTGATAAGGTAGCCAACGGGTTCTTGCCTAGTGACCAGAGAAACTTTCTTGGCCTTAGTCCGGCCACAAGAGCCATAAGAGACAATTGGTCGGTGCAGCCTTCGATCTGAATAGCTTCTGAATTGAATTGTACCAGATAATCCTTAAGTGACTTGCCACTTCTCTATTTCAACGTCACAAGGTGAGTTGTCGGTTTTCTTGTGTCCTTGCCTCCGATAAATTGTGTGGCGAAGGCCTTACTGAGCTGTTTGAATGAGCTGATGAACTTCGACTTTAGATTTGTGAACCACATTCGAGCAACGTCAGTGAGTATTACAGGGAAGGCCTTGCACATAATATGTTTGGAGGCACCGTGCAGGATCTCCAACACCCGTGTATTGCTTTATCTGAGGGCATTTTGAACCCCTTGCGGGGGGGGGGGGGGGGGGGGGGGGGGGGGTGTGATCGATGGAGACAATGCCTTAACTTGGTATGCTCGTTGCATATCGCCAACCCGACCCTTAATCTCCTTGATCTCAGCCTCCCAAGGAACATTGCTCTCTGCTACGTGTTCTAGGGCTTTGCAATTTCGTGCTTGGCACCTTTCTTCCAGCGTATGGCACAAGTTAGAAGTATGGATTTCTATCACGGTTGGTGCTTAAGCTGAAACATCTTCGCTGATGCGATCTTCTTCATCTAATGCTTGGACCTGACTGCATCGCCCCCTAGGCGGCAGGTCTTGTCGATTGAACCGTGGAGGCTTGGCGGCTGCCCCCCGAGAGTTGACCGGTTGTCGAGTAGGTCTTCCCTCCAGTAATGTTCTGATGTGCAACAATTGTTCGGCTATTCGTCCGAACTGTTCCTCAAGGGCCGAGATCCTGGCCTCGTAATTTTGAGACTTATGTCTGCTAGTCCCTTGCGAAGACTGCTGAGACGGAGTTAGATGTAGGAGGGGCATCTGCAGGGCCTCCTCCTCCTCATCCAAGTTAGGCTGAGAGGGTCCAGACACCACAGGCATTTTTTTGTTCTTCTTCTTTTCCATGGTGGTTGATCATAAAAAGAACATCGAGTGTAGTTTTGAAAGTAAAGAGGTGAGAACACGACTTGTCGTTTTCCACAGACGACGCTAACTGTTGTCACCGAGATTTAGACAACAAGTGAGGTTGGATGATGCCGATCTGATGATCTTCTTAGTGACGTTCAGTCCCTTTAAATAAGGGATCTAGAACTTTAATGATGATCATCGGAACATACAAAGAGTAACAGAAGGTAGGGGAGAGGTTGGATGGCAAATAACATCATCGTGGGCCTTAGAAAGTTTCCAACAGTAAGAGCTCAATACCCATTGCTTCATGTGGTGTGGTCCACTTGAGCCTTAGATTTGCCTCCTTTTTTTGCTCAAGCCATGAAATTGTCTTTCAAAATAGATGGACAGCATAGATGAAACACATGCATCACAGTGGGCCCCATAGAGACCCTGACATGACTGTTCGTCTGTAGATAGGTCCGGGTGGGGGTAGTAGCCAATTTGCACAATACCCAATCAATGCCCATAAGGGCTTGTTTGGTTGGCATCTGAAAACCTGTTTCCAGCATAAAAATTGGATTCTGGTGAAATCCAATTTTAGCTTGTGTGTTTGGTGGCAAATTCCAGCCAAACAGAATTCCATTTGGAAACCTAAATTGGTTGGAATCGGGATTAGTGGAAATAGAGTGGGGGACTGTTTCTACGGAAGGAAAAAGAGGCAGAAGTGAGCGTCATTCAATATCGACGATAATACCTGTAGGGTGGTACGACTTCGATGTATGCATTGTACATCCATGATGTATGCGTTTTTTATACATGCGGTCCATTTGTTTTGAGAGCTCAATTAAGAGCATTAGACAAAAAATGAGGCAGATCTAAATCTCAAGTGGACCACACCACAGGAAAACAGTGTTGATTGAACGTCCACCATTAAAAACTTCCTAGGGCCCACTATAATGTTTTTTTGTCATCTAACCTGGCCATCTGTCTTGCAGGACTACTATAAGCCAGAGGTCAAGTTCTTATATGAATTCAAAGCCCAAGTGGGCCATGTTGCAAGCAATAGTTGGATTACACAATTTTTAACCAAATAGAATTTGGATTACACAGTTTTCAACCAAACAACAAGTTTTAGATGGAATTTGGGTTTTCAATTCAGTGTCTGCAATTTTGGATTCCAACATTAGAATTTGGATTTTCTCTAGAATTTAGATTATGCAACCAGCATATGAAAATCTATTTCCAGTTTAAAAATTGGATTATAGTGAAATCCAATTTTAGCTTGCGTGTTTGGTGGCAAATTCCAGCCAAACAGGATTCCATCTGGAAACCTAAATTGGTTGGAATCGGGATCAGTGGAAATGGAATGGGGGACTGTGTCTACGGAAGGAAAAAGAGGCAGTGGGTGTCATTCAATATTTGACGATAATACCCCTATAGTGGTGCCAACCTCGATGTGTGCGTTGTACATCTATGATGTATGCGCTTTATATCCACGCGGTCCATATGTTTTGAGAGCTCAATTAAGGGCATTAGACAAAAAATGAGGCAGATTTAAATCTCAAGTGAACCACACCACAGGAAAACAATATTGATTGAACGTCCACCATTAAAAACTTCCTAAGGCCCACTATAATGTTTACTTGCCATCCAACTTGGTCATCTGCCTTGTGGGACTATAGGCCAGGGGTTAAGTTCTCAGGTGAATTCGAAGCCCAAGCAGGCCATGCTGCAAGCAACGGTTGGATTACATAGTTTTCAACCAAACAGAATCTGAATTACACAGTTTTCAACCAAATAGTAAGTTCTTGATGGAATTTAGTTTCCTATTCAGTTTCTACAATTTTGGATTACAACACTGGAATTTAGATTTTCTCTAAAATCTAGATTCTGCAACCAAACAGGCCCTAAATGAAAATCTGATGGGTTTGCAAATTATCAATAGAGTCGCACCCATAAACTAGACCGCCAGTAAGTTTTTTGAACCGTTCACTTCTTTTTTTTGTTTTGATTTGGCTCATCAATGAGTGGACTTGCATCGTATCTGCTTGTTGTCATCTTCACATTAACCGCCTCATTAATGGGTCAGATATCCCACAAACCTGCAATGTTGGCTCGTGTGCTGAGTGTGGATCTAGCAAACTTACAAGATTCTCTACCCTCCACTTCACATTTGAAACAGTCGAGCCGGTTAACAACCTCAAGTAGATGGATGGTCAGGAGTGGGATGAAGTGCTCAAGATGCAGGTGAGGGAGATGATTCGGGTGTCCAGGCACATATTCCTATCGGTCGTTCACGTTCCAATTATGCACCTTCAACAATTATGGCCCAGCTTGATGGGACGGCATGACTTCGGGCGGTTCATGTTCATGCTTGATGTAGAACGGGTCGCTGATTATTTCATGGCCCAGATGGATCAAAAGAAGACGGGCCGGAGTCAAAAATGATCCAGACCATCAGGACCTTAAACCGGCCGTATCTCGCAATCCGGAATGAGTTTCGGGACATATAATATATCAATTTGGGGTAGCTCGAGCTACTTTAGCCAACCAACCCTGCTACGCCGGGTTGCCCATGCCCGAATCGCGAGATTCGACCGTATCGACGGTCATAAGGCTATTTTATTTTCAGTTTTACTATTTATAGTAAGTTTTAATTCGATCATAACTTTGGATTTGTAGGGCTTTAGAGTTAGTGCCCAACATGAAAAGTGCTTAGAATATTTAGTAGAACAATCTGGTTGAGGCCGTTTGATAACTTTCTATTTTTGGCCGAAAACCAAGAGTTCTAGTAGGATTGAGCGACTTCTATAAATAGTAAGTTTACTATTTATAGCAAGTTGCGTTTTCTAGGAGTTTAAGTTGGAGTTGGAGTCTGATACTTTACCTAGGGTTTAGTTTCCTATTTATATACTTTGTAATTCTGTTTTTATTCATTTCAATTATCAATAAAGCAATTATTTGGAATTAATTTCCTCTTTTATCTTTTATTTCTTCTCGTGGATTCGAGAAACTATCGGTTAGGGAGACGGTGATCGACCAACCACATCCTCCCTGCGTCAATGCTGGGCCCATCAGATAGCTATTCCTGAAATTTCAGTCCCTTGCATTGTTAGCAGAAACTGGGTTTAAAATTCATATTTTTTAAAAGTAATACTCAATATATTTGGAAAAAAGAAGAAGCGAAAGCTCATTTTTAGACCCAACTGAATTAAATGCATTTTTTATTAAAGAACTTTTGGAGACAGTTTAAAAATTAAACAACATTAGTTGCCACCTCTTGATAAAATTAAATAGAAAGAGGGAACTAATATTAACGGGAATTGATTTATGGGAAGATAAAATCAATTTGGAGGGGTATAAAAAACATCATTTGACTGTCCATAAACATTATTTTTCATACATATAAAAATTATAATTATGTTACATAAAATATTATACTTTGCCCTTGTTTATATATTATATGTACACATATGTGCACATAGAGCAATGCTCTGCAGCATATACTTAACCCTAAAAATCATACCCATCCAAAAGTCAAATGGGCCTCACCACAGGTAAGAGCTGGATAAGATGCATATGTATTGATATCTTTCTAGGACCCACCAAAGTCTGGGATGAAGAAGATAATTGGCTTTTCCTTCATCCTCCATTTACCAACCTTATGATCGGATTGGGTGTATGAACTGCAAATTGGGACCCTTGGAGATTTCAACCGTACTTGGCATCTCTCATTTCGCATTTGGTTCCATATCATTTTCGGGCTCACTTCCTAAAATTGGCTGGCTTAAGGGATGGATGGATTTGATATCACATATGCATTATGGTGGACCCCATACAGAATTATGTTGCAGCGTTGGTAGGAGAGGACACTAATTAACGTTGCAATAGGGCGAGCTCATGCACATATCTAGCCATTCTTTCCTCTCTTTTTTTTTTTTTTTTTTTTTCTTCTTCTTTTCCAAATCCAAACCTGTTAAACCCAAACATACGTCTCATTCTCTGAAGCTCTAGCGTTTCCGTTTGTTTTTTACCCTATTTTTCAACGACTGAGGCTGAATCAAACATGGACATTTTCCGTACCCTTTTTGCTGTATGCCATTTTGCTGTTTATGGTCCACAGTGGTTGATACCATTGACTGCATAAGGTGACTGTATTCTCTTCCATACGGAGGATAAGCATAACATAGTCAGGTTTTCAATTATTCGAGTGGACCCCACAATTTAGCGTTTAAGAACATTGATCTAATCATGTTGGATAGAACAATGCTTCTAAAAGTTTCAACATGGAAAGATCCTGTCCATCACACGCAGGCCACAAAATAAGGACTATTTGATACTCTATATGACAGTGTATATACATGCATGCATACAGATATTATATGTCGTAGCATACATTATCTCAAATCAAACTGATTGAATTGTGGAGCTCACCGTTGCTAAGTTAAAGTCACAAGATCAAATTAGTTGAACAATAGTTCAGTCTTAACCTTGAATTCATAGACACTTGTTTCTTAAAATGTGACACACACACATGGGTAATGTGAGGTTGACCTTGAGCTTTGTGGGTCCCACCGTGATCTATGTTAGACATCAACACCATCAATTAGATGCAGCCTTCCATAGTGGGCCATTTTGTTAAAAATCACATCAACCTATGACTTAGGCGGGCCACACTACAGACAACAGTTGAGAGTAGATACTGCACCCTTTGAAACCTTTATAATTGTTTATACTGCCTACTGAGATGTGGTTCAGACATCCATCTCATCCATTGTGCATGTACCACTTGGATGAGGAGTCAAATCAAGCTTCATTCATATACGAAACTCGGGTGACGCTCTCCCTAGGGCTTTTAGATGTTTTGAGCATGTTTTCACACAATTTTAGATGGTGTAATCCACCTGAGCTTCGGATACAGTTGACTAGATATCCCATAGCTTAGAGGGGACCACCAAATGCACAATGTTGATGTCTAGCATAGATCACGGTGTGGCCCACAGAGCTTGACCTCATGGGAAGCTCCCATGTGAACAGCCTTATAGTACAAATGTCCATTAATCCAAAATTCAGATCACCAAGTAAGCTATTTTTTAGGTCATGATACATCTAAACTGGGACTATGGTTTGGACAGTTTAGTTTGAATTTCATGCATTCGATGAATGCAATATTAAGTAATTTCTAAGTGTCTGCATATCATCCGTCCTGCTGTCAAAAAGCGGCTGCTGTCACATTCTGTGATAGTATCAAAGTTTTTATAATAAAATAAAATGATGGTCCCATCAATGTCCATCTACAGTGGCCCCAATACACAAACAGTCTAGAACGATGAATCATGGACCCCACTTGAAGGAATTAAAACCTTAGTATGCCATCCATTCCTATAATTCATCAGAAGAAAGATTCCTGTGCAACTCATTTTCTGTTACGTGCACCAACGAACCATCTTCATTTATTTATTATTCACTTTCATCTTTTTTATTCAGCCACCCATGTTTGATAAAAGTGATTCAGCCCATATAGGCTAAGAATTTTCTATGATCTGACCTACTTTCTTGAGGGATTATCATCTAGAGGACCGCTGTTCTATGGGGCACTGCAGATACAAGTTGGTCCATGTTATATAATCCAGGCCGTTGATCTGATGGGCACCATAATGTATGGGGTATGCCAAAAATCTTTAGGATTTGGGATACGCCGAGTCTTTGGTGGCTTAATTACCTTATTACAATATTTCATGTTGTACTATATCATTTCCCCACCTGTATTAGTTATGCAGAACCTAAAAGATGGTAGATGGAGCACATCTCTAAAATCACATTGATCAAGTAATCACAACCATCCAATTAATGAATATGAAATGGATGATTAAGAGTAAAATCATGAGTGCATAAAATCCAAAGGGGAAGTTTGGGCTTTAGTTGTAGCTTATATGCATCTTCGCAACTCGCACCTCTCCACACATCCACACCTGATAGCTGTCTGAGTAATATCTGGAAATGGCAACTTGAGGTAGGTATCCACATTTAGAAGATAAGCTACGAAAGATGCAGAAAAAAAAAAGAGAGGCTAGACTGATGTAGCCGAATTCTCTACTTAAAGCACCCACGCCCAGCATATTGTATATGTAAAATTCACTCTATCTATCAGGTTTAATCCTTGTTAGGGTTAAAAATCTATTAGATTCACAACTCACATGGACTACACCATAGAACTATGAGGTTTGGATGCCAACCATATTTTGTTTATGTTCGGGACCACATGATATGCATCTTCTAAAAAATCTATTAATCAGGCCTAGCTCACCAGCGCAATAGAAAATACAGAAATCAGCCTTATACAACACTCAGAGCGGTGCAAGTTACATTCCTCACCTGTATTTATGGTGCAAGTAACAGTTCTCACCCGATGGATAGGGTGTTTTTACATATGGAACGTAAAATAGGGGTCGTAGAAAGTTCCAGTCCAACGTAACTAGTAAAAGAACAACTGCTAATTAACAAAAGTAGTAAAAGAAAACATAAATTTTCTTAATATTAATAAAAACAAACGCTCATCTAGGGCACATGATCCTTGAGCTTATTCAACAGTATAGAGATTATTGGAGTGATAATCAAGATTAGCAACATAATAATATCAATTATAGGGATCTAGTAAGGCTTTTGCCCAATGAAGTTTATAGTGTCCACACTGCTTTCCGGCCGCACACTGTGTTTGTGTTGTAGTTATAGTCTCGTCTCTCGCTGGCCCACGAGTTGATCGCATCAGCAGCCGTGAACTCACGACTAGAGCCCCCGTAGATGTTCTCACCATATGGCCCACCTGAGTGCACAAGCTGGCAATCGCTGATACGCTGATTAGCATAGTTACTGGCGAAGGCCTCCACAGTGGGGTCCCATGTCATGGGGCCGACACCAACCTGCGCACGCACGGCATTGTGAGCAGCGAGGAAGTCTTGGGGAGAGTTTTGGGCTTGGGTAAGATGGGCCAGGGCTAGACCCATGACACACATCAAAGCAAGTGCGAGGCTGGAGAATGCCATCTCTTTAGCTATTGTTTGTATGGATGGAATGCTTGGCAGGAATTAGCATTGTAGGAGGGTTATTTATAGCTGCAAACATGCATGAAATGGTAGAGGTGGCCATGGAAACATAAAAGCCCACCTGACAGTTCTCTCCGTTTTTTTTTTTTTTCGTTGGAAAGTCTTATAGGAAAATTTCTATGATATCTGATTGATAGAACAATATCTACACTGTAGCTAGCGGTGTTAGCCCTCTTAATTGAATAGCTAATCGCATAGGATCAATTTAATTTTTGGTCTATATCTGTCCAAAATGAGGCCTAAGTAAATGAATCAAAATGAATAAAACGTTCACGCCACATGTATTTTACATGTGGGTACCTGACATAGCAGGTGCATGGTGAAAAGGGGAGGTAGGGATCACCATCTTCTTCCTCTTAAACCTCCTACGTACCGACAAGGTTAAATTCCCAAAAATCAAAAAAATAAAATATCGTTAATATTCTGATGTGATCATATAATTAGTAAAAGAATTAGAAAAATTTTCAAAAATAGTAAAAATGTGTCTAACCATACCAAAACTCAATAAAAAAAACCCCTAAAACCTTAAAATGGCAAAAATGGAACTTATTAAAAAAGTGGGACTAAAGCATAATTTTAACTAAATGAATGGCCCCAAAGAGATTGATTGCTTAAGGCGTTGGTGAGGATAGCGGATAGCAGTCCATCTCTCTCTTTCTGTATCTCCTCCGGACTAAAGAATAATGTTGAGAAAAAGGAGCCGATTAGCTGCGCCCCGGCCTCACCTAAGGTGCTATCTTTATGGTGTGGCCCACCTTGATATATGTATTCTATATCCACCCCTTCCATCTGCTTTGTGGTATCATTTTAGGCCAATGATCCAAAGATCCAAATCTCAGGTGGACCATATATATTTATGTGAAACAGTGGTGATTGAACACCCAATCATTAAAAACTACCTGAGGCCCACCGTAAGGTTTCTGTAATGTTTATTTGCCATTCGACCTGTTGATAAGGTCGTATAAGAAGCGATAAAACAAATATCAGCTTGATCCAAAAAAAACTTTTGTGGCCCATTAACAGTCAATCACCATGGTTTCTATGGTATGGTTTACCTACTTCATTTTTAGGATCATGCAGTTAAATGATTGGGCAAAACTGATGGCCAGCATGGATATAAAATACATACATCAAGGTGGGCCCCACGGTAAGGGCGGCACCGTCTTGAGTGAGGCCTGGGTCACGCCTAATTAGGGCTGTCAGTGGGCCGGGCTTGGTCTCAGCACGATTTTTGAATAGGCCTGGGCCGGGCCTATTCAAAAATCTGATTTTCAGACCCAAGCCCGGCACATTGACAATCCTAATTAGTTAAGTTTTGTGAGGCCCATCTGATAAACGGGTTGGATGGAATTATATACTTGATGGTAGCCCCAAACACATACCTACGGTTGGCATCCTCTCCCCATGTGTGGACCATCTGAGGTGCAGATCGGGCATATGTTTTATTCCAAACCCTACCATTGTGTGGCGAACATGATGGACGGAGTGGATCTCTCACACAAAATACAGCGGACCACGTTTGTTGTAGGCCCTTCGTCCAACAGTTGTTGCAGAGATCAGCATCTATGTGCAGGATACAGGTGTTTTCTGTTCTGACAAGTGGGTCACATTTACTTTAATCCAGACCGTTAGCCCACTGTAGCCCAATGATGATGGTCTATTCGCCAGTAATTTCCTTTCCTCAGTCTATCAACCATAATACAGTAAGAACTTACTTTCTACTGGTAAAGTAAAAATTCGGTGGCTGGGGATATCCCAATATGGAAGATATTTTTATGCATGAGCCATCCACAGAAGGGTCCTGCTTGGATTACAATCCCAGATATCTTACATTTGTGCCCCCTTGGCACGGCGCTTGGGTTGGTTAATTGTATGAAGCGGCGAATGCAAATAGCCTCTTCGAGAAGGCATGGTCATCGTCAGCGACCCAGGTCAGTCTTGTGGGGCGCGGATTCAGTCAGTTCCGGACCTGAAAGAGTTCCTTCAGGTCTCTTCCGTAGGGCCCACCTATACCTATTCTTATGATGAATTATAGGAATGGATGGCATACTAAGGTGGACCTTATGGGTATACAACACACACATCGACGTGGCCCATGGAAAAACCTGTCGAAACTCGGTCAGGTCTCGAGTTGACTTTAGTCCGGCCGAGTCTTCCGACTGTCATTCACGCCTTCCAGCCGCCTTCAGCCTTCTAGCCCGCTTTTAAGAAAAAATGAAGATGATACGGTACAGCGAGTAGACCCAAAATACGGTGGAGCCATCTCGCCACAGTAAATGCGATAAGGTGATGTATTTATCAGAGCTCTCTTATAATAGGACAGTGATTTATACGCAGATGATGGAAGAGGGAGAGTATGAGAAATCGGTAGAGGAAAAAAACTGTCCCAAAAGGTGCAGACCGTCACATATATAGAAAGAAAGAGAGAGTGGCGCTCATGCATGGCTCGAATGGTGAACAAACCTTCTTCCCATTTTCCTGTGTCGTGGCGCACTTAAAGCTTGATGTCCTAATATAAGTGTTGAAAAAAAGTTTGTTGTAAAAACAATTTTAAAACTTGAGAGAAAGTTTGTTGTAATACAATTTTAAAAGTTTGTTGTAAAACAATTTTAAAAAAGCTTGTTATAATATAATACTCCCTCTTTAGTAGAGGGAGTATTATGAGAACGGGAATCTTAAAGCGTAATTTTTTGATATGGAAACCGAAGAAGTATCATCAATCAAACTGATGAACCAGGATCTGATTCGTCTGGACCGGCTCGATGGACCCAATTTCACCAGATTGCAGGATAAGATAAAGTTCTTTCTTACGGCGTTGAAGATATTTTATATATTAGACCCGAACTTGAAGCCGCTTCCTCCAGCTACTGATAAAGACACGACTGAGCAGATCAATGCATGCATCAAAAGAGAAGAAGATAATCTGCTTTGTCGAGGACACATCCTGAACATGCTATTTGATCGTCTGTATGATTAATACACCAGAATCGAATCTGCCAAAGAAATTTGGACTGCTCTCAAGTTCAAATTCAAAGCCGAAGAAGAAGGTACGAACAAATATCTCATAACTAGCTATTTCGACTACACCATGGTAAATAACAAATCGCTCTTAGCCCAAATCGAGAACTACAGCTAATTGCTAGCAAAATTAGTGCCCTAAAAATTGATATCCATAAATCTTTCAAGTCGAGGCTATTATCGCAAAATTGCCCCATAGTTGGACAGAATACAGGAAGAAACTGCTACATAAAACCGATGATTATTCACTGGAACAAATCTAGAAACATATTCGAATAGAGGAAGAATCCTGAAACCGTGAAAAGAAAAATGGAAATGAAAATTCCTCGTCCAAGGTGTAAGCAGTAGAAAGTACCCAAAACAAGAATCCTGAGAAAAACGATTCCCTGAAACCAAATAAAGGGAAATTCAAGAAACCACAGAAGAAGAACGGAAAGTTCAAAGGCCCTTGCCATGTCTGTGGGAAAACCAGGCATTATACTCGAGTATGCCAACTTCGAAAATCGAAGAATGAAGCAAGTGCAGTTGAAGAAGATATAGCTGCCATGATCATTGAGGTAAACATGATCCAAGGCAAAGTACCCGGTTGGTGGTATGATACAGCTTCCACAGTCCATGTAAGCTATGACAGATCAGCCTTTAAAACTTATGAGGACGTGACCGATGGTCAAGAGGTCCAAATGGATAATGAAGTCCGATCGAAGGTCGTAGGCAAATGAACCGTGAAACTAGTCTTTACCTTTGGAAAGAAAGTGATCCTAACTAATGTACTGTATGTCCCTGACATGAGACGAAACTTAGTTTTCGGGGATCTTCTAGGAAAACCTAGAACACGGGTAGTATTTGAGTCAGGAAAACTGATTCTATCGAAGAACAGGAATTTCGTTGTTAAGGGATATGCTTGTAATGGGATGATAAAGTTTTCCTTGAATAAAAGTAACCCTTCTGTGTATATGATTGAATCTGTAGCATTGTAGCATAGTAGATTAACACACATAGGTTATAGTACCTTAAAATTCATGTCTAAGAATGGTTTAATCTCATACTCAGATAGTCAAAATGACAAATGTGAAGCGTGCACAAGGTCCAAATTTACAAAGAAACTTTTTCCTAATGTTGAGAGATCATCTCAAGTGTTGGACCTAATACACACTGATATCTGTGAGTTAAATGACATTCTTACACATGGAGGAATAAGATATTTTATAACCTTCATCAATGATTGCTCCAGATATTTACATGTATACCTTCTAATGAATAAAGATGAAGCACTCAGCATGTTCAAGATATATAAAGCAGAGGTGGAAAATCAACTAAACAAGAAAATAAAAGTTCTTCGTAGCGACAGAGGAGGAGAGTATTTTTCAAATGAATTCTCTGACTTCTGTGAAGAACATGACATAATATACCAATGCACTGCACTGTACACATCACAACAGAATGGTATAGCTGAACGGAAGAATAGAACCTTAATAGAAATGGTCAACTCAATGCTAATACAAGCAAAATTACCACTAGGACTTTGGGAAGAAGCACTTCTCGTAGCGTGCTGTTGAGCTTCCAATTTATACATTTTCTAACCCATTACATCACATCTTATGCATGGTTTACATGCTTAAAAGACCAATCTAATGCATGTTTGTGATTATAGGAATGAGAGAGAGAATTCACCTATTTGATGGCTAAAAGAATGTTTTTAAACCCACTTGAGGATGAAGGAAGATAAGCCAAAGGAATGGAAGAAAGAAGCAAAGAGAAGAGAGAGATGACATGGATTTAATATCAATTTGAAGGATTTGGAATGACTAGAAGACCAAGCTTTGATGAGCCAAAAAAGGTGGAGAAAAAGCCTTGAAGGAATCAAGTCGAAGACCTGGAATGGCCAAAAAAGTTATATTGCAGAGCTGCAGGGCCAGAAAAGTCAAATGCAGAAAATTCAGCAGATGGCCCTGTAAACCAGAGAAACTGTAAAAATTGGCCTCGGGCGCCCGGCCACCATTTGGCCGGGTGCCCGAAATTGACAAAAAAATCCAGATTATTGCTGGAAACTTTTCTTGACTTGGCCGGGCGCCCGACCAAAACGTGACCGGGCGCTTGACCAGCGTCCGACTGCCGATACAAGTGTGTAAATCTTTACGCAATCCAAGGCGGTGGGTGATTTTTCTTATAAAAGGACACCTTGACATCCTTCCTAAGGTATCGTAGAAGAGTTCTAAGTTCGTGGGGAGCAAGGGAGATCATCATGGAGCGATCACAACTTCTTCAACTAGGGTTTTCTCTAGTTTTTCTTAGTTTTTCTTTAAATTCTAGTTGAAGCATGATAATGCTCGGCTAGAACCTCTTAACTAAGGCTAAGAGGTGAAGCTCGTGAGTAGTTATCATGTTGGATTCGTTCTAATTTAAGTACTTTGCTTTGAAGTTGGATTTTTAAGTTCTAGTTTGAATAGAAGTGATATTTTTGGATGTTTTATGAGAGTTCATGTGCTTCAAACATGAATTCCTTGCAATTCTCTGAGGTTATTATGTTTGGATTGATTACATTCGAATTGTAGTAACCCCAGAGCGTACAATAGTCCATTGACATGGTCGTTACTTTGAAGGCTACATATTTGACTTCTATGGGCTTCAATAGAACTAGAACCTTATTCTTCAACTTGAGTAGAGATTGTTTGTGTTTGAATGCCATATCTTCCAACTAGAAGAGAGATAGAACTTCAATTCTACTTGTGTTATGCTTTGATGAATGAATTCACATGAGGGCTATCACAAGTGGATCCTCAAAAGCCTTAGTTCCCTTTAATTATAGATTTTTACAATTACTGTTTTAAGTTAGTTTATAAATCTGAAATCCTTAATTCATTGAATTTGACGTTGCTGGAACAACTTGAATTGGTTTACCTTATTCCCTGTTGATCGACCTCGGTCTCACCGAGATTTATTACTACATCGGCACTAGGCGAGTGAACACGTGCTACATCCTAAATAGGGTTTCTTTTAAGAAGTTTAACACTTCACCATATGAGGTATGGAAAGGTAGAAAACCTAATCTAGGATATCTTAAAGTGTGAGGGTGCCTCGCATATTATAGAATGCCTGATCCCAAAAGAACTAAATTAGGATCCAGAGCTATTAAGTGCGCCTTTGTAGGGTATGCACAAAATAACAAAGCATATATACTCCTAGATTTAGAGTCTAATACAATCATAGAGTCTAGACATGTTGAGTTCTTTGAAAACTCACTATCCTTAAAGTCAAAGGATAATGAAATCCAAACTCCAATAGAGAAACCTATGGTAGAAGCTCAACATGAAGTTGAAGCTCCAATAGAACCACGTAGGAGTCAAATGATAAGAGTAGAAAATAGTCTTGATCCTGAACAGATAGACTCTCAACGTATCTCTTTTCATCTCGTAGAAGGAGATAGAGAGACTAGAAATATACCTATAGTTATGACTATAGAAGATGATCCAACAACCTATAGAGAAGCTGTAACTTCTACAGATTCAGCTTTTTGGAAAGAAGCCATCAATGATGAGATGGACTCGATTATGTCAAACCAAACTTGGGAACTGGTGGATCTACCTCCAGCTTCTAAACCCATAGGGTGTAAGTGGGTATTTAGAAAGAAATATCACACTGATGGAACTATTTAAACCTTTAAAGTTAGACTAGTAGCTAAATAATTCAAGCAAAAAGAATGAATAAATTATTTTGACACATACTCACCTGTGGCGAGAATAACATCTATTAGAATTATGTTTGCTTTAGCATCCATATATCAGCTGTATATTCATCAGATGGATGTAAAGACTGCTTTCCTTAATGGAGACCTCGGCGAGGAGGTATACATGGAACAACTTGAAGAGTTTGTTCTGCTAGGAAATGAGAAGAAAGTCTGTAAATTAATTAAATCATTGTATGGACTAAAAGAAGCACCTAAACAGTGGCATGAGAAATTTGATTCTAAAATACTTTCTCATGATTTCATGCATAATGTAGTAGGACAAATATATATATTCTAAAACAAGTAGTAACTGTATAATTGTTATTTATTTATACGTTGATGACATGTTAATAATAAGTAATAAGATGGAATGTGTAACTGAAACAAAGAAGTTTCTGTCTTCCGTATTTAAAATGAAGGATCTTGGACAAATTGATATCATTCTAGGTATTAAAGTAAAAACTCATAGTGGAGCTTATGCGCTATGCCAATCTCATTATATTGAGAAAATAATAAACAAGTTTAAACACTCGAATATTAAAAAAGCGAAAACCCCATTCGATCCAAGTATCAAGTTATACGAAAATACTGGAAGAACAGTTGCATAATTAGAGTATGCGAGTGTTATAGGAAGTCTTATGTATGCAATGCAATGCACTAGACCAGATATCGCATATGTTGTGAGTAAACTAAGTAGGTTTACTAGTAATCCCAGTGTAGAACACTGGATGGTAATATAAAGAGTACTTGGTTATTTAAAAGCAATCAAAGACTTAGGATTATTTTACTCAGAATTTTCAGTTATACTAGAAGGATATATCGATGCAAGTTGGATATCGAGTGCAGGTGACAACAAATCCACTACAGGGATGGAAGGATATATCGATACCTAAGAACTGTTTTCTCGAGTAAAATATTATAAGAAATTTCATATTTACCAACTAATCATCAAAGTGGGCCCCACAATAAGGATAATACCTAATTGCTCCCTCAAAGTGGAGCACATCATAAGAAATAATGGTAATTTATTACTTACCATTAAAAAATTCACAATGCCCATAAAGTTTTAGTAATGTTTATTTACTATCAAACCAGTTGATAATGTCCAAAAGATCCGGATGAAAGGTAAATACAAATATTAGCTTAGTCGAAAACATATGTGACCTGCAAACGATTTTATTACCATTTATTATTGTTTTTAATGGTATGTTGCACCTGAGATTTGGATATTTTTAAGGTTTAGTATTATGTCCTAAAATAATATTAAAGAGTCAATGGATGAGATGAATATTAATAAAATACATCAACTTGTACCTCACACAGTTAATATACCAGATGCGGATTGGCTATCGACCCTCTACTAACCAGTGGCTAGAGCTGAGCATGGTTCATACACTTGCACTTAGAAATGGCACACGTGGCAAGCACAAAAATATAAATAAACCGTCCTAATCATGAAAGACAATATATATAGTTAAAATCATTAGATTCGATCAAAATACTAATCGTGACCACTGATTAATTGATACATAAATACTGACTGTTGAATGTTTTTTATTTGACAGTTGATTGTGTGTCAATCAAAATAGTCAAAATAAGGTGGATCAGTTCAGTGTAGTTATTGACTTATGAAACATAGAAAGTGGGCCCAATTTATTTAGGCGGTTTGATTAAGTTACAGGTGTGCCACGTGTGCAACTTAGTGCATGCGTATGAGCCTCTCCGCTCTTCCCCACAATCTGAAAAAACACAACCAAGGCACGTGCTGGGCCACACCCGCTCCAGTTCATCCAACCTACCAACCGATCCCGGTCTCCACCATTCCAAACACACTGCGAACTGCTACCGTCATGAGGAGGATTGTGATCTCGTCCATTGATCTTCCCACAACCCCTCTCTCAATGCTCGGTATCTCTGCCACCGCCTCTCAATCGGTACGAAAACACTCTTCGATTCCATCGAATTTTAATTTCATTCGTGTTATAATCCGATAATTGAAAGGGATTTACAATGATTTGGATGATCATGGAAAGGGAATCCAGAAATCAGCTCGTCCCATGCATATGACCGCAATCAGCCATCCAATATTTAGTAGGTATTATGTTTCATCATATCAATGGACCCCACATGTGGTAGGGTTTTTTTTATTAGGATTTTAATTTAGGTTTTTTGCTTTGAGTTTTCTTGATGGATTGGCATTTAGTTCAGGCTTTTGATTAGGTTTTTGGTATGGATATCCTTCATTGTTATGTTATATGTTTGGTATTTGTGTTTGCAGGTAAGCAAAGGAGCATGCACTCTGTCACTTTGGTAAGTCCATGTTCCATTTTCTAATTGGGTTGTTGAAATTTTCTTAAGGTTGCTTCTGGTAGAGGATTTTACTTTTCTTTAAATGACTACGGACTGGTTCAAATGTGTTCGATGAAATTCCAATGAGCAACAAGCAGGTCACGTGTTTGATGAAATTTCTGAAACAAATGTGTGTAAGTTCATTATCCCGTGAACAACAAGCATGTCACATGTTTGATGAAATTCTTGAAACAAATGTGTAATTTCATTATCTAGTGAGAAACAAGCATGGCACATGTTTGATGAAATTCCTGAAAAATACTTCATGATCGTATTTGTGTTTTCTGGTTGCTTCGATGGGTGGGAATTCAATGAATCACAAAGTAACTATTTTTTCATGCCTTTTTTGAATTGTAATAGGGTACTCTCTAAACATCAAAGTCAATGTTTAGCCAAGAAAAGAAAAGTGAGGAAGAAGTAGCATTTTTAAAATTTGAAAATATACCTCCATAAACTCTGCCTTAGGTTTATGATTTCTGTTTATTTCTCAGATATTGGGTTTTAAGCATGAGACATAATGTTATCTTAGGGGTCATTTGGCTCCCATGAATCTTATAAGGGGAATTTCTTTCTGGCAAACATATTCCCAGTGAAAGGGATTCTGTCATAGTCTTTGGGTGCTGGGAAAGCTGTTCTCAGGACTCAGCCTGTGTTTGGACATTGGCAAAAAGTTGTTAAAAGTGAAGAGGCTTTTTACTTCTTTTCAGAACTATAACTGTTAGATGCAAAGCCCTTTACCAAAATTTTGAAATTCATTTTAATGATGGGAATACTAAAAGGGGCAAAATTTGGAAATTGCATTCCCATGGGAATTCATTTCCCACCCTTTCCTAGCTAGGACCCAAATGCAAGTTGAGCCCCTCACTAATGGAATTCATTTCCCATATGACTATTTGGATCGGACCAACCTGGTCGGTGTACATTGTTAGCCTCAAGGCTCACCTCAAAGTCCAGCTCACAGCAGCCTAAGATTAGTTGCCATCCTAGTAGGCCATAAAGATAAAAGCAATGGTGAGATGGCAAGAATCTACTGGAGTAACCATTGATTATACTCTCGTTTCTCCACTGTAACTTGTGCAAATGAAAGAGTAGATTCTTGGAAAATATAAGAGTGCCCTACCACATCAATTAACATGGCGGAGGACCTTTGACCTTTTTTTGTTTTCCTTTTTTTCTTTGAGGTCACCTGTTAACGCCAAAAATTGGCTAACAGCTGTTGGTCAGGGACCAACTTGGATTCTTCGTTGCCTGATCTCCACTCAAAGATGAATGGTATAGATTGAAAACCTGCAATCACCAAGAAAGGTTAGGACCACCGCCGGTTGGCCCGGCTTATGGCCCTCCGATGGCAAAGTCAGTACGGGTACTGTGATAGTAAGATGAAGCGTGAAATGTAGGCTTAGAGATTGTGTGCCTTCTCATTGATGAAACCATCTATTTATATAGATCTGAATGTCCCATTCTGTTACGTAAGATACCGAGATCATCTACTGATTTCATGGGATAAGGTGCTTATCCTGCTTATCCTCAGATAAAGGAATAATCTAATCCAATTACTCATCTGGTCAATTACGTTCCTTGATAGCGATCCCTTAAGACACGGAGCCGTAGACGAAGATAAGCCCAAAATCAGCCTATACGTGTTGCTGGTACTATAGGCTAAGGGATGCCATCGCTGATCAGTAGTTAAAGCTGCTCGCACGTCGGAAGATGCTCGCGAGACAAGATGCTCGCATATATAGGCTGCTGGTACTATGAGCTGAAGGACGTCCTCGCCAGAGACCAAAGATCAGAGACCAGAGACCAGAGACCAGAGATCAGCGAGCAGAGAGCAGAGACCAGAGACCAGAGACCAGGGCTGCTCACAGTTTGGAGTTGCGACACCTTCTTCGAGCACGAGACGGGATGGTCGCATTTTGGAGATGCGACCCCTTCTTCGAGCACGAGCCAGGATGGTCGCATTTTGGAGATGCGACCGCGATTCCTCACTTCTCTTTAAAGCCAAATTTGTCTACAACAAGTGCCCCCCAAACCCTTGGCGTTGAGGAACTATGCTAAGGGCTTTGCTTGTATGTGTAGCTGACTGCTGGGAGAGAATCGCGCATGATTCATTTAACATGATTCTGCATTTATGATGGCCAGCTTTACGCAGCTTTTCCTGCCGCAAGAAATGAGGCGTCGATCGCCACGTGTCTACGTATTTAATGCCTGTGCCCGTTCGTCTGTCATGCCGGATGAGAGGCTGCCGCGTGTCGACCAAATCAAAGAAATGATTGCGTATAAATAACAACAGAATGGCTTTGCTTTTGGCACCGGAATAACTTCATTCTGGGGAACCCCTCCTCCAATTGCCCTGGATGGAGGAAAAAATGGTTTTATGTCTCCGGAAACTGGGAGTCCGAAGCAGGCTCCGACCCCAAATGCCATAACGTTAGTCGCATGTTCGGGAGCTGCTCACATGTTAGGAGTGCTCATGTCGAGAGTGGTCATACATCGGGAGTGCTCATGACGAGAGTGGTCATATGTCCGGAGTGCTCATGACGAGAGTGGTCATATGTCCGGAGTGCTCATGAGCCGAGCTGCTCGCATGTTGATCGGATGGCATTGCTCGGGGATCTGAGATGAACTATAAACGGTGGCGGCTCGCGATCGAGCAATCTGATAATGACTTTCCTTAGTGTTGAGGAGCTACATGAAGGACTTGTATGTATATATAATTGTCTATTTTCGGATGAGAAGCCGTACATGATTGAGCATGCATTTATAAGCGCCAGCTTTCTGCATAGAGATAGGCTGCCCTATCAATTGGCCCTGCGGTGAGTAGATGACTTAATCACTTCATGCTATAATGTTTTACTCAACTCATGAAAATGAGTTGGGCTCAATCTGGAGGCATTGCGACCATGTCCGCATAGATAGACTGATCATCGATTGAGGCTTTGATTCTACCAAAGGCAGTGGCTCAATCTGGGAGGTCTTGGCGACCATGTCCGCATAGAGATAGACTGATCTATCGATTGAGGCTTT
>PVNU02000309.1:0-59848 GCA_003013855.2 Liriodendron chinense
ATATATATATATATATATATATATATATATATATAGGTGGGCCCGCGGTAACCCCACAGTAGGGGACCGCACCATCTTGGGTGAGGCCAGTGTCTCACCTAATCCGCTCTTGTCAAGAATAATGCGAAGGTGTCACATGTGTGTCAAAAAAATTGTCCCCCACAGTAGGGGACCGCACCATCTTGGGTGAGGCCGGTGTCTCACCTAATCCGCTCTTGTCAAGAATAATGCGAAGGTGTCACATGTGTGTCAAAAAAACTTGACAATATATATATATATATATATATATATAATATATATATATATATTATATATATCTATCTATATATATTATATATATATATATAGAGCGAGGAGAGGAGAGAGAGAGAGAAGAGAGAGGAATGCTCACCTGCCCACTTCTCTCACAAGAACTCGTGAGCACTTTTTCATGGCTCATCATGCATGATGTGAGCCTAAAATCTAAGCGTCCATGTGATGCAAGCACCCCAAAAAACTCCAGGGCCCATCTTTGAACTTGTTCCAGAACTTTGGTGGGCCATGAAAGAAGGAAATAGTTTCCTTACTTGATTTGCCTCTTGCTTTCTACTGCGGCCCACTAGAGTTTTGGATCAGGTTGAAAGATGGGCCTTAGGGGTTTTTTTTGGGTGCTGCATCACATGGACAGCTCAGATTTTGGGCTCACATCATGTGCGATGAGCCACGAAAAAGTGCTCACGAGTCTCTCGCGAGGGAAGTGCCCAGGTGAGGGTTCCTCTCTCTCTCTCTCTCTCTCTCTCTCTCTATATATATATATATATATATATATTCATGTTGTAACAGATCATTTTTTGACATAATCCAAAAAAATTATAACAGATCCAATTAATAGGTAGACCATACCATAGGAAATAGTGCTGATTGACTGTTTACTGGGCCACAAAAGTTTTGGATTAAGCTGATATTTGTTTTTTTTCCCTTCATTCAGGATTATGTGACCTTGTCAACAGATGGACGGTAAGAATAGATACCATGGAAACATTCAGGTTGCGTCGTAAGAAGTTTTTAATGGCAGAATGGTCAAACACCACTGTTCTTATGATATGGTCCACCTGATAATTGAATCTCCTTTATTTGTTGGATAATGCCCTAAAATTATCCGGAAAACAGATGGACAACCTGGATACATAACCTATAGTGGGCTCCGCGATAACACCACAGTAAGGGCCGCACGGTCCTGGTTGAGGCCGGGTTCTCACCTAATGCGCTCTCATTTTCGACGGGATATTGTAGTCCTGCGATGTCTTAACTTCACACATTTTCCAACGTTGACACTTGCGGTCTAAAGTTATGCCGGGCACGCTGATTATCTGTGGCGGGGTTTGACTGAGCCACGTGGCCTTGTCGTGCAAGGCATGTTTGAAAGCCAATCAGTGAGACTCTAAACAGTGAATTACTGGTGGCAGTATTTGATTGGGCCACGTGCAGCATGCAAAGCATGTTGGGAAGTGATTCAATTCACCAAAGACCCACATACCACAGGGGTGTTGGGAAAGCTTTATGGCCCCACTATGATACAAGTATTTTATCCACACCATACATCTATTTTTCCAACTCATTTTAATGCATGAGTACAAAAAAGAGGTTGATCCAAATCTCATGTATACCACATCATATAGTAAAAAATGGTGATTGAATGCCCACCGGTAAGAACTTTAGGAATGCCGCAAAAGTTTTGAATCAAGCAGTTGATATTTGTGCTTTCCCTTCATCCAGGTCTGTGACGTGATCAATGGGTTAGTTGAATAAACATTACGGTGGGCCTTAAGAAGCTTTTAATGGTGGGTCTTCAATCACCATTGTATCCTGTGATGTGGTCCACCTGAAATTTGGATCTGCCTCCTTTGTGGGCTCGTATCCTAAAACGAGGGAGCAAAATGGATGGACGGCATGGATAAAAACATACATTGTGGTGGGGCCCACAAAGCTTTTGTAGCACCGACGTGGGTACTAGAGTCAGTAGGGACCTGTAACCAGGCAATCGGTTTCCTTTGGACTCCACCCTTTAATCCGTAGGAGTGCAGGTGTACTTGTTCTGCATGCTCCTGAGAGCTCTACCATCTTATGAATTATGCAAATTACCCGCAATTTGGGATTAAAAGAACCCCATGTAACACCCCAAAGATGATGTGCCATTTGTGCTTGTCAAACAACCACTTTCTCTGACTTTTAGAGAATTTAGAGAAAGTGGTGATTTGACATGGTATTAACAGCGTAACATCCTGTGTTCAAATATCAAAAGTAGCAAATATGCTACTGGTAATATATTATCTCACTTATGGTGTGAGTTATGAGTGGAGGGGGAGTGTTAAAGTCCCTTGATATACATTGACAAACCATCCTCTAACAGCTCAAGCCTTTAGATCAAGTGGTGATTTGATCATGCTTGTGAGATGAGGGTGTAGCTGAAAAGTCTTCATTGAAAAAGAGCAAAAGCATAATTCCATAAAAGAGAAACTTCTCCTTTTCAAGGTAGCCCCCATTTGGCATACTGGGCAATGTCAGGGTTAGGGGATCTGTATCCCTAGCTACCAGCAATTTGCTTCCTCCATGAAGGAACACATGACCAATTTGCAAGTTTGTAAAATCAGAGCTATTGATTTGACCAGGATGCTTAGGGCTCATTTGGACATCACCAAATAAGTCACTTTTTCTACTTACAGGAGATAAGTAACTTATTTGAGATAAGTTTGGTTTATGATTTTTTTTCGTTAGTCATGTGACCTACCCACCCTATTAGCTGGGCAACTCACCTACACTGTTAGTCACACACCAGCGCATTTAGTGTGTCTCCTTAGCATTTGAACCGGAGACATGCTGTTGAAATGCCAAGGTGTCTTCCAGCTGGGTTAGCAAGCAGACACGGTTTATGATCAATTATAAGTAACTTTTTATTATTATTGAAAGTTACTTAATCACTTCCGTTTAATAAGTAGAAATCAAGATAAGCCACTTGAGGCATAAGTAGCTTATCTAAAGTAACTTATGATCCAAACATCCCCTTAGATAATTTACCCAAAAGATAGGGCTTTTTCACTCGCTAGGTGGGCCTTGATGTACAAAGTTTTTTTAACTTTACAAATTTACTATGCATGATGATCTTGAAAAAATCAAATAATTTAGTATAAGAAGATCTCAGACATTTATTCTCACCTACTGCAAAACATAGATACAACATGTATGTTCCATATTCGTATAAGAGGTGTTTGGATGGGCATAGCTCCCAAACGTGTTGCTTGATTAGCGAGCTTTATATATATATATATATATATAGCATGGTGACTTTGGAAAATCAGATAATTTGATATAAGAAGATCGCATCTGAGAACGTGTTTGAATGGACACAACTACTACCTGTACCGAATTAGCGAACTTATATGTATACAGAGTAATGCTCACTTGCACATTGTCTTAGGTGTGCACTCATATGCACGTTTGCACATGTGTTATGGGCACAAAATATGAGCATTCCATGTAATGCAGCACCCCATGAAACCCTCAGTCCAACTTTCAGCCTGATCCAAAACTCTAGTGGGCCATAGAAAGTAGAGGCAAATCAAGGGAGGAAATTGTTTCCTTTTGCCATATCCCACCAAAGTTTTAGATCAGGGTGAAAGTTGGTCCCTAGAGGTTTCATGGGGTGCCGCATCACATGGATTATTCAGATTTGTGCCCATGACACGTATACAAAGGTGCCTTTGCACATGTGTTATATATGGGCACAAAATTTAAACAATCCATGTAATGCAGCGCCCCCTAAATCCCTGAGAGACCAACTTTCAGCCTCATACAAAACTCTAGCGGGCTATAATAAGGAGAGGCAAATCGAGGGAGGAAACTATTTCCTTCTGTCATAGCCTGCCCGAGTTTAGATCAACGTAAAAGTTGGGCCCTAAGGGTTTCATGGGGTGCTGCATCACATGGACCGTTCAGATTTTGTGCCCATGACACGTATACAAAGGTTCACATAGGTGCTCACCTAAGAAGGTTTGCAGGTGAGCATCTCTCTCTCTCTCTCTCTCTCTCTCTCTCTCTCTCTCTCTATATATATATATATATATATATATATATATATATATATATATATATATATATATATATATATATATATAAGGCGCACAGGTGAGCATTCCTTTCTCTCTCTATATATAGAATGCTCACTTGGCACCAGTTCTCACAAGAAGTCGTGAGCACATTTTGAGGAATCATCACACATGATGTGAGCCCAAAATCTAAGTTGTCCACGTGATGCAACACCCCTAAAAAACCCTAGGGCCCAGCTTTTGACCTGGTCCAAAACTTAGCCTGGTGGGCCGTAGTAGAGGGGTTTTGTCATGGCCTGCCACAGTTTTGGAGCAAGTAAAAAGTTGAGCCCTAGGGGTTTTTTGGGGTGTTGCATCACATGGACAACTCAGATTTTAGGTTCACATTACGTGTGATGAGTCCTCAAAAAGTGCTCACAAGTTCTTTAGAGAGAGAGAGAGAGAGAGAGAGAGCTTTATTATCCAATAGTTGTCATCTACATTCTAGAACCTCTCAAATTGGACTTGAACGGGCTCGCCTTGGCTTTCAAGTGGCTTGCATTTGGACCACTCAAAAATGAACTTGATTAAAACCTAACATCATTTGCATCCAAATTGGAATTGGCTTCAACCCAATTGTTAAATGTCCCAATCCAGTTTCTAAAAATAGAGATTTAGTTACAAGTAGCTTATTTTAATGAAGGCAACTAGGTAGATGTGAAAGGGAGCTCATTAGGTTTAGATTGGCCTCACCTAACTTGGTGCGGTCCTAACTATGGGGCCCACCTTAATGCATGTATTGTATATCCACGTTGTCCATCCGTTCTGCCGGATCATTTTAGAGCATGAGCCCAAAAATGAAACGGATCCAAATCTTAGGTGGACCAAACAATAGGAAACACTGGTGATTGAACACCCACCATTAAAAACTTCGCATGGGCCACCATAATATTTATTTGCCATCTAAACTCTTGATAAGGTCACACAGACTTGGAAGGAAAAAAAAAAAAAAATGTCAGCTTGGTCTAAAATTTTTGTGCTCCACAAGAAGGTTTTTAATGGTCAATGGTCAATCATTGCAGTTTCTTGTGGTGTGGTCCACCTGAGATTTTTATTTGCTTTATTTTTGGGCTCATGCCCTGAAATGATCTAGAAAAACAGATATATAATAAATACATCAAAATGAACACCATGGTCAGGGATGCACCATGTGGGGTGAGGCGGGGCGACACCTAATCCACTACTACGAGGTGCCCTGATTAGTACCACTAGCGCTGAACACAAGCATGAAAAGCTCAGTCAACTCGCTCGAATCGACTCGGGAGGGGTTCAGATCGAGTCCAAGCTAGATTTTGGGACTTGAAAGCAGTTCGAGTCAAGCATTGAGCTGGCCCTAGCTTGACTCGACTTGGATCGAAATTTGAATCAAATCCAACTCGGATTGGATTGACTTGTTGTAAGTAACCCTAATCCTTAAAAAAAAAAAAAAAAAAAAATCCCCCAATTTCTCCCTTTCCCCCTTTCTCCTCAAGCCCTCTAGCGACCGCCTGACCTCCCCCATTTTCCATTTCCCCCTTCTACTTTCAGCCCTCTCATTTTTCATTTCTCCCTTCTCATCCAACCCTTCAGCACTCGGCCTCCTCCAGCGACCGACTTCCTCTAGCAGCACCCGGCCTCCTCCAGCGACCGACTTCCTCTAGCAGCACCCAGCCTCCTCCATCTCCATTTTCGTCCAGCGCCTGGCCTCCTCCATCTCCATCTTTAGCTCGAAAGCCTTGAACTCAGACTTGGCTCAAAAAATCAAGCTCAAATTGCTTGATATGCTAACCGAGTCAGATGGTAAGGCTCAAAGTCGAGTTGAGTCAAGTACCGAGCAGGGGGTGTCTGCTGGCCGAACCAAGTTGAGCAGGGCCCAGCTTGACTTGGATCGACTCGTGTACAACACTAAGTACCACCATATCTTACATGGAATTAGGATGTTGTGAACCCACTTGGTGTATGTATGATATCCAACCTTCCAAAAGGTGTACCCCACCATGATGATCATATACCCCAAAAATCAGCTAATCCAACTTTAAGATGAAAAGTATGGCAGATCAAAAAAATTCTAGAGGCAAGTTGTTGGACCATGTAATGATTGAACCGCCATATTTTCAGGGCATCCTATCATCCCAGTGAGTTGCACTCATGAAAAAGTTGGATCCCTGTCTACCCTATCACTTGAGTTTGTGGTTTATTTTTTATTTTTTATTGTTGTGCATTGTTTTTCAATTATGCAGCCCACCTGTTGATTTGATTGGCTGGATTTCTTTAGCTAAGTCCATATTATAGTGTGGCCCACCTGTTGTGGATTAGTTGGATTTCATAGTAAAAAAATTATGCAGTGGACCATAAGATTGCACCACCCAAAGATGCTATCAGCTAAACGACATATTCAAAGGCAAAAGCGTCCTTCACGGGATCTGCTTCGTTTTTAAGATCTAACCTGTTGATAAGGTCACAAAGAGCTGGATGAAGAGACCACACAAATATCAACTTGATCCAAAACTTTTTTGGCCCACTAAAAGTTTTTAATGGTCGATTAACACTATTTCCTATATTATGGTCCACCTGAGATTTGGATCTGCTTCATTTTTCAGATCATGCCCTAAAATGAGTTTTGAAAACGGATGAACGGAATGGATATAAGGAACATACATCACAGTGGGCCCCACGTTCAGGGATCCCACCCACCTCGGTGGATAAGGTCCGTCCTTCAGCGCTTCACGCCTCTCCTGAAGAGAAAAATCTTGATACTCTGCCAGCGTATGATTTATGATACACTTATTAGATTGACAATCAGATTGGTGGGCATAAAATGGACGGTTAGAAATGAAAACATCCAATGGTCCTATTTGAACAAGCAAGTGTCCACGAATCAGATGTTAGGATTGTTCAGCCAATCTAATTTTCTGACTGTTCCTTGGCGACAGTGAGTACACAATTTCTGAGTGCCTGCGTATCAAGCTTCATCCGTTGTCAGAGTATCAAATAACCACCCGTTACCAAAGCTGGACCCTTGAGAATATTGGGACTCCTTTCGGTTGGATCTCCGACCTCATCACTGGGGAATATCCAAGATGGGAAGATCCTTTAATATTTGCCCTTGCTTGCATTGAATGTGTACCATTTCCATATTCTTTTATCTCAGCCGTCTCTTTGTAGACGTGATATCTTTTGGTTGGGATCTTCCAGCCCCATCCAGGCTGGCGCCCATTTTGTCAACGGTCTGGATCACCAAACAATGGGCCCCACATACCCATTTTATCCGGCTACAAATCGGGCACGGATTATGTGTGGCAGGGTAACAGCTTAGTGGGTGAGGCCCTGACCCTAGGACCCACCTTAATGTATGTGCTGTATATCCACGCCGTCCATCCGTTTTTTCCAGCTCATTTTAGGGTATACTCCCAAAGAATGAGGTAGATCCAAATATCAGGCAGACCACACTGCAGTAAAACAGTAGTGATTGAACACCCACCGTTAAAAACTTCCTAGGGCCCACTGTAACGTTTAATGGTGGAAATTCAATCCCTACTATGTGGTCTACCTGAGATTTGGAACCGTCTCATTTTTGGGGCCACGCCCTAAAATGAGCTGGAAAAACGGATGGACGCGTGGATATACAACGCATACATCGAGGTGGGCCCCACGGTCAGGGCCTCACCCACTAAGCTGCAACCACTGCGTCGTCTAATCCACGCCCGTACAATCAATGGATCCCACGTCATCCCATTAACTCACGTCCAAATGGTAATATACAACGCTGTATGTTAAACTTAGCGTACATTGTTTTTATTTTCCTTTGATTTATCACATGAGTATAAAATCCTATCCGTTCAATAGGTGGGCCGCATCACAAAGATCAACTGGAGGGAAAATCAGGACTGTCCATTCACCCGGAGAGAAACACCATTGAAATGAATTTACCGCAAATGGTCTGACTGGATGTATCTCTTTGACCTACTTGATGAGTGACCAATTCCAATTTTCAGGTATGGTCCACCCTTTTTCACGGTTCAGATTTTCTACACATAAGCAGAAAAAAAGATGTTGTACGTTAAGTTAACATAAAAAGAAATTAAAATTAAAAAAATTAAAAAAA
Organism: Liriodendron chinense; assembly: GCA_003013855.2. Classification (NCBI taxonomy): domain Eukaryota; kingdom Viridiplantae; phylum Streptophyta; class Magnoliopsida; order Magnoliales; family Magnoliaceae; genus Liriodendron; species Liriodendron chinense. The sequence goes on from PVNU02000309.1 coordinate 8,206, forward strand.
ATACCACGTTTGTATGTGGTACCATCACATACACGTTTGTATGACGTCATTTCTCCCAATAATTTGATACCATCACTCAATACTCCGGCAAGAGCTTGCACAGACGGTTCTGGTTCTCTGTTTGTAACTTTGTACAAACCGGCCCGTGTTGCAATGATCCAAACCGTCTATACATGGGCCTCAGAAATGGATTGCCGGGACACAAAAAATCCTCAGTTTAGAATATCCCAATTACATGATATTTGGCCTTGACATCTGTTGAATGTGAGCCGGTGCTTTGTTTCTCTCTCAACCGTCTATCCTTTGACCATCAATTGAAGAATTTTAAAAAATTTCAATCTTGGGTTTTTTGGTACACGGGCCATCTACAGCGGGGCCATAATATCAACGGTTTGGATCACTTATCTTTTGGGCCCCACATGCGCAAAATGAAAATGGGAACCGTAATGGACCACTCTTGGGGTGGAGCATTATATAAAACCCGAGGACAACATGGTAAGAATAGACGTGAGTAGCAGATTTGTGATTCATGGAATCTCATGTTATGATATATGTGGGACCCACCCACTCGTATAGATTAATACTCGTTGCTAAAGGCTAGTGATGGTGGGCCCAGGGCCTTTATTTTGATTCCCTTGTGAAAGGGACCGAAAAAGAAGAAGAAAAATATATGTGGTGGATTGCTACTAGAATCCAAGGTTGGATGCGGCCGCTAAGTCCCGCGGGGCGGTGATGTGTGAAAGTCGGTCTTCCACGTGTCCTAAGTTGGGCCGTGCGTATAGAAAAGATGTGGACAGTATAGATAAACTGATCAGTTGTCTACATTTAAGTGGGACCCATTTGAAAAATATGACATAGTCTTGGTATTTTCCTCTTTGTTTAAGTAACATCGATCAGATGATCCAAGCCATCCAATTCATGGAATTTAACATCGAACTATTTCCGAAACCCCCCACCATTTCCCACCATTTTAATAGATTATTCCATGACGGCTAGCTTCCAATATAAGGCCCTTAATTTCAAAGTATGGGAGAAGAAAGTCCTTTTGACTGCCTTAAATATCATTTAAGTTGTTTTCTATAATGATAATGTCATCAATATAAATGGTTAAAATAATTGCCCTCGGAGGACCATTTTACAATAAAGATCGAGTAATTAAACCCGAGAGCGAAGATAGCTACACACAAACTAGGCTTAAGGAAATTGTTTAAGATCCTATAATGACTTTTTCAAATTTTAAACTAAACACAAACCGAGCTTAAGGAAATTGTTTAAGATCTTCTAATAACTGCTTCAAATTTTAAACTTTGTTCTTTAGATTAAAACACTGAAATCCAGAAGGGATGCTCATATAAATTTCTTCATGTAAATCACCATAGAGAAAGGTTTTTACATATAACTAATGTAGCTAGCAAATGACGATACACTACAATTGACAAAATAACACGCATATAATTTAACTTTACCACATAAGCAAATGTCTTGTGTTAATCCACACCATATTGTTGAGTAGATCTCTTGTCAACCAATCAAATCTTGTGCCATTAAGATTATACTTAAGGGTAATAACCCATTTACAACTAACTGCATGATGACAATTAGGGGGCAAAGCTAGATACTACATCCATTGATTTTTTAAGATGGCCATTTCTTCCAGCATTGTTGCTTTTCAATGAGGATTTACTAAGGCATCTACCACACAAGATGAAAAAGAAATAACAGAAATGATAGAGACAAATGTATGAAATCATATGGATAATTGATCAAAATAGAAAAATTTCAACTGGATGTGCATTATTAGAATGATACCTTATAGGAACATACATAGTTCTCTTCAATTTTTAGAGCAATCGAATATCTCTTGAGAGAAAAGAACTAAGATGTAAGAGAAAATGCAGGATCTACGACTGGTGCAATAATTGGTGAATGGTGAGAAGGCTTATCGGGTGACAATATTCATTAATATCAAGAGTCCCCTAGAGTAGGATGAATAGGAAAAGAAAGCTTATCCATAGCATTAGCAAACTTGGAATGGTGGAAGACAAAGAATAGAGTATCCTGAAAGAATGTTATATCCTTAAACACAAAAAAATTTCAATGATTATAACATTTATATAACCTTTTTATGTGGATAAATACCCTAAAATTATACACTTAATAGACTATGGTCCTAATTTGTCGCGATGATTACCTTGAAGGTTCACAAAACTAACACTACCAAATACTCTGGGTAGAAGATTGAACAAATTAACACACCTTAGGTTGTAATACCTGTAAGAGGTAACTATTGCTAAGTATGGAAGTGGGCATCCTTTTTATCATATAGGTTAAAGTAAGAACTTATCTGCCCAATATATTCGAGGAATACCCATTTTGAGCATGAGAGACCAAGTTATCTCTAATAAATATCTATTTTTCCTCCCAGTAACTCTATTTTGTTGTGGACTATATGATAAGGCGTTTAAAAAGTTATTATTTTCATACTCAAATAAGTACTCAAGTCATGACTTGTATAATCTTTAGCCTCAGCAAATTCAAACTTTTGTTTTATCTTAATGCTAAATAGTTTTTAATAAATTCAATGAACATATGAATAACAGAATGAACGTTGCTTCAACTTTTCATAAGAAATACCTACGTGAAATGAGAACAAACGTCTATAAAGAAAATAAAATAATGAGATCCAAATAAAAATAAAATTAGACAAGACTCCATACATCTGAATAAATTAATTTAAAGAGTAGTTACAAATTTTGATTTATTATTAGAACAATTAGTTTGAAAATGCTTAGAAATTTTACAAGTTTCACATTAAATTTTAAACATAATTGATTTTTTTAGGAGATAAAATATATAAAGACATGATTGACATGAGTACCTAAGCGTGTATCTAGAGATCAACATATTTTTTATTAATTCGTATTTACTTTGGAGTGCTGCACTTAAGTATCAATCCTTTACTAATTTACAATTGCATGGAGTGGAACAACTATGTGTAGTTATCTCTCACTTAATTATCTTATGCCAGATCATTCTCTCTTGGATTCTTTTTTATGTCAGTGATGTATTCCAACTTTTTTTCTTTCCATCAACAAATAGCTTGGTAGATTTAGAACAAGTTAAATAATTCATTTTGTAAAGAAAAATGTTAGTAATGATCGAGGTGGACGATTAATCTAAAAGGCCTTCTCGCTAGGTAATGAGTTTTTGAAATCGCTCACAGTAAGAAATCACTTGAAGTAAAAAAGTTGCTACTAAAGAAAGGTAAAAAAATAATTATATTAAGTTATAAAAACATATGATAAAATTATAATAAGAGAACCAATTTGAATTGCAAATTTGTCGACGATGGCAATGCAGGACCATTTAAGGCGGCTAAACCATAGGCATGTATTAGTGAATGAGGGTGTATATATCAGTGGGAGACACTACTAAGCATGACTAATGGTGTCACTTCACAAGGCTAAGAACGTCATTGGATGCATGTGCTACTTACCAACCACCGATTGAGTTTAGACATTGACGAATATCTAGTAAGAATAGAGTATGTTGATTCAACAAAGGTAGTGCGATGTCGTAGAAAAGATGGTGGTGATAGAAGATTTAAGTGACAAAGGAACTACGTTAGTGAGGGTGCCCAAATTGGTTAGCAACGTCTCTAAGATTGACGGTATGTATCAACTATCTAGTGGAGGAGGAAAGGCAATAAAAGGCAGTGAGTATAACTGTTGTAGTATTTAGTTGGCACCACTAGTGTGGCAGGGAAATCGTTATAGTAGACAATGAATGCCTTTAGTGTGGCAAGCGGTTGTTATGGCTTGGTTTGGGAGGGAGAGCACTATAAAAGGTGACAACTATCAATATTGTAGTAGACACGAGTATCACTAGTGCGGTAGGGAGGTCATTGTGACAGGCAATGATCGTCTTTCGTGCATCAGACGACCGTTATAGCTGGAGATAGGGGATGCTAAGGTTTCCCCTTGTTGATACCATGTTTGTATAGAGAAAAAAGTCTATAGAATTCTCCTCTATGGCTCTTATTTCTAGAAAAGGGAAAGAATGCTTAATTGAGGTGGGCTCAACAAAAGTGTATTGTAAATCCCAAGCCTATTAAAAGACCTCATTCGCTAATACAAATCATCTAATTAATGGCCTTTAATATAAAATGCATGACAGATTTAGATAATTCATCCATTGATGATTGGTGGATGGCTTCTCTTAAAAAAAAAAAACAAAAAAACAATCAAATCCGCGAGATGATCTTGGCCATCAATTTCGTGGCTTAAATAGATTGCCAAAAAAATAATTTGTAATAATTTGCATCTAGCATGGGTAAATGGTGAAAATTGATGACAAATGTTTGTGCAATTCAATCAAATACGAAGCCATATGTGTGAGCAAGGGCCTGTATTTGATTAACGTGTGCGATTATGAAGTGCAGGTGTGTCAGATGCATACTTAACTTGATGTTTGATTGAACGCTTGTACCCCCGCACTAAGATGGACTGATTAAGGCCAAATTCAGGATCCAGCTGCCCTCTCAACCACCGTTTATAACAATGATCAATCGATTTGAAAAGGGTAGAAGTTAGTCTTTTTCTATGGATTCTTTTTTCCTTGCGTTTAGGACTTTTATTTCACTAATAATTGTAGTTAACATATTTCTAAAAAAAACAAAGATTGATAGATAAAGTAAAAGAAAGCTAAAATAATATCGATTTTATTAATTTGTGAATGATGCTCATTATAATCAATAGAGTATGAAATAAACTAGAGATTAAGACAAAAGATAAATACCTGATTTGTTTGTGTATGAACATATAATTTAGACGAATAGTCAGTAAGATGTGACCGGAGTGTTTGATCTGCTAAGTAAGAACTTGGTTGATCAAAATTCAACAACAGAAGATTGTGGATATTTAGGACCTATTTAGGTCGTAAGATTAAATGGTATGAAATTGCATTAGATGAGACTAACTCCATTATAGCATAATGATTGCATGTCTAGAAATACCATGATATTTTGACCATCAGACCCCCATGTTTGGGATTAAATTCTTCCTCATGTAAAACAAGAATTTGTAACCAACGGACCATATTCATAACTGATGTCAGCCACTCGCATACGTATACAATTCAAATGTTAAGTGCAAAGGATGCACATAGATGGATTGCATGGATAAAACCCATGCATCAATTTGGGGCACACATATGTAGTAGATATATTTTTCATAAATCCCATATGGGACCAAATATAATTTTGTTCCACCTAATCCCATTCCTTCCCATATCTCCAAATGTCCCAGGGAATTTTCACGGGATCAAATGCAATTCCATCCCACATAATCCCTTCTAAGCCCACGTACCAAACATGCCCTTAATCTACTCTTATGGTATTGTAGTAATGGTGTTAGATAGTAGCAATATATGCTAAGACAAAATTAAGCAATCCAAAGATACATGTAAAGAAAATTAATTGTGTTTGGCATGGGCCTCAAGTTCTTCATCATGTGCTCATTTTATAGTTTCTAGAGGCTGTAAAACCTTTGTTGAATTTCCTTATTGGTCCAAGATCCTTCGTAACTATGGCTTTTGATGTAGTCTTCTCATAAGGGATTTCTGTAAATCTGAAACCATTTTCAAATCTCCACTTCTACGTAGATATTTTCAGGTTGAAAGGCAAAAAGAACTTATTAGAAGGATGAACATTCTCCTTTGCAAATCGCCTAGTTTCATTTACATGTAAATAAATGACCAAACTGTTACAATTCTCAGTCATAAGCACATGGTGAGCTGTTGCAGACTTTGGCATCTTAGCATCATGCACACATTCTGATAGCCAAGTTTTGAGCCAAACAAAACCATAGTTTAGTAGCTCGGACCGTTAGTCAGTTAGGCTTTTCTTAGATGGCTTTGATGGTATAATCCCAGCCATTTGAATTTTTGTGTACAAAATAGATGGTTAAGAATACAAGCAACTGAGCTCCTCCAACTAGGAAAAGGCCTAAGAATTTTGACAATGGTATTCTTACCTAGTAGCAACGTTCACCTACAGTGGGATATGATTGCAGAATAGTCTGGATTAAGAACCATGGGCCTCACTTGCAGAACTGAAAACCTACATGGGTACCAAGTAACCACTGTAAATGGATGAATGACATATTGTTGGGTATTATTCGACCACTACCTTGCATGAATGCATCCCACCCGTACACTTATCTTGTACCTTAATCTGAACGACCCAAATAGTGTACCTACTGTTTGTTGGATTACAATTTAATTATTTTACTGAAAGTGTGATCCTCCTGTGCAGAATGGTGGATGTTTAATTGATGATTAAAGCAAAAAGTAGTATACGATCCAATTGGGGATAAAATCTTCTAGCTACACGTAGGCCTGCACACGGGTCGGGTTAGGGTTGGGTTGGGCCCAATCCTGGATCGAACCTAAATATATTTTAAAGGTCCGGGTTTCGGTCCGGGTCGTGACCGGGTTGGGCAGACCCAACCCTAACCCTACCCTACTTGTAGAAGGGTCAATCCTAACCCTACCCTACCCTATATGCTAAACCGGGTCGGGTCGGGTTAGGACTATCTTTTTATGGTGTGGTCCACCTAAGACTTGAGTCAACTTCATTTTTGGTATCATATCTTAAAATGATCTTTCAAAATAGTTGTACGGTGTGGATTTAAGACATAGAGTCAGGGGCCACCCACCTTGGTGGATCCTGGATGTCACCTAATCCGCTCCATGTGAGTGTGAGATGAGCACTGCTTGGGTGAGAGTCAGTGAGACCTTGGAACCAACCATGTGGGTGAAACCCTGTCCTTGAGGCTCACCTCAATGTATATATTGTAAATCCATGCCATCCATCTGTGTTTCCATATTATTATAGGACATGGTCCCAAAAAGGAAGCAGATTAAAGCTTTAGGTAGACCACACCACAAAAATCAGTGGTCATTGAACTCCCACCATTAAAAGATTCTAGAGTCCACCTTAATGTTTATTGACCATTCAACCTATTGATAATGTCATACAAATATTTCTAAAAGCAACAAACTAGTACAAACGGGGCGGTTCGGGTCGAGCGGAATGGGTCTAGTATACACGAGTCAGGTTGGGCAGGTAACCTAAACCATACCTAAATTAAAAACGGTCCAGCCGAATTCACCTGGGACTAGACCGTTTTCTTAGCTGGGTCGGGACGGATCAGGTTTCAACCAGGTCGGGTCAGGCGGGTCGGGCGGGTTAACCAGGCAGATGTGCAGCCCTAGCTACACGCGTGATAGTTCACCACCATTTAGGAAATGCTGGTTCTTCCCACATATGGCTCTCATGTATGGTTATCCAAACCGCAGGACTGCGGTGAGCGTTCTGGATGGAGCATATCTCCAAAATCACACCGATCAAGGAATAATTGTTGAAATATTTTGTTTAAATATTTTTTGTTTAAAATAATTTTGAAAAGAAAGAAAAACGTTGCTTTGTTTTTGTTCCATATCGGATGGGAGAAGGGAATTTTACCTCTTTATAAGTAGGGTGTTGTGCACCTTACTTATTTATGGTGGGAGAGAGGAGAACGGTGGCTTCCATGTTCCAATGCGAACTGCGCATGGTTACGGGTACGGATAAGGGCTCGGTGTGAGGGCGTGGGCATGTGAGACAGTGTGGCTGTAGAAGCGCTAATGGTGCACTTTGCATGTGCACATCGTGTCGCAGATTGATCGCAACCTCGCGGACTAGAGCGAGACTGGTGTAAGTTGCGGTACGACAGAGGCTAAGTAGTAGGTCAGGTCACTGGTTTCGGAACAGAGGAGGTGCTGTGGGTATGAGGTCTGACAAAGAGACCTCTTTGCTTTTTATAGAGAGTTGCAGGGTTATTTAGAGGGATTTGTGTAACTGCTCATGCAGTAACAGTCTAGACTATGCAATAACAGCTGCATGTGGCTAGCCCAACAGTTAGAAAACGACTAGCCACTGAGTCTAAACAGCCAGCATGTAGGTGTAATTCCCACATGCACAACGATCAGAAATTGCTAGAAAGCAACTAGTTTCTCCCAACAGCCAGAAAATGGCTAGTGTCATTATGGCTCTAGATCAAAACTGCCAGCCACCATTGCCAATACAAACCGGACATGTTTGATTCATTTCACAACAAAAATCACAACCATCTCGAGTCTTTTACTTAACCAGCACCTTCTAAGCAAAATAGCCTTACGGTTTGGTTCATACAAACTTAGCCACTAAGACCATAGAAGTGGTTCACTCGTTGCTAGAAGAAGACCGTCACTCTTTTCTCTCTTTCTTTTTCATTTCTGTCAGATTGAGTTACTGAGTTCCATATTGGTCTCTTCATTTTTTGCTGAACGCAGAACCACATAAGGCTCATCGTATCTTAGAAACAATCTGCTTGCAACCTAAAAGCAGACTCAAAGTAATTTAAGTAGAGATGAATTATGTTTTGAGGACAACATATTTTCATATGCTTAAGCTTGTCCTATAATTTAATTTTTCATATTTATTTATTTTCTAAGATAAAAAATTCTCAACTATAATAATTGTCAACGGGTGGTGATCACATGGATGGTTAAAAGTAAACTGGCGAGGGCCTAAACTATACGAACAAGAAAGGTCATCCGTAATCACGTGAGGATTTGAAGAGTCTGCCACGTGCCATATTTTAAGTGGGCGCCGCTTGGTGGATCATGGATCCACCGAGGTGGGTGGATCCCAGACTGTTGGTCCCACCTTGATGTATATGCCTTGTATCACATCGTCCATACGTTTTGACAGATTATTCTAAGGACATGATTCCAAAAATGAAGAAGATCCAAATCTTAGGTGGACCACGCCACGGGAAGTAGTAGTGACTGACTATTAAAAACTTCTTGTGGGCCGCAAATGTTTTGGATCAAGCTGAAATTTGTGTGGTCCGTTCATGTAGCCCTTTGTGACCTTATCAACAGATTGGATGAAAAATGAACATTACATAGCCACAAGGAAGTTTTTAATGGCGGGTATTGAATCACCACTTTTTTGTTATGGCGTGGTACACCTAATATTTGGATCGGCTTTGTTTTTGGAATCATGCCCTAAAATGAGATGTCAAAACGGATGGACGGCATGGATGTAAGAGCCCTACAGTCAGGGATCCACCCAACTCGTTGGATCCGGGGATCCACACAAGCCGCGCCCATTTTAGTATCCGATGCATGATTTCGTGCACTTGAGCCAGTTAGGGCTGTCAACGGGTCAGATTCGGACCGGATCAGTGTTGATCCGAATCCGATCCGATCAAGGAAGTGGCTGATCCGACTCCGACCCGAATCCGATCGGATCACCGGATGCCTGATCCGACTCCGATCCGTTTAGCATCTTCGAAATCCGAATCCGCTCCGTTTTCTATCCGAATCCAATCAAGTGCATCGGACGGTGTGGTGTGGCCCGGCGCATTGTGTTACTAACCCTGTGAAGAAGAAGGGTTAAGAGGTGAGGATCAGTGGTGCGTTGGGTGACTAAGGGTGAAGAAGAAGGGTTGAGAGGTGAGGACCGGTGGTGCGTCGGGTGACTAACGGTGAAGAAGAAGGTTAAGAAAGAGAAATGTGAGGACTGGTGGTGTCGTGAAGAAGGTTGAGGGAGGGAGAGAGATGAGCACCATGGTGCATCGTGTGACTAAAACTGTAGGTGCGTTGCGGACCTCCAAGGTGGGTGAGGAATTTTAAAATATTTATTTCAAATTTTCCTTTGAAAATGGTTTCCCTCCACAAGTTTGTTTTTGGAGTTTGTGCATTTTCTTTGTCCCACATCGGAAATAACCAAGGAAAAAAGCAAGTATAAAAGTAAAGGTTTTGCACATGGGCTAGGCCCTCAGGGGGCAGATGAATTTTGTGGTTTGTGGGGGGCTATGCACATTGAACCATACTATGCCAAAAACCACACACGCGCGCGCCCGCCGGCCGGCCGGCCGAGCCGAGCCGAGTCGCGCCGTCGCCGTCGCCGGTGCCGGTGCCGGGCCGGGATCGGGATCGGGATCGGGATCGGGATCGGGATCGGGTCTGGGTCTGGGTCTGGGTCTGGGTCTACTGTGAGTATACTTGTGCACCTTCCTTTTGCTCCAACGGACACTGAAAGTGTACTTGCACCAACGGTCTTTTGTTTTAAACGTCCAGAGAAGCGTCTGTTCGGATGGTCGCATCAGTTGGGTTTAAACCCAACGGACCTAACCCAATTCAAAACGGTGCATTAAGCACCTAATCAAGTCTATATATAGATCTGATTAATCCGTTTTAAAAAGATTCGAAAATCATCTTCTCTCTCAACTTTACTAAAGCTCTGGACTCTGGTTTGATTTTCTGTTCTTTCTGACTCACTGAGTCACTGCATCTCGAGTTTGCGGTATACTTGCTGGTTCGAGCCCTGTACGGCGAGTGCACAGCCGGGACTAGGGTGATAGTCGTTGTATCCTGGAGGCCAACTGTCCGTGACTCCTGTTGCATTTGGAAAGCGGTCCAAGGAGGGCAGATTTGGTTTCAAGCCCAGTGACTCGTCACGCCTCGACTCAGTGTTCTTCAAATCAATAAGTTCTTTACATTCCTTTTAATTTTATTTTTTAATATCTGTCAGTTGTTTTCAACCTCTTATAACAACAATCTTGAAACCAAATTCAAGTTGAAAACAACAGACAGATTTTATTTCTGTGATCTTCTGTTGTCTGTTCTAATTTCAACTCGGAACAGATTACAGTTCCTCTTGTGCTGTCTGTTCCAAACTTAATTCGGAACAGAATTTTACTCATTTCTCTTCAAACCAAAGTGAAGCACACATGGCTACTATCACAGTTAATCCTACTACTGAACTGTCCAAGATTGAACCCTTCTCTGGACAGAATTATAAACGATGGAAACAGAAAATCTCTTTTGCTTTACAAACCTTAAAAGTCTTTTACATCTTGTCTGATACATTTATAGTTGACCCAGCCAACCAAACTGAAGTTCAAGATGCCAATAATTGCAAACATTACATTCTGAATACCTTGTCAAATGAACTGTATGATGTTTATGTTTTGTATGATTCTGCGAAAGAGATATGGAATGCACTTCAGAAGAAGTATGTTCTTGAAGACGCTGGATCTAAAAAACATGCAATATCGAACTTCCTTCACTTCAATATGACAGATGATAAACCTGTTACAAATCAAATTCATGATTATCAAAATCTGACTCATGAATTAACAATTGAAGGAATAAAGTTAGACGAGGTATTTCTTTCTGGAGCGTTAATTGAGAAATTACCTCCTTCTTGGAAAGATTACAAAAATAAAATGAAACACAAAAAGAATGGCGTCTCTTTGGAAAATACAATTGTACACATACGTATAGAGGAGGCAAATAGGATCAGAGATCAAATTGGTGATGCCAATGAGTCTGTTTCAAAGGCTAACCTAATCGAATCAGGTCAGGAAAAGAAGGACAAAAGTAAAATACAATGTCACAATTGTAAAAAGTTTGGACACTATGCTAATGAGTGTCGGCTGAAAAAGAAGCCAAACAAACAGTTCAAAAAGAAAGCAATTGTCATTTTTGTGGAAAACCAGGACATTATGCAAACGTATGTAGGCTGAAGAAAAAGAACAATAAGCCACAAGTTAATCTTGCTGAAACAGAAGCTGATACGGTTGTTGCGGTTCTGACCGAAGTCTTCCTTGTACACAACCTGGAATGGATACTGGATACCGGGGCAACTCGGCATGTTTGTAAGGACCGTAGCATGTTTACCTCTTATCAAGAAATAAGGGATGATGAACAAGTCTTCATGGGAAATGCTCGGACCTCTCCGGTTGCTGGAAAAGGAAAGATAGTTCTGAAGCTTACGTCGGGAAAGACGTTAATGTTGAACAATGTCCTACATGTACCTGATATTCGACGAAACTTGATCTCTGGTTCGCTCCTCAACAAGGCTGGTGTTAAACTTGTATTTGATTCAGACAAGCTTGTAATGACTAGGAATGGTACTTTCATTGGGAAGGGTTATTGTAATGATGGTCTTTATATTGTAAACGTTGATAATAATAAGATGTCATCCAGTTCTGCTTATATTGTTGAGTCTACTTCTTTGTGGCATAGTAGATTAGGTCATGTTAATGTAGCATCTATAAAAAGAATGAATAGGTTAGGTTTATTACCTAATATATCAGAAGAAAATATAGAAAAATGTGAGGTTTGTGTAGAATCAAAATTCCATAAGAAACCTTTCAAATCTATAGTTAGAAATTCTGAATTACTAGAGTTAATTCATAGTGATCTAGGTGATTTCAAAAATCACATGTCTAGAGGTGGTAAAAGATATTATATAACTTTTGTAGATGATTGTTCTAGGTATACCATAATTTACCTTCTTAGAAATAAAGATGATGCATTTGAAGCATTTATCAAATACAAGACTGAAGTTGAAAACCAACTAAGTAGAAAAATTAAAAGGCTTAGATCAGACAGAGGTGGAGAATATATGTCAACACAGTTTAAGGAGTTTTGTGAAAAATATGGCATAGTTCATGAAACCACTGCACCTTATACACCAGAACAAAATGGAATAGTAGAACGTAAGAATAGAACTCTAAAAGATATGATGAACGCAATGTTAAATAGTTCAGGTTTGCCTCTCAACATGTGGGGGGAAGCTATCCTATCAGCCTGTTATGTCCAAAATAGAATACCTCACAAGGTGTCTGGAAAGACACCATATGAACAATGGAAAGGTCATACTCCTAGTTACAAATATCTAAAAGTGTGGGGGTGTCTTGCTAAGGTAGGATTACCTGAAAACAAGAAAACCAAGATAGGTCCAAAAACATCAGACTGTATCTTTATAGGTTATGCACAACATAGTGCTGCATATAGATTCCTGGTTCTAAATTCAAAGAATAATGTTTTAGATCCAAACACTATTATAGAAGCCAGGGACGCAGAGTTTTTTGAACATATATTTCCTTTTAAATCATGTTTGGAAGGAACAAAAGATGATAATACTTTGGATATGAACTTAACTAGTAGAACTATAGAAACTACTAATGAAATAGTGGAAGAACCTAATGCTTCTAATGAAATAAATCAAGAACCAAGAAGAAGTAAAAGGGCTAGAAAAGAAACTAATATGGGAGATGGATTTTTTACATTCCTATTAGAAGATGACCCTGTAACATACTCAGAAGCTATAAATTCTTCAGACGCTACCTTTTGGAAGGAAGCTATAAAAGATGAATTACATTCAATAATATCTAATAACACATGGGAACTAGTAGATCTTCCTCCTGGAAGCAAACCTATAGGCTGTAAATGGGTTTTTTAAAAAAAAAAAAAAAGAAACTTAGACCTGATGGAACTATAGATAAGTTCAAAGCCAGGTTAGTAGCAAAGGGTTTTAGACAGAAGGAAGGATATGATTATTTTGACACATATTCACCTGTAACCAGAATTACATCAATTAGAGTATTAATAGCCATTGCATCTATTTATAAGTTAGTGGTTCACCAAATGGATGTTAAGACAGCATTTCTAAACGGTGAGTTAGAAGAAGAAATCTATATGGAACAACCTGAGGGATATAAAATCATAGGACAAGAAAACAAAGTATGTAAACTTGTTAAGTCCTTGTATGGTTTAAAACAAGCCCCTAAACAGTGGAATGAAAAGTTTGATAATGTCTTAAAATCAAATGGTTATATTATAAATGATGTAGATAGATGTGTTTACAGTAAATTTTCTGATAATGAAGGTGTCATTATATGTCTATATGTAGATGATATGCTAATCTTTGGAACTAACGTCAAACTTGTGAATAATACTAAACAACTCCTGTCTTCTAATTTTGATATGAAAGATTTAGGAGAAGCAAGTATGATCCTAGGTATTCAGGTAATCAGGAAAGATGATAATATTACATTATCTCAGTCACATTACGTTGAAAAGATATTAAAGAAGTTTGAACACTTCGATTGCTTACCTGCCAGTACACCATATGATCATTCTGTGCAACTCAAGAAGAATACAGGAAGTAGTATATCTCAACATGCTTATTCTCAAGTAATTTGTAGTTTAATGTATCTGATGAACTGTACAAGACCAGATATTGCTTTTGCTGTAAATAGACTGAGTAGATATACACATAACCCTAGTTATGATCACTGGAATGCTTTAAACAGAATATTAAGATATTTAAAAGGTACTGCTACATATGGTATATGTTATACAGGTTATCCACCAGTATTAGAAGGATATACTGATGCCAATTGGATAACTGACTCTGATGAAACTAAATCCACAAGTGGATATGTATTCACAATTGGTGGAGGAGCAGTATCTTGGAAATCTACAAAACAAACGTGCATTGCTAGATCGACAATGGAGTCGGAATTCATTGCATTAGAAAAAGCAGGTTCAGAAGCTGAGTGGCTAAGAAATCTCTTGGCAGATATACCTATTTGGCCAAAGCCTGTATCGACTGTATCTATTCATTGTGATTGCCAGGCAGCTATAGCCAGGGCTAATAGTAAGATCTACAATGGTAAAAGTAGACATATCAGACTTCGACATAATATTGTTAGACACCTGCTGACTGATGGTGTTATTACTATTGATTTCGTACGATCGGAAAAGAATCTGACAGATCCTCTGACCAAAGGACTATCCAAAGGGTTAGTCATAGAAACATCGAAGGGAATGGGGTTGAGCCTAACATTATGAGCTAACAGTGTCGGCAACCCAACCTATACAAGTGGAGATCCCATGCGATAGGTTCAATGGGTAAACAACAAGACACTAGGAGACTGGGAAGCACTGCAGTGAGTTACCCCTTCCTGAGATGTACGCAGTGCAAACAACAATGTTTGGGAGGATGAGTCTGAACTCTTAATGAATCCATAACCAAGATTGGTGGTGTATCCTTTTGCTGTGTACACTTGATGGAATTCACCTATATGAGTGTGGAAGTTGAGGCCGCTTCCTATGAGATATTAGGCTATTCTCTAGAGCGCTCATGAAAATCCAGGTAAAGGTGCATGGCCGAAACGCACCAAACCGCAGAACCAGCAGTATCGGAATAGTTGTGTGAGTGGCATGTATGGCCGTTTACGTTAAAGGGTTAGGTTAAAGACCGATAGTCACCTAATTCCTGTAAACCTGTCTTGCTTACTCTAAATGTTGATTAAAGTCCGATAGACATCAACACTATTACACAACTGTTCTACTCTAAACTCGAAATGTTTTGAAATTTGAAACATGTGGGGGGTTGTTGTATTTTAAAAAAAGGAATTTTAAAATATTTATTTCAAATTTTCCTTTGAAAATGGTTTCCCTCCACAAGTTTGTTTTTGGAGTTTGTGCATTTTCTTTGTCCCACATCGGAAATAACCAAGGAAAAAAGCAAGTATAAAAGTAGAGGTTTTGCACATGGGCTAGGCCCTCAGGGGGCAGATGAATTTTGTGGTTTGTGGGGGGCTATGCACATTGAACCATACTATGCCAAAAACCACACACGCGCGCGCGCGCGCCCGCCCGCCGGCCGGCCGGCCGGCCGAGCCGAGCCGAGCCGCGCCGCGCCGTCGCCGTCGCCGGTGCCGGGCCGGGATCGGGTCTGGGTCTGGGTCTGGGTCTGGGTCTGGGTCTGGGTCTACTGTGAGTATACTTGCGCACCTTCCTTTTGATCCAACGGACACTGAAAGTGTACTTGCACCAATGGTCTTTTGTTTTAAACGTCCAGAGAAGCATCTGTTCGGATGGTCGCATCAGTTGGGTTTAAACCCAACGGACCTAACCCAATTCAAAACGGTGCATTAAGCACCTAATCAAGTCTATATATAGATCTGATTAATCCGTTTTAAAAAGATTCGAAAATCATCTTCTCTCTCAACTTTACTAAAGCTCTGGACTCTGGTTTGATTTTCTGTTCTTTCTGACTCACTGAGTCACTGCATCTCGAGTTTGCGGTATACTTGCTGGTTCGAGCCCTGTACGGCGAGTGCACAGCCGGGACTAGGGTGATAGTCGTTGTATCCTGGAGGCCAACTGTCCGTGACTCCTGTTGCATTTGGAAAGCGGTCCAAGGAGGGCAGATTTGGTTTCAAGCCCAGTGACTCGTCACGCCTCGACTCAGTGTTCTTCAAATCAATAAGTTCTTTACATTCCTTTTAATTTTATTTTTTAATATCTGTCAGTTGTTTTCAACCTATTATAACAACAGGTGTTAGGGTGCATTGCATGACCTAAATAATCGGATCGTTGCCGGATCGAATCGGGGTTGATCCAAATCCGATCCGATTATTAAACGGATCAAAAATTCCGATCCAAATCCGATCCGTTGATCCGATTAATAATCCGAATCCGATTTACTCGGATCGGATCCGGATCGGATTCGGAGCATGATCCGAACCATTGACAGCCCTAGAGCCAGTGTCCCGTTATGTGTACTGTTAAAATGCTAATGGATTTGCGCGATTGAATTGTTAATGCCCTCGGAGTATGGATTCCAATTTCCAATTTCCAATTTCCAAAGCCGCAGGCCTATGCAAGTCCCGTACGATTTAGCTCATGGGGAGCTCACCCTGGCCCAAAAATGATGTTGGTCCACTTATCAAGTGACCTTAGCTGTTTGCGAAAAATGGACGGTTGTCTAGAAATTAGTAACGGTTTGATCAATACAATGTATAAACGTTGCGCAGTAGCCGGTTGTCGTGTCAGCCATATTCGTAGCAATTTTGCTACACCACACCCACGAGTTAGCTACGCTAGCTACACTAGGTGTAGCAATGATCCACAATGATGTATGTGTTGTATCACAACTTTCATCCATTATTCCATGAGATCATTTCGGGGATGATAAAAAAATGAGATAGATCCAAATCTCACGTGGGCTAACACAAAATTAGTGGGGATTGAACACCAACCATTAAAAACTTATTTAGGGCCACTTGAGCTTCATATCTACCTCATTTTTTTTGTGTCATATCCTAAAATGATCTCGCCAAATGGATGGATGGCATGAATACAACACATATATCATAGTGGGTCATTGCTACACCTGAGGTTGCTGGCGTAGCTAATTCGTGGGTGTAGCAAAAATTTTCTCCTCTTACAGGAATCTTATTGGGAATGGCAAGAGATTGGATGTTGAATTTGTGCCAAAGCCTTCTTGCACTGGGAACCTAGGAGGGCCCATGGATGATGATTGTGAGTAATCCATCCTGTTCATCCGTTTTATAAGCTCATTTTAAGATGTGAGACTGAAAATGAGTGGCATCCAAAGAATCAAGTTGGCAGCACTAAAAGAAAAGGTGGGTAGGGAAAGAAGTTGCATAGCTTATTGAGAAAACCTGTGGGGCCCACTGTGATTTATGTAGTTTATCCCCTCTATCCAACTATTTTACCATTTAATTTTAGGCCTTGATACAAAAAACAATGAAGCATATCCAAAGTTCAAGTGGACCCACCACATGAAATAGTGTGAATTGAACATATGCCATTGAAAAATTCTCTAGGGCCACATAAGCTTTGGATCAAGCTGATATTTGTTTTTTAACTTGTTAAGTCTGTGGGGCTCATGGTGGTTTAGAGAAGACAAGAGAGTCACATTCTCCGCATTTTACACCCCTCGAGATCTAAATGTCACCCACGGTTGGGATCGACTCCCATACAGCGTACGCAATCAGCAAAATTCTTCACTAGGTACACTACATCTACATGGCCAGGATGCGGCAAGTTCGGACGTGGATTGCCTACAACAGGGGAAAAAATTTGCTACACCTACGAGTTAGCTACGCTAGCTACATCGGGTGTAGCAATGACCCCACCATGATGTATATCCTGTATCCATGCCGTCCATCCATTTGGAGAGATCATTCTAGGGTATGATGCCAAAAATGAGGCAGATCCAAAGCTCAAGTGGTCCCCAAGAAAATTTTAATGGCTGGCGTTCAATACTCACTATTTTTTGTCTTGGATCCACTTGAACTTTGGATCTGCCTCATTTTTGGCATCTTGCCCTAAAATGATCTCTCCAAATGGATGGACAGCATGGATACACCACATACATCATGGTGGGGTCATTGCTACACCCGGTCTAGATAGCATAGCTAACTTGTGGGTGTAGCAAAATTTTTCTCCTATAATGGGATGAAGTAATTGGTTTCGGTAGCAAGGTGTGGCCCACAATAATGTTTGATAAAAATCCATCCCATCAATCCATTTTTACAGCTCATTTTAGTTAAGAGACAAAAAAACAAGAAGGATCCAAAACTCAATTGAGTCGCATGAGAGGAAAAACTGGTTGAAACATTTGCAATGCTGCAAGAATTTAGTAAGTTTTTAATGGTGGATATACATTGCACACGTCAATTTTGGCGTGGAGAAGTACTTTATCGTGCACGGCTTTCCTCACCCCGTTTGGCACCTTGGATTTGGTGGTAAATGAGAGTATTTCAAATCTATATAAATGTTTTTTGCGTTTGGTAACATTGGATGTGGAGGCAGTTGGAATTAAATGTATTTTAAATTTTTATTTTTGGTGTATTTTGAAATCGCAGCAATATGCTGAGATTCCAATGGAATTGAGAGAAAAGGCCTTTTTTTTGCCTTCATTTCAAGAGGAGGAGAGTTAACAAAGATGTCTTTAAGCTACTAATCCATTAGACACATGGCATGTTTGTGATACCCCGAAATAATTCAATTATTAGCTACAATACTAAAATCATATCAATAGAATGATTTGGACCATCCAAATGTTGGACATTTAAATGGACGGTTAAAAATCGTTTGTGAGTTGCCTATTTGTGATCCTTGTATTTGTGGCCCACCCAATGCTCAAAACTTCTTCTTTTCTTGGCCAAAGTATATATTTTAATGAGCTTATTACAACCATTTTATCAAATACTCCATATATACACTAATTTAAAGTATCAAAGCTAATTTAGTCAACCAAATTCAAGTCATGTGAATATAGGGCTGTAAATGGTCGGGTTTGGGGCGGGTTTAGCCAAAACCAGACCCACCCATTTACTAAATGGGTCTGGGTCCAAATTTTAGACCCAGACTCTTTTACTAAATGGGCGGGTCCGGGTTGGGTCCGAGTCAACCCATCAGACCCATTTATAAATGGGTCCGGGTCTGGTAGAAGGAGATCCACCCAGACCCATTTATAAATGGGTCGGGTCTAATGGGTCCGGGTCTAGATCGAGTATGCAAGCATTTTACAAGACTTAAAATCGGGTTTGGATGGGTCTGGGCTGGACGGGTCCCTTGAAACATAGACCAAACCCGCCCACTTACTAAATGGGTTCGGTTCGGGTCGGGTCGGGTCGGGCCTAATATAAAGGAAACCAGACCCAGACCCGTTTAACAAATGGGTCTGTTCTTGGATCCAGACCCGTACCATTTAACAAATGGGTCGGGTCTGGGTCGGGTCTAAATGGGTTGGGTCCGGGTACCCCATCGGGTCCATTGACCCATTTACAGCCCTATGTGAATATATTGAAAAATTCCAATGCCCACTTAATAGAAGCTCCCAAATTAGAGAGTTGGATTCTAGAGCATTTCAGCCAAACAGAAATGAGAATTTGGAATCACCTTGATTTAGATTCCAATGCATTTCAAATCCAAGCTCCCAAACCGCCTAAGGCTCCTGCGGCCAAGGCAGCCTGGGCCATTGTGATATTTATGAAAATAATCACTCCATGTAATTATTGTTATTATTATTATTTTCTGCTTATCTATAGAGAGGAGACAATGATATGGATTTAATGGAAGCGGATTGCGTAGCGTACTGAGTGAACTCTGTGGGGCCCATCGTGTTTTACCTATCCACTCTGTTCATCCATTTTATCAGCTAATTTTAGGTCTTTAGACAAAAAATGAAGCATATCCAGAGCTCAAGTGGACCACGCCACATGGAACAGTGTGAATTGAACGTCTACCATTGAAAAATTCTTGGGGCCACAGAAGTTTTGGATCAAGCTGACATTGTTCTGTTTGATTTTATGAACAGGTTGAATGACAGACAAACAACACTGTGAGCCTCATACTTTCACGGTGGACGGCATGGATAAATGGCATACATTCACCGTTGGCCCAAGAGAGTCTACTCAGTACGATAAGTGGTACTAAGTAACTCAGACGCAATCCGATTTCGGATCTAATACTCAAGTGGGCCACTCGAGAGGAAGAATGTGGGACGTAGATTGATTACTGCCCTTGCCTGACCCAAGTTGGGCTCTGTAGGGCTCTGTGGGGCTCACCGTGATGTATGGGATTTATCTATGCCGTCCATCTATTTTTACATATCATTCAAGGTTCTGATCCAAAAAATGAGACAAAACCAATACTCAAATGAACCACACCACGGGAACAGTGGTGATAATGACGTGGAAACCTCTGGTTCACTTAAGCCATATATCTATCTTATTTTAAGCTTAGATGAGCTGAAAAATGTACGGACGTAGATAAAGCCCAGACATCATTGTAGTCGCCCGGACGATTCAGTCGAGGCGGGGGCAGGATTATCCACACTGTCCAACTAGTCAAAGGCCTAAAGTGGACCATACGCGAGGGATTCAACACTAATATTTGTGTTTTTCCTTCTTCAGGTGTATTAACAGGTTGGATGACAATTAACGGTGGGCCTCAGGAACGTTTCAATGGTAGGTGTGGATGATATGGAAAAAAGGACGGACGGTGTGGATGATACACATACATCACGTTGGCCCCTCTCCCTTCCCAGTAAGTAACGGGCCGGGTAATGCCTAATCTGCGTCCTTCTGCCATATTCGTACGACCCGCCCTATCCATTTCCCTTTCCCTAAAAATACGGAGGAAATACTCCGGTAGTCATTGGAGTGAATGTACACATGCACCCCTATGCTTTTCGCATGGCATGTGGACATAAACTTTAAATATGTGGGTCCCACTGATAGAGGATCCTGACCATCCATTCTACTTCCATCAAATGTTTAGTTAAATACAAAGCACTTACGAATTCAATAAATAAATGTCTATTGATGGTACATTTACAATCATGTAATCTTTATCGTTTACTTTCTGCATCATCAACGGTGTTCTAATGTTTTGAACCGCGTGGATTGATTTAAATGCAAGACCGATGCATTTGATGGGCTGCATGCGTATGATGAATTTTTACTCCTCTTGAGTACCTTACTTCCTAAAAAACCTCGCGTATCTCGACTCAGCACGCCTCCCATAGCTAATTATCTCCGTACACGTGTCCTCCTCTGCAATCCCGACCACCGTTCGAAGCGGTTAGGCAGTCAAGTGTGAAACGGAAACGGACTGCATAGTAATTCAGTACGCTGAGTAACCTCAGTGGGGTTCACCGTGATTTATGTATTTTATCTACTCCATCCATTCATTGTACAAGATAATTTTAGACTTTGAGCCCAAAATTTTAGTAAAACTAAGTGTGAATCGAATGTCTATTGAAAAATTCTTGGAGACACTGAAGTTTTGGATCAAGATCGTATTTGTGCTTTCCTTTCATTCATGCATCTACGTGTGATCTTATGAACAGGTTGGATGACAAATAAACATCACTTAAGGCCTGGAAAGGTTTCAACAGTAGAAATCATTATTCCTGCTGTTTCATGTGGTATGATCTACTTGAGTTTTGATACGCTTCAAATTTGTGCTCAACCCCTGAAATGAGCTGGAAAAAACGGATGGACGGCGTGGATAAACCACATACTTTCACGGTTGCCCCAACAGAGTTTCCCAGTACGATAATCCGATTTCGCGCGCAACACGCTGCACGTCTCCACCTTAGATTGATGAACATTGATTGGACGGTTGATGGCCTTATTTCAAAAGCCAAGTGTCCTAGTGGGTTTATTTGGAAGCGGATTGCGTCCGGCGACCTCCAGGAAAGGAACGTGCAGATCTGTGTGGGGCCCACCGTAGTGTATCTATTTATCCACACTGTCCATCCCTTCTCTCAAGTCATTTTAAGGAGTTAGCCCTAAAAGAGATCCAACAATCAATTGGAATACACCACAGGAAGAAGCAGTGGTAGTGACACCTACTGTATAAACCTTCGTAGGGCCCACCACGATGGTTAAGTGTCATCCAACCTGTTCATAAGGTCACATAGACCTGGATGAAGGGAAAACACAAATATCAGCTCGATTCAAAATTTCTTAAGCTCTCAAGATTTTTTTTTTGGAAACGGTAGAAATTAAATCCTCACTGTGTGGTCCACTTGTGTCTTGGATCTGCCTCGTTTTTAACCTTGTATACGGAAATGAAATGGCAAAGTTGATGGACGGTGTGGATATAACTCACACATCATGGTGGCCCCTCAGAACCCCTGCCTTTTCCATTCTAGAGATTGGCGGGCCGGACGCATTCGGCTTCCGGTTATTTTGAGTTATGAGATGCACATGCCACCCGCACCATTTCTAGCTCCCTGCGTATCATGCAACCAGAGTATCTAATAACTCCGCAACGTATTTTCCATCAAGTGGGCCAAACCGTTTCCTTAGTTTGTACGTTTTCTTTCAATCGTCCATTTCATAGAGCCCCCATTAGCATTGACGGTTGAGATGAGTTGTCCCACGTGTCAGAGGATAAGTCACCTAGCTTTTTCGTGAACTACCACCGGACTCTTGTCCTGATCGCAGGAACGCAGATGGGTCCTCCTTCCCTCTGGCAGGTACTCTGTGGGGGCTCACCGTGATGTATATGCTTTATCCACGCTGTCCATTTATTTTAAAAGATAGCTTTAAGATATGATCCGGAAAAAGAGTCAGATTCAAGGCTTCAGTAGACCACACCACAGGATAGAGTGGGGAATGAACGCTACCGTGGAAAGCTTCTTGAGGGCTACAGAAGTTTTTGATCAAGCTGATATTTGTGTTTTGCCTTCATCAAGGTCCATGTGACCTTATGAACAGGTTGGATGGAAAATAAACATCACGGTGGGCCCCTAGAAATGTTTAACTGGTGGCGTCATTATCACCACTGCTTCCAGTTGATCTTTGGAACTGTCTACTTTTTCGGCCCATGAATTAAAACGATCCATTAAAATGGATGGACGGCCTGGATAAAAAACATAGATAACGGTGGCCCCACATAGCCCCTACTAGGAACGAGTCCGTCTCCGCAGGGGTAGGACGCAATTCGCGTCCTGATTCCAGACAGCGTGGCCCACTGTCCGGATGATACGACCAGATTTTTACAGCATGATGTGGAGCTCGGGCCCCACATACGCTTGCCACGTGGTCGCACGTGCCTGCATGTGTATGGCAGGGAGTGCCATACGCATGCGTACGGGTTCTTATCAAGATTCCCAATATAGGTCCAACCATCCCAGCATTCTGGTCCTGGATGACCGCTCGCCACACCACTCTTGTGGGCCCCACTCAAACAAACTCAAGTCCCGAGTACTCAACGCCTACCCGCGGCGAGAAGATCACAACAAACCCCTACTCCTCCTTTCTCTGGTTCAAAAGAATCGGCCATCTTCCACCACAACAAAAGCACTCAAACTCGTTACTACGAAAATCAAATCAAAACATCCCATCACTTTCGAAATAAAAAGAAAAAAAAAAAAGAAAGGAAAAGAAAAGAAGAGCGAAACGCATCTTCGGAATTCTTCTTGTAGATGCAGTAACATACGAGTATCGTATGCATCTATGCATTTCTTCATTTCAACTGAAAGTAGCTGTTATCCATTTCCAACCTTCTAGGGTTTTTTCCTCTCTCTTCTCTCTCCTAGAGGAAAAATGGCAGATCCGGCCGGCTCCGGCGCCTGTTCTGAGGATTCCGAGCTCCTCTTGCTGGAATCCGTCAGCCCCGAGCGATCCTGGCGGTTGAATTTCGATGGGTTTCAGCGATCGGAGCTGAAAGAGAAACCGCCTCGCGGACTCCATGACTGTCTTGGAGTGTTAGGTCAGTCTCTCTCTCTCTCTCTCTCTCTCTCTCTCTCTCTCTCTCTCTCTCTCTCTCTCTCTCTCTCATTTCTTCCTGTAATCTCTCTTTGTTAATCTTATAATTTATTTTATTAGTTAGTCTTAATCATCTGATTAGGGTTGGGGAATTTTTATTAGCCGTATATATTTAAACGAAAACATTCATGTCTCTGTCTTTTTGTTCGTTAATTATTCTTTTGTATGTTTTTATTATAATCGTATTGTTTCATAGAATTTTTACATGGAAAACCCGAGATCGATCCGTCCTCCAAGTTCGAAACGAGGAAAGATGGCGAAAAAACCATATAAAACAGACGCCTTTATGACATTTTGGCCGATACACATGTGTATCGTGTCTGGTACGAGACTTGTATTGCATCGCGGCTGATATTTTGCACATGTTAAAGGATTTGTTCGAAATTGAAGAAGGAAATTTCTCTGTGTCAATGTCGCATGTAAGAAAATTCTCTATTGCTTGAATAATCATGGACAGTCACATAGGGAATATGAATGAAGTCATATAGAAAATGGAAATTTGCTCCTTGTAGAACAAATGAAATATGACAAGTGACTATTGCGGAAAATGCAAAGGAGCAAGGTTAGTGGGAATTGGCAAAACCAGTACAGGTTGGGGCTGGAGAGATTCTTATCACCTCAAGTGTACTGTGGTCCACAATATGGAACATCTGATGTCTCTTAACCCCTTTTGAGATGAGGATTATGTGATCATCAACTTGAGTGGGATCATGTTTCAGTGATCTCGGATTGTTGATCTGATGGTCCATCCGGTAGATGGAGCACGTCCCAGAAATATTTGTGTACATATCTAATATATAGACAGTCGGCCTGCAGAAATAGATGGTTATTGGTTAGTAAAGAAACTACAACAATGGTCCACATTCAACTGAAAAAAAAAAAAAAAAAAAAAAAAAAAAAAAAAACCAATGATCAGATGGCTAGGATCTTGAAGGAGATTTTAGGGGGCATCGTCCACCAGGTTGGGCTGACAATATCGATCGTCTGGATCACTGAACCCGACTTGTACAAATTGAAAGCTCAAGGATATACATATCCCCAGGTTAAGGAACTTATAATTCCTCTTGTAACTTCTTTTATGTTCTCATTCGAACTCAGGATCTTCCTTCGACGACCCCATACACAAGAAGTTTTCTAAAATCTGTGGTGCCCAGAAACTTAGTATTTTCCAAATATGAGATGCTGTAGGGATTCCAATACCCGAGTGATACTTTAATACCATGAGAAATTGATGGGGATGCATCTTCAGTATCTTGCACCAGCATGGTATGATGGTATCATATCATGTTGATACTGATACTCTCAGCATATATAGCCATATACATGCATTTTGGAATCATATTCGGAAATAACTCTTGTATTTTAGAGGCCCAAGGATTTACTAATTCTTGGTTTAATTGCTCTTTCCAGCAATTAACAATGTGAGGAAATGAATGTTTATTTGCTTATGTACAATTGTGATGTAAATGTGAAGGGTACATGGACTCCTGAGTATGTGAATACCTGCTCGAAATCCTAATCTCTTCTAGCACTTAGTTAATAATCACATTTCACAATGCGAATATGTATCCAGAGATTTTGTCCTATAGGTGAATTTCTGCACAAGTCGATGTTGCTGATGGTCATCTCTTCAGCTCCTGAAGAGCTGGAAGTAGAACTTCTCGTGCTTCTGGTCTTCAATAAAAGATTTTACATTCACTTGTACCTGTTTTAAATGATGATTTAAACAAATTGTCCCCACGCTTGTGCTAGCTGTTATTCATTATCTTTGATTCTTGCCAGTTTCTCTAAAACTAATTGAATACTTTGCACATTGCGAAGTTGATTCAATCTTTTCTTGGAAATTTGAAAACCTTTAACATATTTCCTTGAATGGTTTGCATGCCTGATTCATAAAAATGGTTCCTTCATACCCCGATTCAATTTGTTCTGGTCAAAATTTTAGAACCTTTAAGATCTCCTCTTAGTTGTTTTACCCCCTTCATAAGAAAAGGTCATACTTCGAATGCTGTTTATTTACTTTGTTCTGTTCAACTTATGTGAACATATTTAATTGGGTTCTCATCTCATATTATGTATGTGCCTGTAGCATTAGCTTTCTTTGGTGATATATGAGTCTGTAGATTTCACTGTTCCTGTTTTGATTGGTTTGCTTGGTGAGTCTAGCAACGGAAGATGTTGTGGCTGAGTATTATCAACAGCAGGTGGAAATGTTGGATGGATTCAATGAAATGGATGCCTTAGCGGATCGTGGTTTTCTTCCTGGAGTGTCAAAGGTTTGTATATGCATTTCATTCTATACTCTGCTCATTACAACATTGGTCTGGATCCAGCACCGCTGTAGACTCCTAGTTTATAAGGGTCTTGGACTGACATGAATGTGCTATTGCTTCTAGGAAGAGCGTGAACGGACTGCTAGAGGTGAAACAATGGCCATCAGAATATCAAATTTTGCAAATATGGTCCTTTTTGCTGCCAAAGTATATGCCTCGATAAGGAGTGGTTCGTTGGCAATCATAGCATCCACGTTAGACTCACTTCTCGATCTCTTATCAGGTTTTATCCTATGGTTTACTGCATTCTCTATGCAGACTCCAAACCCCTACCAATATCCTATCGGGAAAAAGAGAATGCAGCCACTGGTCAGTGCCCTTCTTGTACATGCATGCACACATTATAATTTTGTGTATTAGAATTTACTTAAATCTGCTTTATTTTTTGTCAGTGTGGATGTGTGTAAGGATAGCCATTTATGTTCTTATTCTCAATTATTGCACTCATCATGATATATCAACACCACCTTATTTATGTACTTGGTGCTGAAGATGATGGATAAATTCTGTTTCTGTTGAATTCCTAACTACTCTATCAAGGAGGAGGAGAAGACTAGAAGAGCCTAGTGATCCTTTCCAATTCTCGTGCTTGATTTTTTACTTTAGATCTTGAACAGTTGGACAAGAATTAATCGTGTTTAATGAAAAACTGATACTTCAGAGTTTGGATTTTTGCAAATTGAACTTACAACAATGTGTTATATCTCAGTCAAGTTTGATATGTTATCTGTTGTCCCATAGCTGGGTTTAGACAGGGTAGTAAGATGATGATCATCATCATCCAAGCCTTATCCCAATTACCTGTGGTTGGGTACATGAATCCTGTTCCGCATTTTCACTCTAGGACAGGGAAGTGAGATACTGGTAAAAAGAGAAGTCATAGATCCCTTTAAGTTTTATTGGAGTATTCTACTTTTTGTTCTGTATTTCTGAAACTGGTTGCAAATATTATCTTTTCAGAAACTGAAGTGATATCTATACCCTATGTTTTTTGACATGCACCTTATAATAATACCAAATTTTACTATTTTCTTGTAAATACCAAAGTGTACTATTCTAATACCAAAAATAGAATGAAACAGTCTATGTATCATAAAGAAAGGGTTTAGATATTGTTTTCCTTTCTACATTCTTTTAGGGAAGCTCATCAATGCGCTCACTGCCCTTTCCAACGCCTATTACCTTCACAATGCCCTCTGTAAACTCCTACATTTCCACTATCTGCATTTCCTTTTTCATTTGTTGACCTCCCTTTCTAAATCCTATTCCTTATTTTTTGGGGGAAGTGCTTTCTATGTTTAATATCCAACATGTGCACCGCCCTTTCCATACCTTATTATGGTTCTGAAAATCAGTTACGATACCACCATATCATAACTATTGGCCAACTCTATTATGTGATGCGGGGGTACTGATCTGTTTCGAAAATAAAAAAGAAACAAAAAATTAAAAGAAAAAGAAAAGAAGACAGTTGTATTGGCCTGTATCAGTTGTTGAGGCCGATATGGCCACAAAGGCTCCATTTTTATATATATAAAAAATGTGATTCCAAATTTTCTCTAGTTTTTTCACTTGTTTCTTTACTTCAACCATGTCGAAAGCTTAAGGGCGTGTTTGGATTGCCCCTTACCACAGTGAAACAAAGTAGAGGTGTAATGATTACATTGACATGTGGAGTCGGCTGTTTTCTGCCATAAACAGCCACACAATGATGCCGTTTGGATACACCATGACACTATACGGTTATGATTTCGCACGGATGTTTCCTACGTTTGGATATTTGCAACATCAAACTGTATCAAAGGATGCAACTCATATGCACTGCACCCCTGACAGATAGACAATGTTTAGGGCCTGTTTGGATATGCGATTACAGCCATAATGTGCTGTAAATGGGTAATTATTATCATTACTACCGTAGTTGGAAGTAAAATGTGGTATTCGCTGTACGCAATACCACTCTTGTGGCTCCACTTCTGACCATGGATATGCATATAAAAGTACGTACTGTGGTTAGATATATGTTGATGTAAATCTTCAATGTGTGTTATATCCACACCAGCCATCCATATTGCAATATCATTTTAGGGCATGACCCCAAAAATGAGGCAGATCCACACCACAGAGTAGTGGGGACAATGACGCCCACCGTTGAAACCTTCCTAGGGCTCACCATGATGTTTATTTGCCATCCAACCTGTTCATAAGGTCACACAGACACATATCAGCTTGATCCATCACTTTGGTAGACCCCAAGAAGTTGTCAATGGCAAGCGTTCAATCCCCATTGCCTTCTGTGGTGTGGTCCATTTTCGCTTTGGGTCTGCCTGATTTTTTGTCCCATTCCACAAAATGATCTCGCAAGATGGATGGACGGTGTGGATATAACACATACATCATGGTGGGCCCCACAGAACTATGCCACATTAACACACCTCCGCCAATCGAATTCTCTGTGTTGATTCTGAAGGATTACCATGATTTGACAGCTGGCTCTATCGAGTCTATCCAATCAATGGTAAAGTGTAATGGTGTGAGTTTTCCACCACATTACTGTGGTGGTCAATGATCCAAATGGGCCCTTATATAGTGGAGGCAGAACTTGCATCGCATAGCTGTCATTCTGCATGTATCATATAAGCCGCGTTGGGAAGGTGTGAGTCAGAACGTATCCCTGCGAAGATCAAGCTGGGATTCACCTGCTTGTCTTGGTTTACACTGACAAGAGGGCTTGGCAAACAGATCGCTCTGATTTCTGGCTTTTGCTCAGTAGAAATAAGTGTGTGTAACATTTTTTTTTTTTTTAAACACGTGTAACATTTAGTGATGATCACTTTAATACTCCTTACTGTTGGAAAGGGCAATCCAAACACGGCCTAAAATCTCATTTTATACTAGATCTAGGTCTACTTTGGAGAAATCTTTCCAAAAAAAAATGGTCTACTTTGGAGAACAAAACTCCCACTTTGAATGATATTTTAGATGAATCAAAGCGGAAAGAAGGGATTTTTTTTTTTTTTTTTTTTTGCATTTACTTTTTGTGGTATTTCGATGTAATGTGCCTTAGTCTATCAAATCATGCTTGCTTTGTGTTCGTTTGGCCATATTTGGTTGACTTTCTGCAAGTCAAGCTGACAGATAACATTCTTATCAAAGAATGGCTTGATACACCATTGAATGCATTTTAAAAATTAAAAAATGATAGATTTCATTGTTTTACATTTTTTTTCCTATTTTCTAGTACTTCTCTGAAGTTTTTTTTTTTTCGGGCAAAACAAAGTTTGATACAGGCCCATATTGTCTGATACAGGTCCGATGCAGTTTGATATGCCCTGTATTGTATTGTTTCTGTTGCCTGGCCGATGCACCCTCTGATACTGATGTTCAAAACCTTGGTCCTTAATTCCTTCACTAGATGCCTACTTCTTTTTTAACATCTCCACTATCGACATTTTCTTTTTTATTTGTTCATTCCCAATGATCATGCCACTGTCCTTTTGTTTCTTTGCTTTTATGTATTTTCAGTTTTTTCAAAATTTGTTCTATTTTAAGTCAATTGGCTTAGGAATGTGGTTCAAAAATGTTATTGAGTTGTCATCCTGATCATCATCATGATGGTCGAGTCAAGTCCAAATTTGCAAGCCTAATTCCACAAGATGATGGCCTGGATTGAATTTCAAATGTGTGGTATATTACTCTGTTAATTTGTATTTAAAATTTCAATAACTCATGTTTATGTTGATTCTGTCTAATGTGTGATAGGTTTTGTCTGAGTTGAGCAGCCAAAAGCCCATGGTTGAGAAACTGAAGATTGGATCTTATGACCTCTCCAGTAATGAGTAGGGTTGTAAATAGGTCGTTTGAAGCTTGTCAAAGCCTTCGTTCTAGATAGGCATCTATATCCAAGTCTGGCCTAGCCCACTACCAAGTATGGATTCCGATAGTGGTAAATAAGTATGCATTCCGATAGAGTCCTAGTCTTTATCTAAAGTCAGTAAGGCGAACTAAAATGGAGGCAAAGCCTTCATTTTGTCATCCAAAAGATGGTTGCAGGTTGTAAAACTCACCTTGTAGGTACAAATTGCCACAAATGTAAGCAAGATAACTATAAGATAACATCTATTTCGGTTAGAGCTAGACACGAACCAAGTTTAACCGTTCGGTTCGACTCGGATCGACTTGGTAAAACTATGTTCGAACACGCAGGGTGTGTTTGAAAAAAAATTCGAGTCAGTTTCAATCAGTCCTGTTCGACTCGAACTTGAACTCGACTTGGTGTGTGTGTGTGTGTGTGTGTGTGTGTGTGTGTGTGTGTGTGTAGAGAGAGAGAGAGAGAGAGAGAGAGAGAGAGAGAGAGAGAGAGAGAGAGAGAGAGAAGGTTGGATGACAAATAAACATGATTGTTGGCCCTAGGCAGGTTTCAATGGTAGGCATCATTCTCCTCACTGTTTCCCATGGTGTTGTCCACTTGAGCTTTGTATCTGCCTCATTTTTTGTTTAATGCCTTAAAATGAGCTGTACAAATGGATGGATGGAGTGGATAAAACAAATACATCTTGGTGGGGCCCACAGAGCTTTGACACCAGCTTGCTGGCGGGTGTTCGCGTCACCAGCCATGAGCCAACCCACGTTCGCGTCACTAGCCATGCATAGTTCCTGCACTGGAAATCTAGGTGGGGCCCACCGTGATGTTTGTGAGGAATCCACGCCGTCCATCCATTTTGTGAGATCATTTTAGGATGTAAGACCAAAAATGATCTAGATCGAAGACTCAAGTGGGCCGCACTAAAGGAAAATGTGGTAGACAAATTCCTACCGTTGAAATCTCCTTGGAGTCCATAGTGATGTTTAATGCCATCATAATGTTATTCCTGTGGTGTGGTTCACTGGAGATTTAGTTGTGGCTAAACCTTGTGATTTGTCATTCGTGATATGTAATTTATGAAATGGGGAACTTTAAACCTCGTGATTTGTCATTTGTGATATGTAATTTGTGAACAAATCGGTACTTACTATTTAGTAGTAGAAAAAATATTTTCAAGCGAAAAAAATGTGAAATTGTTTGAACTTGTTAGAACTCGTAAAAATTGTCCAAAATCCATATGTTCTCGAACATGTTTGAATATTATTGGGCCAGACCAAATCGAGTTCGAACAGAGCCACCCTGTTTGAATGTTTGTTCGAACATTTTTCGAACACACCCACTCAAGCAGCCGAACGATCCGATCTGGTCCATGTTCGACTCGGATCGGATCGTTGCCCACCTCTAATTTCGGTCGAAACGTTTGTTAGGCCCGCTTCTCAGTTTACTTGCATCCACATGTAAAAGAAGAGCCTTACAACTTAGAAATTGGTAAATGGTGTTCATACATTTCAACTTTAGACTTCAAGCACAACAACAGTTCATTGGACCAATGATGTAATTAGAAAAGTCTGATAGTTCACGAGCATGGGACCTACCTGGAAAGTGTTAAGAGTGCCCTTATATACTCGTTCCTTCCAAAAGAGATAAAAGAAAAAGGATACGGGTACCTGTAACTCCATGTTTTGCTAATCTCCTGTTATGGTATTCAATAGTAGGCCATAAAGGTAGTAATTGCCATTTTTGCAGACACTACTAAACCAGTCCTGTTTACGTTATTCCTGTCAACTTCTGAATGATAATTTCAAAAACCAATAAAATGGATTGGTTTAGTTGATGAAGAAAACACCATTGGTAGATGTGCATGATTTCCTTGATGAACTTCTTCTTCTTCTTCTTCTTCTTCCAGATGAGCGTGATATCCTGAGGGAAGTTCTTTTTCTTCTTCTCTATTGGCTGGGTTCATCTTATTTTACTTGGTAATCGGAGTCAGGTGCCTTTCCAAAAAAAGAAAGAAAAAGTAATAGGAGTCAGGTCACAGGTCTTCTTGATACATTTTTCCAAGTGTGATTTGGTAGCACATGTCATTCCTTTTCTAATTGCTCGATTTGTAGGTTCCACCCCCTTCAAATAAAAGCAATGACAATGTGACACTTAGAGAAATGGTAGTTTGCTGTTCATCTTTTCATGTTTGTGTTGCTTCAAGAAATCAGTCCCCTTGTGACTTTCTGGCCACCTCATTTTTCTGAGCGACATCTAGAATGGTAGATATGCTTCCACGTATGGAGATGAGACTATGGTTAGTTACAAGATGATGCTGTTCTTTAGAAGAAGCCTCTCCATGGCAAAATAGGCCTCTAACATTTTGAACTGTTCAGGTCAATCTGGTCACTGTTCACACTAACTTGTCAAAAGTTCTATTTGTGTGTTAAATATTGTTGCTTTCATCCTTCATAGAAGGCAGCTTCCTCAATTCCCTGGCCATGTTGTCCACTCCTAGTCTTGGTTGCTTTCCCCAAATGTGAAGTGCTTTTACTTTCTTGATAGGATTACATTTGTCCTTCTGTCTACTTTAGCAAATTTGCAAGTCGGGGTTAAAGCCTTGTGTCTAAGCAGTTAGGGTGTGGATATAACACAGGTCACAATGTGGAACATGGTTTAAAAATTGGTTTTGGCAAATCGTATTGTTCACCACCGATTCTGTGTTGTATTACCCCATATCGCCTGTATCGTGATGTTTCAGGCCTAAACAGCCATATCTTTCATGGATGATACTGGTCCATATCAGTTGATATGTACCGGTTTCAGACCATAATTTAAACCCTGATATGGAATGCCATTGGCTTTAGTTGAAGCCTTTCTTCTTGTGGATGCAAAGAAGGTTTGAAGGCTGTGCATGTTTTAAAATGAGTTACCTCATTCTTCAAAGTGATCTATGGTAGTTTAGAGGAACCAATATCCCCCAAGTATATGTATAGTTATTGAAGTATGGCAACGATTGGGTTAGTTGGATCATCAATATTGAAATTTTGAGGATCTCTGTCATAGATAGAAAGTGAGCAACCTTTTCTTTCCCACTGGAGAATTATGTTCTCAATTAATTGATTGGTGTGAAGTTCTTACATTATGATGAAGATAGAAGGCATGGGGCTGATGCAGCATGTGTATGGCAGAGAAATGCTATCTCCACGATAAGAGGTTGAAGAGCCAATTGAGGCCAATGTGCCAGCATGGCTCACACATGTGAGCTCTAGGCAATTCATCACTTGGCAGTGTGACTCCCCATGCAGACACCCTTGCCTGAAAACCAAGTCAGTCCACTCATCGATGGGCCGCATGTATGTGAAAAAATGGTGATTGTAGAGCAAAAATCACCAATGATCTATGTTCAACTTTCATGTGGGGTCAATGATCTGCGTTCAACTTGCATGGGGTCAACCTGATGAGTGGCCTAGATCCTGTACGTGGATGCTGCATTGACAAATGTTATGTGGCTCTTTAATCTCTCCTGCATTTCTCAGCATTGTATGATGATTACTTGAACGCTTGTCAAGCACCAGTTCCATATGAGTGCATCACGAATTTGAAGTGTATGGGTAGCTCATCGAGCACCAATTCCATATGAATGCATCACCAATTTGAAGTGTATGGGTATGATAGCTTTCCATCAAGATCTGGAATCCCTCGTATATGTATTATTTGGTGCTTACAATGCCTGTGCTTGTGCATCATATGAAATGTCAGGTCCTGCCGGAGTTCAAACAATGCCTTTTTCTGACATCAATGCTGCTGAAAATTAGGCCATGTTGTAACCATCTGTCTTAAAGTATCTTTGAGTCAGTTTGTGATTTCATTACTCATCTTTTACAATGAAATTGATGTGCTGCAGGGAATCCTTGTCTTTGCCTCTGTCATGGCCACGTTGGGTCTGCAGATCATTCTAGAGTCTGTCCGCACGCTGTTATCTGATGTAAGTGTGCATCTTATCTCAATTCTAAGCTTACTGTGATTTTCATTTCTCCAAACAGATGCCATTTTTGCTCCCACATATGTGGGCAAGTCTCCATTTCATGTCCGGGGCCATTTTGATTACAGGAGGCCCTTGCGGCACCTATTTTGGTGCTCAGTGGAGTACTGTTTTCCTACCGACCATTGCAAATATCCAATACCCATGCTTTTAATCATCCACTGCAGGAGAACGAGTTTTCCTTGACAAAGGAGCAGGAGCGATGGGTGATAAACATAATGCTGTCTGTGACGATGGTGAAGCTCGCCTTGGTTTTTTACTGCCGCTCCTTCACCAACGAGATTGTCAAAGCCTATGCTCAGGATCACTTCTTCGATGTGGTCACCAATGTCATTGGTCTCATCGCGGCCCTTCTCGCCAATTACATAATAGGCTGGATTGACCCAGTTGGAGCTATTATTGTTAGTGACAATTATATTGCTCTTTATAGCTGTTCTCAATTCTCACTTCCATGATGTGGCACAAGTATGGGATGCGCTGGACCATTCATCAGGTTCCCACCATGTATGAGCTACGGTCCAATAATCAAGCTGGTCAGGTGTTGTTTTCTATCTGCCTATTTTTCTAGAACATGTGCAGCTCAGGTGATGACTGGACAGTACTGATTTTCGGGCCATGGTACATACATGGTGGTGGGCCCCACCTGATGAACAATCCAGATCTTGCATGCGAGATTACGATTAGAGATCCTCTACTCGTTATTTATGATTTACCTGTCCACTGCAGCTGGCATTGTACACTATTCGCACCTGGTC
Source organism: Liriodendron chinense (assembly GCA_003013855.2). Taxonomy (NCBI): domain Eukaryota; kingdom Viridiplantae; phylum Streptophyta; class Magnoliopsida; order Magnoliales; family Magnoliaceae; genus Liriodendron; species Liriodendron chinense. Next base: position 43,179 of record PVNU02000309.1, read on the forward strand.
AGCAACCGTGCTGGAAAATGTGAACTCGCTTGTAGGCCGAACAGCTGCACCAGAGTATCTACAGAAACTGACGTATCTCTGTTGGAACCACCACAAGGCCATAAGGCACATTGATACCGTGCGGGCGTACACATTTGGGTCACACTACTTTGTCGAGGTCGACATTGTCTTGCCATCAGACATGCCTTTGCGGGAAGCGCATGACATTGGTGAGCACTTGCAGGAGAAGCTTGAACAGCTGCCGGAGATTGAGCGCGCTTTCGTCCACTTAGATTATGAGTACACCCACAGGCCCGAGCATGCACAGGCCCATTCATAAGCCTTGTAGTCGGCGGCTGGTTAGTATTTTTTCACCTTTTGAAGGAATTGCTGGTAGCTTTGTTTTGGGAAAGAGGAGAAAAAAAGAAGGAAAAAAAAAGCCCTGTAAATTCTCCAGACATCCAGAAATTGTGTTTGATGTATGTTCAATGGTAATTGTTGATCAAAGGTTTGCCCGCACGCCCTGATAGGGGCTCAGTCCAAAATAGCAGGTCTTGGGCATTTTACACTTACCACATCTGATTCTGCACATTGAGCTTGGACTGTTGAGCTTTTTCCTTGGGAAAAGAAAACTCAAGAGACCAGAGAGTGTGCCGGATGATACACAGGCACTTTGATATATATATATATATATATATATATATATATATATATATATATATATATATATATATATATATACTTTTATTTATAAGTAAACAGAGCTTTTATTTTCAGGACTAATGCTTGATAAATATTTCACATGCCAAGAGTACTCTCCAATAGACCAGCTAATTACATATTCCAACCTTCGTTTCGGCTAATTCTATATGCGGTTACATCTAAGGTGCATTGACAGATCTATCTAATAATTTATTTAGATAATTAAGTTTTTTTTTGTTTTATATATATATATATATATATAAAATTTATATCCATTTGCGAGAGCTGGACGCAAGTAAGATCGAAGCCAACCATCATGTCTGTCTCTCACTATTCAAACATTCTTGGCCAGAAATAAGATCTTTCTGTTGATGAGGTCAGTTGTATTTTACCATGAAATAAAATGGACATATAAAAAGAATTCATAATTTCATGCTATCAAGTTTTACTAAAAAGAATTCATAATTTCATGCTATCTAGTTTTACCTGAAATTTCGGCAATGGGATTACACGATGAGTTGTTTAAAAGGTGGTGTCCAGTCCATGGGATCGCCTCGCCCAAAACTGAAGCTGGGTCCACCAGGCCACCGCATACGAAAATAGTGGAGGGTTCAAAATTATTCTGCCATTTGTCTGATTCAATGTACTCCTGTGATCCATCATTTGATGAGTGGGTTCTTTGATGGCCCTCTAATCTGAGGATTTGGACGCATGGATTTTTTTCTATCATTTTTCGTTTGCAGTACCAATGACAAAATGGCCCCAGTCTACTAGCAAAGTTTTCAGCCGTCGACATGTGTAGATGGTGTTAGGACCGTTGGTAGGTCTCTAATTAACCATTCATTATTTTGAATGGTTGTGGCCAACCCCATGATTATATAGGCCTGGCTTTTGGAGATGGCACTTTCACTGCTCTGATCTCACACAACCATGCATCAGGGCGCGGATTAGGTACTTGCCCCGCCTTTCCCGAGCTCGGGACAGGCTAGGGCTCTAGGGCCACCGTGATGTATGGATCTTATCCACACCGTCCATTCATTTTTCCATGAGGTCATGATCTAAAAAATGGGGCAGATCCAAGGTTCAAGTGGGCCACACTACAGGAAGCAGCGGTGCTAATGATGCCTACCGTTGAAACCTTCCTAGGTAGGGCTCTCAATGGAGCAGGTCAGATCTGAGATCCGATTCGCTCTGAATCCGTATAATGCGGATTTGGATCTGAGATCCGATTCGCTCTGAATCCGTATAATGCGGATTTGGATCTTAAAATAGGTCCGATTAGTTAAATGGACCAGATTTGGATCTTAAAATAGGTCTGATTACTTAAATGAACTGGATATGGATTCACAGGAACATTTTCGAGTTTGATCCGAATCCGATTAAGATCCGAATCATTGTCACCTTACTATGCCGACCATTTGTTTTACAAATTATTTTAGGCCATGTCGACCATACCATGGTAAATAGTGGGATTTGTATCATTTTTCTACTAAATTAAATATATTATATTATATATTTTATATCATATATTTTTTTAGATTTGTAATGGGGGTGGATTCGGACCTAGATTCGACCCAAATCCGATGGTTATATGGATTTTGGATTGGAAATGGATCTAAAAATTTATAAATGGATCGGATATGGATATCACCTTTTGGAATCGAGTTGGATCCAAATCCAATCCAAATATGTCTACCGATATATGGATTTGGAGCCGGATCCAACTGGATCCGATCCAGATCCGACCCATTGAGAGCCCTACTCCTAGGGCCTACCGTGATGTTTATTTTACACCCAACCTATTCATAAGATCACAGAGACATGGATGAAGGGAAACCACAAATATCAGCTTGATCCAAAACTTGCTGTGGCACCCAAGAATTTTCAACAGTCATCGTTTATTACCCATTTCATGGTCCACTTGAGCTTAGATCTGCCCCATTTTTGGGTTTATGATCTAAAATGACATGGAAAAATGAATGCACAGTGTGGATAAGATCCATACATCACGATGGCCCTCAAAGCTAGGCTTGACAAGCGGTCGTGTTGAACCATGTTCATGTCGTGTTGTGTCGTGTCAAAAATTAGCTCACCTAAACCTCACCCCTTAACTAACGGTTGAAATCTAGAAACCCAAATCCAGTCGTTAATTTAACAAGTTAAGATAACCGGTTAAATAAATGGTCATGCTTTTGTGGGCAAAGAGATGGAGAAGGGGCTCAATTCGACAAAAAATTTGGAGTGCGGTCGTGGGTAGAAAGATAGAGAAAACTCCAGAGAGAGAGAGAGAGAGAGAGAGTTATTGGTTGTCTTAGTTTCTTAGAGATTTCTCACCACACTAAGGATAATTATCAAAATGCCGTACGGGTGAAACACTAACACGACCAGTTATGTTGACGTGTCTTAATGGGCCAACCCGTTAATGACCCGACACAATAAGGCTGGACCCAAACACTGATTTTTTCATGTGGGTTGGCAGGTCGTGTGAATTTTGCCAGGCCTACTCAGAGCCCTAGTCCGCACCAATGCATCATTGCCACGTATCAGACGAGTGCGCTTAGCATTCCTAAAAGATAATAAAAAATAAATAAAAAATGGTAGACAGAATCCTATGTTTGTGGACGTAAAACACAAACATTCATGAAAAAAAAGGAAGCATGCGGTAGGGGAATTGTTCCATTTTACAGGGATCCAACCTGTTTATATGATAGCTCTAGTGTGGATGGTCCAAACACCCAGCTTTTCCTAGATTGGAAGATCCCAACCATAGAATCTTTGGACCTTTTTGGGTTGAATATGGAGTTTTGATGCCCTTTCCTTCTCAACCATCCTTTTGCCAAGAGGTTTGCCTGCTGCATGCCGATGTATTGCAGTACATTAAGCTAGGACTTTAGCCTTTGAATCTGGGTCATCTTTCAATAATCCAAACCGTTAATGAGTCTTGCTGTGGTAACTATGTAAAATTATAATTTTATATTGGGCTTTTCTATTTTTAATCTGTACCATGTTTATATGAGAAATATTCCAACTTTACAACGTATCTGGAATCCTTCCTCATTTGATATGTGGGTCCTACAATCTAATTAGGCCATTGGTACTTCATTGGCTTGAAGTCAGGTCAGCCATTCATAAGAGGGATCACATAGCCAAATCAGTGGACAGATGATGACATCTGTAGCATGGCCCACTTAATGAGTTGATATGTTTTTTTGTTGTTAAACCAAAAAAATTACATAGTGGAAAACTGAAATATATTTATTTTATTAACAATATAGAGAATATATAGAAGAGATTGGACAGTGGGTTACCGGACAGGGAGCCGGAGATGGGGAGATTTTGGACAGTCAGTCTATGCTGCGATTGGAGAAGATGGCGGACAGCTATGGTGTTTGATGGGTTTGGAGTTGCGGCGGTGATCTTCTTATAATGGAGGTGCAGTGGGTGGTGAGGTTGAACTGGCAGTTGTGGATGAAAGCTTTGGAGAATAAGAGGGCTAGGGTTATGTTAGATGGTGGTGTTGTCAATGACAGTAGTGTGGCAGCGCTGAATGAGGATGATTTTGAAATCACAATGAGAAGGAAAAGAGAGACGATGGCGGATTGGTACTGCCCTGATATCAAGTTGAACTATAAAAACTACATTGTAAAAAACTAAAATATATTCATTTCATTAACAATCAAGAAAATATATAGAAGAGATTGAAGATCTCTAAAGATAGGATCATATCCTAATAGATACTTATTAGCAAAAAGTCAGCATCCTAATCTACCTAATATACTTTTACAAGAATTCTCATTTTTTTTGCAATTTATATAGATATTTTAAAATGATTTTTAAGATACCACTCGTCCACAGTGGGTGTATCTAAAATGTCCTACAACAATCTAGACCACCTAGATTGTGGGTCCATTAAGGATAAATCATCTCTAAAATTAACCAATCATATCCGTATAATTAATAGATATCAATCAAATTGTTAAATAATATAATAGTGGTCTAAATTCAAAGCAAAAAATCAGATAATTAATATTGAGTAGGTCTTAAGTCCAATCAGTTGGACCATAATTTACAATCCACCCAACGAATAACCACCCCGTTTATCATGGGCATGTGACATCTAACACTTCCAATGAGTGGAGCCGACCATGAGAGTCATCTTGAGAAAATTTCTTTCTGTAGACTTCAGCTTTGGCCGACCAGCCTATGGTAATCAATGTCTCCTGTACAGGACCCTATTAGTGGTAAATGGGTTGCATTGTGCTAGAATATGTGGAGCTTGATCATTAGAAATGTACTGTTCATCTAGCTAGCATTTGAGAGCTTATTCTTCTTCTTCTCTCTCTCCTTATGTTGTGGTTTATAATTTTTCTTTGTTTTCTTTTGATTTCAATGTTGGTGTGTGTGTTTGAGAAGGGATCTCTTTTCTCAACAGTTTGTATTGAAATAAAAGTTATTTTGGTCATTTATGGGTGACTCTGACCATATAGTTGACAGTTCAATTACAGCTATATATTTAAAATAGCTGATACTGGTCTGTGTCAAACGTCAAAAGAACAATGGCCCTGATGCAGATTGCCTCAAGACTGAGTCTATGGGGCCCACCATGGTGTATGTGTTTTATTCACATCATCCATCCATTTTGCCAGCTCATTTTAGGGCATAAGCCCAAAATGAGGCAGGCCCAAAGCTTAAGTAGACCACACCACAAGAAACAGTGGAGATAATGACCCCACTATTGAAACCTTCTTAGATCCACTATGGAAACCTTCTTAGAGCCACTATGATGTTTATTTGCAATCGGACCTATTCATAAGGTCACACAGACAGACCTGTATGAAAGGAAAACATAAGTATTAGCTTGCAAAAAGGTTAGACACTGTACGTAAAACACATACATCACAGTAGGACCCACAGAATGTGGGGTCACCAGCGATATCGTTGGTAACCGCGTCTATAGGCAATCTGCGTCTATACATTTTGCCAGCTCATGTACCGAGGACAGGAAAAAGTGCAAGGGAAACGCCTACTGTTGAAACCTTCTTTGGTCCACTGAGATGCTTACATGTCATCCAAACCATCCATGAGGTCATTTCTGTTGGGATGATCTTTAGCATGATCCAAAACTTCCAAGTCCATGAATGTTTCAACAGCCGCCCCACTTTGGTCTCATGCATTAAAATTATTGTTAAAAATAGATGAACAGTGTGGATAAAACATATAGATCATGGTGGGCTCCATAGATACCTTGACATGACTAGAGGTGGGCAATGATTCGAGCCGGGCCAAGTTAGCCCTAGTTTGGTTTGGCTTGTTTTTTTGCCACCCCAGTTTGTGGATCGGCTGGTTTGAGTTTCAGGCCAACCCATGCGGCCTAGTTTGGTTTGCTTAGCCTAGTTTGGTTTGCTCTAGGAAAATTTGGTTCAAGCCTAGATTGGATTGGTTGAAATTTTCAAATTGGGCTAGGCGAGTTCAAACAGGCGGCAACTCTTTTTTATTTTATTTTTTATTTGTTTAAATAGAATTTTTTTTAAATAGTTAGAAATAACATTAAAAAAAAACATACAAAAGTATTTTAGTACTTGATGTTTAACATCCTTGAGGAGTGCAACTTGCAACTTCAAAATAAACATGTTGGGCCTTTTGACTAACAAAAGTACACAAGCATAACTTTACAAGTGCAAGGAAATAGTGTGCATTCATGTATATGAATTATGTATTATCCACGTTGTCATGTATATGTATTATTCATGCCATTCATTTGTTTTTATGTGTCATTTTAGGACATTATCCTAAAATTGCATCATATCCAAAGCTTAAGAGGATCATACCATAGGAAACTGTGTTCACAATCTATCTAGCTGAATCAAATTGAGCTTCAAGCTGGGCCGAGCCGGTACTACCCTGGTTGGACCTCGATTCATTTTTTAAACAAGCTTAACTGTGAGGTTTGGTTTGGTTTGAACTTCTGTTCGAACCAATCCAAGCCAAGCTTTTTCAAACCAATCCGAGTGAGCTTCAAGCTGGCCTGGTTTGTGCCCAGCTCTAGACATGACAGTCCATGTTTATCTGATACAAAGAGAAAATACCATAAAATTCTTTGTACAATGCAAGACGTCTCACCTCAACCCCCTCTCTTTTTCTCAAGGTGAAGTCTGTTTATATTCTTTTCATGATTAAAAATTTTCTGATAAATTTTTAATATACACTATTTTAAAATGATTCAAATTCAAAATGTCTTAAGTTTTTTGTATTTCTTAATAGATGTAAATATATTTAATATAGAGTATTTTCAATATTTAATTTTAAAATCTTGTGCAAAATATTTTAAATATTTAAACATAAAATTTTCTTTAATAAAAGGATAAATTTTCTTTTTTTCACTGGTATTCAACACTGGGCATCACATCAATGGTCTGGAACACAAAAGCATTAAATGTAGGGCAATCTGCGATGGAGAGGTAAGTTATTCATCATAACACAAAAGCATTAAAGCATTAAATGTGGGGCAATCTCTAGAAGAGATGGAGAGATTTTTAGCGTTATTCATCATCATTAACCTTAGAACACTTAGAAGCACATGAGAAGTTAGGCTAATAAAAGAGGTGCAAGCTGCTGTAAATGAACCAACTTAGACAACAGTTTTCGAGTGGAGTCCAATCCATCGGAGTTTAATCTTGATGGGACTTTGATCCCTCAAAGAATTGTGTTGGATCCATCGTAAATTCCATCCACCAAACTTGAACTTTGTGGATAGTTTTTCGATCCATCGAGTATCTCTCTTCGAGCCATCGAAGTAGGCTTTTCGAGCCATCAAGGAGTAGTTCAATCCATCGAACATATATCCAGCAATATTGCAGAACTCTCTGGACAACTTTTCAATCCATTGAGGTTTGTCTTCAAGCCATTGAATTGAATTGTTCGATCCATTAAAGATATGTTCTATTCATTAGATAGATCGTTTTCTGCCCGTTAGAACTTTATCTATAAAAGCGAGAGAGAGACGATTTTCGGGCTTAAGAGAAAGAATTTAGTGATTTAGATACTACCAATATTGCAAACCATTAGAAGTTCTAATTTTAACCCATCGAAGTCATTTTCCTTGTAATTCATCATAAGCATTGAGCATTCAAAGTTCAAATGAGAATGAACTTATTCTCTTGTTCTCTCTTGATTCCTAAGAGTTTAAACACCTTGATCATAAATAGAACTCTTGTCTAAACACACCTTAGGAATCCAATTAGGTGCATTCCTCTAGGCAATTCGATGTGCTCAAGGGGTGAGTACTTGAACCGGGAGTGGAGTAGACACGTAGTCGAACCACTATACATGCTTGTGTTTGTGATGTATTGGAGCACATTGTTATCTTAGCATTATATGTTTAATCACTTAATTATGAATACTTGATAGAAATGTATGCTAGGTACTAGATAAGTACATTCACATACAAGATGTATTTTCACTAATTGTGTAGACTTGAGCTTATATGGATGGATCTCTTATAATCTACATTAGTTGCAGAGATTAGGCGCTTGATTAGTTAAATCATTAGTAATGTATATGATTAGACTAGGTTGCATAATTGCTTAATCATATGCTACTCTATGTGATTGGACCCACTTAAGCTTAGAAGCCGAAATATTCTTGCTTACTTAGCTTAAATTGTAAAATAATTTAAGTAGTAAAAAAGAATTTTAAAAATGTCATAATCTCTCCCCTCGGACTTGACTATAATTCTAGTAGCTCCGTTCTAAGCTTCCGCACGCATAACGCCTCAAGTGTGAGCCATATGCACAATTTCACATCTGATAATCTCCACCATAGTATACTTTCTTGGTCAAATGTGGACCATTGAATATAATCCATTCATATGATTCTTCCCTCAATAGTAGTGATGAATGGTATGGATTATTGTTCCTATGATTGCTTCTTTGAGGGGGAAATTTTTCAATGCTAATTAGGGATATTTTTGCTAGAACACAAATTTGTTTATCATCCATCAGTTTGTAATGGCCAATCACTTTACCTTTAGGTGGGTTATGGATTGTGTGATAACCCAACAACACATAGCTCAGTGGTGCTGAGATGTGGCATGATTTGATTGGGCTACTTGCAGCAAATAGAGATGGGCATGCAAAGCATGTTTGAAAATTGTTAGGCTGCATATGTATCCACTCTTGACAGCGGCCTGTGGCCCAGTCAAATCCCACCACGTCCCAACACCACTTAGCTATATGGCATTGGAGGTTTTTAATTTATTCATTAAATGAAATAATTATTTCTTTTTAATTTGTTAGTTAATTAATTTGTTGATGCTTCCATGTGCGCAAAGTCATGTATGATGAGCTAAGATGAGGGCCCATTTAATTATTAGGTAGGGTACATCGGGAACATTGTAGGACCAAAAATAACTATGGTTCACTTATAGGACAAGTCAAACATGTATTAAAAAAAATGGGTAGCTGGAAAAATGTCCAACAGTCTGAAATCAATATACATATGTAGCTCACTTGATGAGTATAGCATTATGATTTTTGGTATGTGGCATGCTTGTAGTGTGCCTTCCTAATGAAGGATGCGGATTGGGTCCTACTCTGCCTGTCTGTAGCTGCATCTAGGTAGATCTGTGGGGGGCCACCATGATGTATCTGTTTATCCACCCTGTCCATCCCTTTTTTCAAATCATTTTAAGATATGAGCCCAAAAATGAGCGGCAGTTGGTGAAGGGTTTGGAGAAGAAGAGTGCTAGAGTTAGGTTTTGGGTTAGGGTTTAAAAAACTCTAGTTATGATAGGATGGCAATTTGAGAAATTTGAGATTAGGGTTTTCCTTTCTCCAATCTTATTTATAATAATAAAATACTGATGAAATTGTGTGGCAGTGGGAAGGACAACACGCTACGTTGCACATCACTCACTCTAACAAGAACCCGTAAGGGTCAGCACTAACTCTTATATAATTGTAAATATAGTATAGTAGCAAGGCAATTAATTAAGGCCATCCAAATGGCTGACCTAACTAATGAAGGAGCACAAGCAAAAATATTCTACCTAAAATTTAAATTTTGACCACTCACAATTTTACATTTAATCATCTATTTGATAGCTGTTAATTGAGTGGTTTGGATTTCTTGTCTAGGGGGTGTTTGGATCATAAGTTACTTAAGCTACTTATGCCTTAAGTAGCTTATCTTACTTTCTACTTATTAACCTGAAGTGATTAACTAGGTAACTTTAAGTAAAAAAAGGTACTTAATTATAATTGATCTTAAACCAAACTTGTTTCAAATAAGTTACTTATCCACCGCTGTAAGCAGAAAAAGTAACTTATTTAGCGGTATCCAAACCGGCCGTTAGCAAAGATATTAGAGATATGCTCCAACTACAATGGGATCGACTATTTGGATGGTTTTGAACAACTATACACCAGCAACACAAGTGAGAGATAGTTACCACCATTTTATAAATAGTACAAAACTAACCAAGACTTTAAATTTTCTTCATGAAAGCGAAGAAAGGCTTGAATTTCTTGGTGACAGCAAAGCTAGGTTTGAAATTAGGTCATCACATGATGTATGCGACATGTGGCTCATCTTGATATTTGTATAAGATCCAGTCCGGCCATCAGTTTTGTCATATCATATTAAGAAAGTGATCTAAAAAAATCAATAGATCCAAAACTCAAGTGGGCCACACCAAGCCAAACAGTGATTCCTGCAAGGATGACCAAGACAAAAAATTTCTTCCTGATCAAAACATAGGTGAGCATGAAGAAGGTTTTAATGATGAGCGCAATATCGCGATTATTTCTTGTGGTTAATTTGGTCCACTTGAGTTTTAAGATTTAGATTTGCTTATTTTTTGGAGCTCAGATTGCATACAACATGGTGATACTTGATTGGAGAGTAGGCCGCCGTAGGACCATACAAAGCTTGAAAGTTTTTCAACCCATGCCGTGCCTTGGCCGGCCAAAGACGGGCAGTACACCCAATCAGACTTTGATTTTTATGCTCTCTTTATTTTTTCTGTTAATTTTTTTTGTTAGTCATGCAACACAACCGCCATGTTAGACACAGTTAATTAGTCACATGATGCACCCTCCCACTGGAGGGGTTAGTGTGTCTCCTTAACACTCGAACCTGAGACGTGCCGTGAATCCATTTTGACTGATCATTATATGAAATGAGCCCAAAAATGAGGCAAATCCTAGGTTCAAGTGGACCACTTTGTGGGGATTGAACACTCACCATTAAAAACTTCTGGGAAGCAGAAGTTTTTGATAAAGCTGATATTTGTGTTTTCCCTTATGAACATGTTGGATGGCAAATAAACTTCATGGACCTAGGAAAGTTTCAAACGGTGGGTGTCATTATCACCACTGCTTCCTATGGTGCGGTCCACTTGTGCCTTAGATCTGTCTCCTTGTCATGCTCATGCCCTAAAATGATATGTCAAAATGTCCATCGGGATAAAATGCACACATCATGGTGGGCTCCACAGAGCCCAGTCTGTTCAGCGAGGCTAGTCAGAACTGATTGATAGTGGTTGCCATACAGACATCACCGTGGGCCCACTGCTTTTTGTGACATAGGCTCGTAAGAAATTCGTATCCTTGAAAGTCAGGTCTACATTGAAAGTGATTGAATGAGAAGGAAGAAGAGAGATGCTCCAGCGTACAAAGTCCAAAAGCAAGAAAGGGGGGTTATTTTATACTCTGGATGGCGTATGACATGCATCTTATCCATAGACCATCTATATATCCATATAATCAATAACTTGGAAGATGAGACCATCATCATTCCAAAAAATTACCTGTGTATGATCATAGCTGGCCAATAAATAATTAAAAAATGGACAATGCATATTTGCTAATAAAAAAAGCATGATCATTATTTATGATGTGGGGCACATCTTCAATTACCAATTTCTCGAAGAAAAAAATAGGTTTTGTATTAAAAAATTATCTTGTTGGGTTCGAGTTGTAGGCTTTTTTTTTTTTGCACATACATCCACACCACATGAGCACTTGATCAGATGATCCTAGTGTTAAAATAGAGTCTATTCACCACCAAGCTATAGAGCTAGACCTAAGTTCGATTTGTGGGCTTAAGTCTAAGCCAGCTTGCCAACTAAAAGAAAATCGATGTAGCTTTTTTTTTTTTTTTGGGGGGGGGGGGGGGGGGGGGTTAATGCACACATCCCACAGTTAGTACACCCACCCTATTAGTCAGGCCGCAATGTTAGCCACCCCCACTTTGGGAATCGATACCAAGACTTCAGTGTTGAAACGAGGCCATCTTCACTCAGTCACCACTTGAGCCATGGGTCGAGGTGTATCAATGTAGCTTAATATCTTAATTATTTACTATACCATGTAACATAAATCACATTTACTATGAAATATTGCATATATCACATTTATCCTGCACTTTAAGATTATAGTTTTGTATGAAGTAGCATGTACATATCCTTACTTGGCATGTATATTTTCATTATAGATATTTTAGCCATTGCAACTTGAATTTATTATAATATATATAATCTATAAGTGCAATTAAATTTTTTTAAGACGAATCCTATTTGCAATCTACAACCTCAATGCTCCACACATGCAAAAGTATTAACATGTGCACGATACAAGCAATTCATCGTGTCACCCCCAAAGGTGTTCCTTAGCCCAAAATCTAGACAGTAAACGAGTAATTAAAAGCCATTACCAATGGTTTAAATTCAACATTCAACAACAACCCACTAAATCAATGAGATAATTTTAATGTAACATCCATACTAGTCATGCATTACCAAACATATTTTTCAATACTTACAAGTTCTAAAATTCAATACTTCAAGTTTTCAACACTTAAGTGTATTATATTTTTTTTCATTTACATATGCAATTCCTAGTAAATAGTTAATGATTATTTATTCATATAATTACAGCATCAGGTTCGAGTTTGATGTTGATCGTAAACTTGTTTGTTAAGCTTTCCATTTCACAACATTGAATTCTTACAATTTTCACATATAAAAAATTGTGGGGTCCACCATGATTTTTGTATCTTATCAACGTCGTCTATTTGTTCTGCCAGCTCATTTTAGGGCATGAGCCAAAAAATGAGGCAGATTTGATCAAGCTCAAGTGGACCACACCATAGGAAATAGTGGGAATGGTGGATGTCATTAACCCTCTTGTTTCTTGTGGTATGGTCCACTTGAGCTTCTAATTTGTCTTATTTTTTGACACATGCCCTATAATGAGATGATACAAATGGATGGATGGCATAAGTCCTCATCTCTCTCTCTCTCTCTTTCTCTCTCTCTCTCTCACACACACACACACACACACACACACAAACACACCCCACTGTGGGACCCACGAATTTTAACAATACTGAAGCTTTTTAATTACATACTTCATGGTGTTGTTTCGAAGTGTAATTATGAATGTATTAATTTACACTGAAACAAACACCCTTCAAAGTTATTTACCCCTATTTATATGTAATTGAAAAAACAAACACCCCTTTAAATTAATTTTAAGACCTTATTTTTCAATTTACCAAATGGCATTATAGTTCTAATTTCTTGAAATAATGTACAAACTACACAAGCGGAAAAAAAAATGATGAAATTTGCATTCATTGCGCCCAAACATAAGAAACTTAAATTTGCATCCATTGATCTCAATAAGCAATATTAGAATCATTGCCCAAGGAAAACTGAAGTTAAAAACTACATGAAATTTTTTATTATATATATTCTAGACATGGAACATTGGGAATGAGTTGACCTACAATAATTCCAAAGGCATTTAGGCAAAACGGCGTTGTCCGCTTGTCATCTCCAATTGAATCAATGTGTATGTTAGACATAAATAAGTCTGTGCAGGCAACTGTCCTGCTGCAAGCAAATGTTATGGCATTTCTCCCCTTCGTCGTTCCATAAACTCTATTGTATGTAATGTTACTCACTTTCACTGCTAATGTCTGCAACAATTCACCAAAACAACTTAATTAGCAACTTCCAACTTACATCTATGAAGCTAGCACCTTAACTAAACTCATGATCTAATAGTAGCACTGGGCCGGGTGATGATCATCTTAAAATTGGTTTATTTATCTATTTACTGGACTTGAAATTGAAATTGAGTCTTGTGCTTAGCTTATGACGGTTGGACTTGAAATTGAAATTGAGTCTTGTGCTTAGCTTATGACGGTGGTGAGCATGGTTGTCTACTAGTACACATATCCATGGATTACCTGGACGGATTTCATTGGCTCTATGTACATATTTCATTTCAATTAAAAATGGCTCATTTGGGTCATTTTTGGGTCCAAAAGAATTCAAATACTATTAGAGATCAAGTTGAATCCCAGTCACGATCTAGTCTCATATATTACTGCTCTCACTTTCCCCCTCTTTCAGGCACCAACAGCTCTTTTTAGGGAACAACTTGCGTAACTATGAGGTCGAGCTCTGTGGCCCCACTGTGATGTGTCTCAGACATCCACACCATGCATATGGTGGGTCCCCTCTAGGTTATAGGATATCCCAAATATCAGCTGAATACTAAACTCAAGTGGGTCACACAATTTAAGGCCGTGTAAAAACATACTAAAATATCTAAAAGTACTTGGTGGGGCCTACTTGAATTTTGGATATGGCCAAAACTTGTTGTGACCCCTCATCCAAGTGGGGCACACACAATGGATGGGCTAGATGTCTGAGCCAAGTCTCAGTGGACCTTATAAACAATTACAAAGGTTTTCAATGAGTGAGTATCCACTCTCAACTGTTGTATGTGGTGTGGCCCACCTAAGTCATGGATTGGGCTGATTTTTAGGCTCGTGGCTCACCATGGAATGGTGCATCTGATTGACAGAGTAGATGTCCGAGTGATGTGCATCAGACATTCACACCATGCATTTGGTGAAAATCTCAAAAATCAACCGTATCCAGAACTCGAGTGGGTCATACCAACTGAAACAGTGTAAAATCATGCATATAACATCTAAAAGCACTTGTTGGTGCCCACCTTAGTTTTGGATACGGTTGAAACTTGGTGCGACCTCTTGTTTAAGTGGGAGATGAACACTGGATGGGCTGGATTTCTCAATCACATCTCAGTCGATCCTACAAACGATCATAAAGGTTTCAATGGGTGGATATCCACTCTTAACTGGTGTCTATAGTGTGGCCCACCCAAGTCATGGATTGGCCTGAGTTTTAGGCTCATGGCCCACCACGGAATGATGCATCTAATTGATGGTGTGGATGCCTATTACACATCAAATGGGGGCCACATAGCTTAGACCTCATAGTACCTTTTCCATATATATATATTATATATATATTATATATATATATATATATATATATATATATATATAGGAAATGGTACTATGAGGTCGACCTCATGGGAAGTTGCCATGAGGTTGAGCTGTGTGGGCCCCACTGTGATGTTGATCGGACATCTACTCCATCGGTCGGATGCACCATTACGTGATGGGCGAAGGTCTTAAAAATCAGGTCAATCCATGACTTAGGTGGGCCACACCACATATGATAGTTGACAGAGGCGATCCGCCCATTAAAACTTTCATGATCGTTTATTGGGCCCACCAACATGTTGTTCACAAATCCAGACCATCCATTGTGTGCGCTCCACTTAGACAGGGGTCATACCAACTTTCAGCTGCATCCAAAACTCAGGTGGGCCCCACCAGGCGCTTTTAGATGTTTTAGGCATGTCTTTACATGGTTTTAGATGTTATAGCCCACCTGAGCATGTACGGCTGATTTTTGGGATATCCCATGAACTAGAGGGTACCCATCAAGTGCACGGTGTTGATGTCCGATCAACATCATGGTGGGCCCACACAGCTCCCATGAGGTCCACCTCATAGTACCATTTCCATATATATATATATATATATATATATATATATATATATATATATATATATATATATATGAAAGGGTAGCATGAGGGCTTCCCGTGAGGTCAATTTGTGTGGGGCTCACTCTGATTTGTATTGGAAATCCACACCATGCATTTGGTGGGTCCCTCTAGGTTATGGGGATATCCCAAAAATCAGTCATATTCGGAACTCAAGTGGGCCACATCATCTAAAACCATGTGAAATCATGCCTAAAACATCTAAAAGCACTTTTTGGGGCTTCTTGAGTTTTGGATATGGCTAAAACTTGGTATGCCTCTAATCCAAGTGGTATACACACAATGGATGGGCTGGATTTCTAAACCAAATCTTAGTGGGCTTTATAAACGGTCAAGAAGGATTCAATGAGTGGATATCCACTCTCAACTGTTGTCTATGGTGTGCTCCAATATAAGTCATGGATTAGCCTGATTTTTATGCCTGTGGCCCACTATGGAAAGGTGCATCGATTGATGGGGTGGATGTCCATCACGGTGGGGCCCACAGAGCTCGATCTCATGGGAAGGTCAGCCTAATAGTAACTTTCCCACACACACATATATATGGTTGAACCCCAGTTTATGGTGTATAACTTCCAACTTGTTGAGTGCTTGTGAGATCCAATTCACCTAATAGGTTGGCCGCACCATGAGGATAAGGTAATGTAAAAATCAGCCCTATCCACTCATCAAGTGAGCCACACCATAGAAAACAATGTATATCCATTGAAAAATAGCAAAGTACAAGTGTGGTCCACTTTATCAGTAGATGGGGCTAATGTTTGCGTTAGTGATCCTCATGATGGGACTAATCTATTGAATGGGTTGGCTATCCCATGCACTTAGCAAGCTAGAAGTCATGCTTGGAGGACCATGACCTGTGGTCCACCCAATTAGACTTGAGACCTTTTCTACATAGGGCTGTCCACGGACCGAGTTGGCCCGACGGGATTTCAGGCCTGGCCCGTATTGGGCCGGGCTTGGACTAGAGTATCAGGTTTGTGGGTTAGGTTCGGGCCTAAAGTATAAGCCCGTTTTTCAAACAGGCCAAACTTG
>PVNU02000311.1:0-88901 GCA_003013855.2 Liriodendron chinense
AGCTCTGAGATAAGTACATGGAGAAGCACTGGCTATAGTAGAAGAACTCCTCTTCTTAAATCTCATTCATGCATTCAATCAAACAGCTGAAAATCGAAACCCCAACACCACCAATCGCTCTCTCTCGAACAGTAACAACAGCACCCTTATCAGGCTATCTTATGATACGATCCACCGTATTTTTTTATCTAATAATAATGCTACCAAGCATTTGTTTGATGGGTTGGATGTGAGATATTATAACATGAGTCCCACAACTTTTCATTTCTCACTTTGTTGTAAATAAAAGATAAGAGCCTACTTAGTTTTCTAATTTTCAATAAAATTTAAGGTAATTAAGCTATTATTATCATTTTCGTGTTCATTTTAGCAAAAATCATTATCTTTGAAAGTCAATTACTCTGGTAAAAGTGGGCAAAGTAAACTATAATCAGCACATTTTTACATTATAAGACTATTAGGCGAAACATATAATGTAATAAAATGATGATTATATTATATGTAAGTGATGTCATTATACAATTGCAAGAGTAAATAGTCATTAATCTCCCAACCTATTTTTCCTCTAAAGGATGATAGTATATAAGATGTATTGCAGAATTCTCAGTCCAACTTACTGTTGCTTCTATTCAAGCTGAGCACAATGATGTTTGCTTATGAGGTGGTACGTAGCCTTTAACGTGTGCTAGACATGATGAAACCACGGCACATTAAACAATCACAGCCATATAAGAGGTCGACTTTTAGCTATATTGTTATTGTCAACCGTCCATTTCTAGGCCAACCATCAGATGATTATGGTTGTCACTCACATGGGAGTTTTCACTACCTTTTCGCACCCTAAAAAGTATTATTTATTACGAGAAATACCTTTTAGCACCCCCTAAAGAAATCAGCTGAAAAAAATTGGAAGAAACCTGTTTCTTTTGCCGAATGGGTGCCTGGGGGTATTATATTAAGAGTTAGAAAGACATGGCATCTGCACGGAATACTGACACGAGCGAAAAAACAATTAATTTGATTTGAGCATTGTTATAATTCTATAGTTTGACATAAAATATAAAAATATAAAAACAGAAAAAGCTTCCAACAGAGATTAACTACTGGGGTACTAGTCATTGCTTATAAAAATGTCTGGAAAATGGGAAAAGAAGAAAATGACGGATGAGAAAATACAATAAGGCAAGTTCTGTATTTGTCCCACTTGGAGACACATTCTACTTTGTCCCACTAACCCTTGGTGAATTTTTCAACGTACCACCTGCCACAATTTCCATCATCAATAGCCCCAAACCTACAAAGATAGACATAGACAGAGATAGTGACAGAGAGAATTGGTGAAGGAGAGGGAACCACCTATTAAAGTAGTCATAGTATACAGCTCTGAGATGAGCACATGGAGAAGCACTGGATGTAGTAGAAGAACTCCTCTTCTTAAACCTCATTCACGCATTCAATCAAACAGCTGAAAATCGAAACTCCAACACCACCAATCGCTCTCTCTTGAACAGTAACAATAAGACCCTTATCAGCCCACCTTATAATAGGATCCACCATATTTTTTTTATCTAATAATAATACTACCATGCATTTGTTTGATGGGTTGGATGTGAGATACTATCACATGAGCCCCACAACTCTTCATTTCTCACTTTGTTGTAAATAAAAGATAACAGCCTACTTAGTTTTCTAATTTTCTATAAAATTTAAAGTAATCAAACAATTATTATCATTTTCATGTTCATTTTATAAAAAATATTATCTTTGAGAGTCAATTACTTTGGTAAAAGTAGGAAAAACAAACTATAATCAGAACATTTTTACATTATAAGACTATTAGGTGAAACATAATTTAATAAAATGATCATTATATTATATATAAGTGATGTCACTATACAATTTCAATAGTAAATAATCATTAATCCCCCAACCTGTATTTCCTCTAAAGGATGATAGTATATAAGAGGTATTGCACAATGCTCAACCCAACTTACTGTCGTTTCCATAGCCCCAAATCTACAAAGACAGACAGAGACAGAGACCGAGAGAATTGGTGAGGGAGAGGGAACCACATCTTAAAGCAGTCATTGTATGCAGCTCTGAGATGAGCACATGGAGAAGCACTGGCTATATTAGAAGAACTCCTCTTCTTAAACCCCATTCATGCGTTGAATCAAACAGTTGGAAATCGAAACCCCAAAATCATCAATCGCTCTCTCTCGAACAGTAACAACAGCACCCTTATCAGCCCATCTTGTGGTAGGATCCACCATAATTTTTTTATCTAATAATGATGCTACCATGCATTTGTTTGATGAGTTGGATGTGAGATACTATTACATGAGCCCCACAACTTTTCATTTCTCACTTTGTTGTAAATAAAAGATAAGAGCCTACTTAGTTTTCTAATTTTCTATAAAATTTAAGGTAATTAAGCTATTATTATCATTTTCATGTTCGTTTTAGCAAAAATCATTATCTTCGAGAGTCAATTACTCTGGTAAAAGTAGGCAAAGTAAACTATAATCAGTACATTTTTACATTATAAGACTATTAGGTGAAACATATAATGTAATAAAATGATCATTATATTATATGTAAGTGATGTCACTATACAATTGCAAAAATAAATAATCATTAATCCCCTAACCTATTTTTCCTCTAAAGGATGATAATATATAAGAGGTATTGCACAATGTTGAGTCCAACTTACTGTTGCTTCTATTCAAGCTGAGCACAATAATGTTGCTTGTGAGGTGGTACGCAACCTTTAACGTGTGCTATACATGATGAAACTACCGCACATCAAACAATCACAGCTATATAAGAGGTCGACTTTTAGCTATATTGTTGTTGTCAACCGTCTATTTCCAGGTCAACCATCAGATGGCTATGGTTGTCACTCACATGGGAGTTTTGATTACCTTTTCGCACCCTAAAAAGCATCATTTATTAGGAGAATTACCTTTTAGTACCCCCTAAAGAAATTAGCTCTAAAAAATCGACAGAAACCTGTATCTTTGGCCAAATGGGTGCCTAGGGGTATTATATTAAGAGTTAGAAAGACATGGCATCTGCACAGAATACTGACACGAGCGAAGAAACGAGTAATTCGATTTGAGTATTGTTATAATTCCACAGTTTAACATAAAACATAGAAATATAAAAACAGAAAAAACTTGCAATAAAGATTAACTACTGGGGTACTAGTCATTATTTCATAAAAATGTCTGAAAAATTGAAAAAAGAAGAAAATGAAGGAGGAGAACATATAATAAGGCAAGCTCTGTATTTGTCCCACTTGGAGACACATTCCACTTTGTCCCACTGACCCTTGGTGAATTTTTCAACGTACCACCTGCCACAATTTCCATCATCAATAGCCCCAAACCTATAAAGACAGACAGAGACAGAGATAGAGACAGAGAGAATTGGTGAGGGAGAGGGAACCACCTATTAAAGTAGTCATTGTATGCAACTCTGAGATGAGCACATGGAGAAGCACTGGCTGTAGTAGAAAACCTCATCTTCTTAAACCCCGTTCACGCATTCAATCAAACCGCTGGAAATCAAAACCCCAACACCACCAATCGCTCTCTCTCGAACAGTAACAACAGCACTCTTATAAGCCCATCTTGTGATAGGATCCACCGTATTTTTTTAATCTAATAATAATGCTACCATGCATTTGTTTGATGGGTTGGATGCGAGATACTATCACATGAGTCACATAAGTTTTCATTTCTCACTTCGTTGTAAATAAAATATAAGACCTACTTAGTTTTCTAATTTTTTATAAAATTTAAGGTAATTAAGCTATTATTATCATTTTCGTGTTCACTTTAGCAAAAATCATTACCTTTAAAAGTTAATTATTCTGGTAAAAGTAGGCAAAGTAAACTATGATCAGTATATTTTTATATTGTAAGACAGTTAGGTGAAATATATAATGTAATAAAATGATCATTATATTATATGTAAGTGATGTCACTATACAATTGCAAGAGTAAATAACAATTAATCCCCCAACCTATATTTCTTCTAAAGGATAATAGTATATAAGAGGTATTGCACAATACTCAACCCAACTTACTGTCATTTCCATATCCCCAAACCTACAAAGACAGACAGAGACAAAGTTATAGAGAGAGAATTGGTGAGGGAGAGGGAATCACCTGTTAAAGTAGTCATTATATGCAGCTCTAAGATGAGCACATGAAGAAGCACTGGCTGTAGTAGAAGAACTCCTCTTCTTAAGCCCCATTAATGCATTCAATCAAACAGCTGAAAATCAAAACCCCAACACCACCAATCGCTCTCTCTCGAACAGTAACAACAACACTCTTATCAGCCTATCTTGTGATAGCATACACCGTATTTTTTTTTATCTAATAATAATGCTACCATGCATTTGTTTGATGGGTTGGATGTGAGATATTCTCACATGAGCCCCACATCTTTTCATTTCTCACTTTGTTGTAAATAAAAGATAGGAGCCTACTTAGTTTTCTAATTTTCTATAAAATTTAAGGAAATTAAGCTATTATTATCATTTTCGTATTCATTTTAGCAAAAATCATTATCTTTGGGAGTCAATTACTCTGGTAAAAGTATGCAAAGTAAACTATAATCAATACATTTTTACATTACAAGACTATTAGGTGAAACATATAATGTAATAAAATAATCATTATATTATATGTAAGTGATGCCACTATACAATTGTAAGAGTAAATAATCATTAATCTCCTAACCTGTTTTTCTTCTAAAGGATGATAGTATATAAGAAGTATTGCACAATGCTTAGCCCAACTTACAGTTGCTTCTATTTAAGCTGAGCACAATGATGTTTGCTTATGAAGTTGTTCGCGGCCTTTAACGTGTGCTAGACATGATGAAACTACCGCACATTAAACAATCACAACCATATAAGAGGTCAACTTTTAGCTATATTGTTGTTGTCAACCGTCCATTTTCAGGCCCACCATCAGATGGCTATGGTTGTCACTCATATATGAGCTTTGATTACCTTTTCGCACCATAAAAAGTGTCATTTATTAGGAGAAATACCTTTTACCACCTCCTTAAGAATTTCACTGAAAAAAATCGAAAGAAACTTATTTCTTTAGCCAAATGGGTGCCTAGGGGTATTATATTAAGAGTTAGACAGACATGACATCTGCACGGAATACTAACACGAGTGAAGATACGAGTAATTCGATTTGAGCATTGTTATAATTCCACGGTTTAACATAAAACATAGAAATATAAAAATAAGAAAAGCTTGCAATAGAGATTTCCTACTAGGGTACTAGTCATTGCTTCAAAAAATGTCTGAAAAATGGAAAAACGAAAATGGAGGAGAACATTCAATAAGGCAAGCTCTGTATTTGTCCGACTTGGAGACACATTCCACTTTGTCCCACTGACCCTTGGTGAATTTTTCAACGTACCACCTGCCACAATTTCCATCATCAATAACCTCAAACCTACAAAGACAGACAGAGACAGAGATAGAGACAGAGAGAATTGGTGAGGGAGAGAGAACCACCTATTAAAGTAGTCATTGTATGCAGCTCTCAGATGAGCACATGGAAAAGCACTGACTATAGTAGAAGAACACCTCTTCTTAAACCCCATTCATGCATTCAATCAAACAGCTGGAAATCGAAACTCCACACCACCAATCGCTCTCTCTCGAATAGTAACAACAGCACCCTTATCAGCCCATCTTATGATAGGATCCACCGTATTTTTTTATCTAATAATAATACGAGCATGTATTTGTTTGATGGTTTGGATATGAGATACTATCACATGAGCCCCACAACTTTTCATTTCTCACTTTGTTGTAAATAAAAGATAAGAGCCTACTTAGTTTTCCAATTTTCTATAAAATTTAAGGTAATTAAGTTATTATTATCATTTTCGTGTTCATTTTAGCAAAAATCATTATCTTTGATAATCAATTACTCTGGTAAAAGTAGGTAAAGTAAATTATAATCAGTACATTTTTACATTATAAGACTATTAGGTGAAACATATTATGTAATAAAATGATCATTATATTATATGTGAATGATGGCACTATACAATTGCAAGAGTAAATAATCATTAATCCCCCAACTTGTTTTTCCTTTAAAGGATGATAGTATATAAGAGGTATTGCACAATGCTCAGTCCAACTTACTGTTACTTCTATTCAAGCTGAGCACAATAATGTTTGCTTATGAGGTGGTACGCAGCCTTTAACGTGTGCTAGACATGATGAAACCACCGCACATCAAACAATCAAAGCCATATAAGAGGTCGACTTTTAGCTATATTGTTGTTGTCAACCATCCATTTCCAGGCCAACCATCAGATGGCTATGGTTGTCATTCATATGGGAGCTTTGATTACCTTTTCGCACCCTAAAAAGCATCATTTATTACGAGAAATACCTTTTAGCACCCCTTAAAGAGTTCAGCTGAAAAAATCGAAAGAAACCTGTTTCTTTGGCCGAATGGGTGCCTGGGGGTATTATATTAAGAGTTAGAAAGACATGACGTCTGCACGGAATACTGACATGAACGAAGAAACGAGTAATTCGATTTGAGCATTGTTATAATTCCACAGTTTGAAATAAAACATAGAAATATAAAAACAGGAAAAGCCTGCAATGGAGATTGACTACTGGGCACTAATAATTGCTTTATAAAAATGTCTGAAGAGTGGGAAAAAGAAGAAAATGAAGGAGGAGAACATACGATAAGGCAAGCTCTGTATTTGTCCCACTTGGAGACACATTCTACTTTGTCCCACTGACCCTTGGTGAATTTTTCAACATACCACCTGCCACAATTTCCATCATCAATAGCCCCAAACCTACAAAGACAGATATAGACAGATATAGAGACAGAGAGAATTGATGAAGGAGAGGGAACCACCTATTAAAGCAGTCATTGTATGCAGCTCTCATATGAGCAATGGAGAAGCATTGACTGTAGTAGAAGAACTCCTCTTCTTAAACCACATTCATGCATTCAATGAAACAGCTGGAAATTGAAACCCCAACACCACCAATTGCTCTCTCTCTCGAACAGTAACAACAACACCCTTATCAGCCCATCTTGTGATAGAATCCACCATATTTTTTTACCTAATAATAGTGCTACCATGCGTTTGTTTGATGGTTTGGATGTGAGATACTATCACATGAGTCCCATATCTTTTCATTTCTCACTTTGTTGTAAATAAAAGATAAGATCATACTTGGTTTTCTAATTTTCTATGAAATTTAAGGTAATTAGGCTATTATTATCATTTTCGTGTTCATTTTAGCAAAAATTATTATCTTTGCGAGTCAATTGCTCTAGTAAAAGTAGGCAAAGTAAATTATAATCAGTACATTTTTACATTATAAGACTATTAGGTAAAACATATAATGTAATAAAATGATCATTATATTATATGTAAGTGGTGTCAGTATACAATTGCAAGAGTAAATAATCATTAATCTCCCATCTGTTTTTTCTTCTAAAGGATGATAGTATATAAGAGGTATTGCACAATGCTCAGTCCAACTTACTGTTGCTTCTATTCAAGCTGAACACAATAATGTTTGCTTATGAGGTGGTACGCAGCCTTTAACGTGTGCTAGACATGATGAAACCACGGCACATCAAACAATCATAGCCATATAAGAGGTCGACTTTTACCTATATTGTTGTTGTCAACCATCTATTTTCAGGCCAACCATCAGATGGCTATGGTTGTCACTCACATAGGAGCTTTGATTACCTTTTTGCACCCTAAAAAGCATCATTTATTAGGAGAATTACCTTTTAGCACCCCCTAAAGAAATCAACTCTAAAAAATCGAAAGAAACCTGTATCTTTGTCCAAATGGGTGCCTGGGGGTATTATATTAAGAGTTAGAAAGACATGGCATCTGCACGGAATACTGACACGAGTGAATAAACGAGTAATTCGATTTGAGTATTGTTATAATTCCACAGTTTGACATAAAACATAGAAATATAAAAACAGGAAAAGCTTGCAATAGAGATTAACTACTAAGGTACTAGTCATTGCTTTATAAAAATGTCTGAAAAATGAAGGGGAAAAAAGAAAATGAAGGAGGAGAACATACAATAAGGCAAGCTCTGTATTTATCCCACCTGTCCCACCGACCCTTTGTCCCACCGACCCTTGGTGATTTTTTCAACATACCACTTGCCACAATTTTCATCATCAATAGCCCCAAACATACAAAGACAGAGATAGACAGAGATAGAGACAGAGAGAATTGGTGGGGGAGGGGGAATCACCTGTTAAAGCAGTCATTGTATGCAGCTCTAAGATGAGCACATGGAGAAGCACTCGTTGTAGTAGAAGAACTCCTCTTCTTAAACTCCATTCATGCATTCAATCAAACAGCTGAAAATTGAAACCCCAACACCACCAATCACTTCCTCTCGAACAATAACAACAGCGCCCTTTCTTCACTTCTGCCCCCCCCCCCCCCCCCCCCCCCCCCCCCCCCAACAGTTGACCGCTTTTATCGCGGTGAACGAAGTCCCTCCTAAATTATACATTGATACTCTGACAGAGTGTGATGAATCCCCCCCCCCCCCCCCCCCCCCCCCCCCCCCCCCCAACAGTTGACCGCTTTTATCGCGGTGAACGAAGTCCCTCCTAAATTATACATTGATACGCTGACAGAGTGTGATGAATCACACACAAGTAGACACTTAAAATTTTACTAATAAATTCAATGTGTCGCAAACAGGTAATTCAAAATAAATCTAAGCAAATTCGGCTATAGTTTATACTCAAACAAGGAGAAAGTGAAAATCAGCTAGATCAGTCTCCCATTTGGACAACAATCAGAATTAAGAGAATGAGTCTTCAATGAAAGATCCAATCTGTCCAATAATATATCAGTGTCAGGTAGATCTGAACCGCCCAACACAAAACATTCGAATATCTCATTTGATGATCTGATCATGTGGTCGTGTTTCAATTAGAATCAAGAGTTTAAGGAATTAGGATATGGTAGATACTGTCCATCTATCCCTTCTGGCACTCCAAAACATCAAGGAACGACAACCCATGATCTAATGCAAGAGGTGATTCGTTTGAGTCATGCGGATGTATGAACATTGTCGACTTCATGTCTTGGATCAACCCCAATTTTCTTAACGGGTCCTTAACCTTGACCCAGTTGTCTTTAGTAGAGGAATCAAAAGGTTCCTCGAACCCAATTAGTGAGCCACAAAGAACTCTGTAATGGGATTAACCGATAAGTAAGTAGCTTTGAATTTAACTGAAGTCCTTTATTTCTAATGTAAGTCAAATATGTGAAGGATCTATGATCATTAAGGAAACCCAGTGAAGATTTTGGTATCTCGACAAACTGAAATGAGTATGCGAAGAAGAGCTTACGGCCATAAGCCAAACACATCTATCTACTTTTTTAACTTGGTTTTTGTCTTTAATCCCAGCCTAGCCTAACCTAGTTCTAGCATAAAATGCTACTGTCCAACGGCTCCCGCTACACTACCATAAGAGTAGATTGAATATTCACGACCTTAAGTTGCTGGATCATGATCAATTAGGTCTGACTTAGGCGATCACATCTATTTGGTCACATCCTGCTAACAATTTGCCTCGATCATTTGTTTCGATAGATGAATTAAGTATTTATCTCTCGTTTGTTTATTTTTTATGGTTCTTTGATACTATGTCAATTGTAGTGGGTCATACATTCAAATATTAATAAAATCGGCATTGTTTAGCATTTTTTTTATTTATCTGTTCATCTCTATTCTTTTGAAAAATATTAAGCTAAAGTATTGGTGAAATAACAAGTCCTTAAGTCCATTGACGCAAGGCAAAAATAATCCATTCAGAATAATTAACAAATCACCTAATCGTTGAGCGCAACCAGTGATCAAGAGGATAGCTAGATCCTGCATCAAATCTCCAATCAGCCTGACTCAATGTGGGAAACACTAGCGGTTCAATCAAACACCAAGTCGAGTAAATCTTGGCATGCTTGTGCATCATGATCACACAGGAAATCCAAATATATGCCCTCGATCACACTATGGCCTTGTATTTAATTGAATTGATACAACATGTGAAAGAGTTTGTACAACAAAATTCTTGAAATATTTATATTTTATTAAACGATTCTTCTGTGATAATAATTTTTTTTATAGAGTTGCTTTTTAAGGGATGAAATTATAAAAATGTCATCGTTTAATTTGATTTTTTGCCAGTAGTGAAGCTCGAAACTTATAAGGCCCATGTTGTTTATGTATAACAGCCAACTCATTAAACACATGCACCATGCCATGGTCATAAACAAACAAAACATCATATTAATCAAATCATATATTGGATACTTGAATTTGGTTATTTTCGATGGTGTACATATTTTTTAATCACCCCATCTTGTGATAGGATCCACCACATTTTTTTTTGTCTAATAATAATGCTACCATGCATTTGTTTGATGGGTTGGATGTGAGATACTATCACATGAGCCCCACAACTTTTCATTTCCCACTTTGTTGTAAGTAAAAGGTAAGAGCCTATTTAGTTTTCTAATTTTCTATAAAATTTAAGGTAAATAAGCCATTATTATCATTTTCATGTTCATTTTAGTGAAAATCAATTAATCTGGCAAAAGTAGGCAAAGTAAACTATAATTATTATATTTTTACATTATAAGACTATTAGGTAAAATATATAATGTAATAAAATTATCATTATAGTATATGTAAGCGATGTCACCACACAATTGCAATAGTAAATAATCATTATCTATTTACAACTATTCACCGTTATTATTTCAATTATTTAAAAGCACTACCTTGGAATATGATTACAGGGAGCGGCATTTGATAAAATTTGTGAAATTTTGTAGCAAAAATTTCAAAGAGTTTAATAGTGTATGAATAATTTTACTTTTTTTTTATATTATAAATATGTTAAAAAAAAACTAGCAACCATTAAAAGAAAAGAACTAAAATTAGATATTTGCAATAATCACATATTAATAGTGTGATTGTTTACAAATAAATTATTTTTATGTGAATATTTATAAACAAAAAGGCCTCAGGTTCAATGTTTGGATCATAAGGACTATCCATTTTATACAACTTCCAACAATCAGAATTCCATGTCAAATCCAACCCTTCCAATAGGTTGGCCCAAACATGGATATCATCTGGTATACGACTCATCTTATATACATGTAATTTAGGGCACATTATAAAAATGTATAACCATTGATAAAGAAAAAAATACAAATTTGGTCTACTTCTAAATATGACAATAATTTTATTTTATTTATTTATTTATTATTTGTTTTTGCTCAAAGTGATCTTCATGGTGTGGCTGACTTATTCGATGAACTGAATTGTGCACAAGCATAAAAGGTTAGAAGTCGGGTGGACCCTACATCATGATTCAACTCAATGGACTTTAGACCTCCTTAATAAACTTTGTTATTCAGTTAGTTATTTGCAAGAGCTCATTTTAAGGATATTTTATTTTCACAAATCCATTATAAATCCTTGTATAGCCCATTATTGACTTTTTGGTTGCTTGTATTTACATGTACTTCTAAGTAATATCAATCAAATCAAGCAATAAATGCATAGTTAAAAAAATACTCAAGTTTTTAAGTTGCAATCAAGTAAGAGGTATGACGTTTGAAGCACCTTTTAAGTCTCCCACCTACATGTAGGGCCTTTTTGGATGGAATAAATCCATCGTAATGCATTATAAAAAATTCATTACTGCTCCTTATAACCGATTGGATACACCAAGCTGTCAAATCATATGAATCCATCTAGATGCAGTGGGCGAAGGTGCCTTGATGTGGCATAGTTTTGTAGGCCTCACCATGATGTACGTGTTATATCCACATCGTCCATTCATTTTAGAGGGCATTTTATTAAAAAAAATAAAATGAGCCACATCTAAAATGAAAATTGACCATACTATAGAAGTAGTTGGGATTGAACGCATGCCATTAAAAAGCTCCTGTGGCTCACTGAAACATTGGATGAAGCTGATATTTAAGGTCATACCCTAAAATAACATTGCAAATTGGATGGATGGTGTGAATATAACACATATTAGGCATGTTATATCTACATGTGTCTATTTACGAGAGTACATTAAAAGCATCTAAAAAAATTATAGCCTTAGAGTAAAATTAGTATTACATTCTGATTTACTTTGGATTATCAAATTAGTCATAATCATTACCTATTTAAAGTTGACTACACTACATTACGGTGGATTCATTCCATCCAAACAGGCCCTTATAGATTACAATGATTATAGGATAGTGGATTTCTTGTGCATTTACTATTTAAATTATTTTCTATTCAAAGACTCATAAAAATTCACAATTATGTGATTTAACTTATATTACATGTAAATACTTTCAGACAGGCATTTATAGATTACAACGTCTATAGGATAATGGATTTTTTGTGCATTTACTTTCTAAATTGTTTTCCATTCAAACACTCATGGAAATTCATAACTATGTGATTGGACTGATATTACATGTAAATACTTTCAATTGTAGCATGGTAAACCAAGTAAATCATCTTCCATACATTTTGAAACATTGAAAAAATTTTAAGTCCCATCACAATGAATATGTCATATCTATACTGTTCATCCATTATGGGAGCTCATTTTAAGGCACGAGTAAAAAATTGAGGCATTGAAAGCACAAGTGGACCACACGTCTTGATAGATCTCAACCGTTGAATGCTAAAACCGTTCTAAAGCCTACAATGATGTTTATTTGTCATCTAACCTACGCACAAGATCATACCAACATAGATAAAGGTAAAACACGAATATTGTTGGTGTGGTACGCTTGAGCCTCGGATCTGCTCTCTCTGTTTTTCGGATCGTGCCCAAAAATAAGCTGTTGGACTACATGGATATGACATACACATCGTGGTGGCCCCCACATGGGATCATGCTTGTGTTGCTAGCCACTTGGTCTCACACGGTGAGTTGTCCAATGATCAGAACCGTTCATGCTGTGTAATCCGTGATAGAATGTCCACCAAAATAAAATTACTTTGGAGCAATGATTTCGTTAGTCGCTGTATATAATTGAATTTAGAGCAATGAATAGAAGATTATCAATGGTTCACATTCAACTCTAAAAATCAAAGGTTAGGATCAACACTGAAGCAATCTTAGAGTTAATATCTTATTTAATAGTAGCAAAGAGAAAATCAACGGTTCAGATTACATGTCCATATGAGCACGTGGGACCCAGTGGGTGACGACACACCCTAGATCCTGTATCGCGACAGTGACAAAACGAAGTCAATTAACACCGCATACCCGCAGTACCATTCTGTCCAAAAAGCATTCACGATTTCACGTGCTCATTTTACAGGTTGGATCCACGGGCTTATTGAAAACTCGCTTTAGTGTATGATAAAAAAATGAAGTAGATCCAAATCTTAGATGGACTATAGTACAGGAAAAAGTGGTAATTGACCATTAAAAACTTCTTGTGAGCCACAAAAGATTTCGATCAAGATGATATTTGTGTGGTCTCTTCGTATAAGTCTTTGTGACCTTACCAACAGGTTGGATGGAAAATGAACATTCCATTGGAGAGGATGCAAGTGATGAACGGACGGGATTTCATGCAAACATCACAGTTGGCCCATGCGTAGCTGTGGAATTAGCTCATTCTAAAAACGACGTGGGTGTGGCGGAAGGGGAGAGGTTTAGGTGTTACCCTGGCAACACGTCAGCGGGTGTTTCCTTGACCGTGGGGCCCACCTAGACTTATATGTAGTATATCCCCACCATCCATTGGTTTTTTCAGATCATTTTACGGCATGATCTTAAAAATAAAAGAATCAATTTCCTGGATAGTGGGACCCACTTCTCGGGATTGAAAACTCGGGCTTGGATTAGGTACTACCCTAGCCAGGAAGCATGAGAAGTGTACGCGTGGCGCATCGTAGCGGTCCCACACCTTGGGTCTGACAAAAACTTGTTGGACCTGTCACATCCTATTAGTACCGAGCCTGCTGCACTGGCCAATGGCAACACACTACGTAGGCATTTATTTCCTCGTGCGTACGGGTGGTACCTGATCCGAGCCCTCAACACTCGCGTGCACTGCAATATGGACCGATGCCGGGAGGAGTCTTCACCCGCTGACGGATAGGGCTGTCAACGGCCAGTCTTTCGGGCCGGTCGTAGGCCCGAGCCCAGT
Organism: Liriodendron chinense; assembly: GCA_003013855.2. Lineage (NCBI taxonomy): Eukaryota > Viridiplantae > Streptophyta > Magnoliopsida > Magnoliales > Magnoliaceae > Liriodendron > Liriodendron chinense. The sequence goes on from PVNU02000311.1 coordinate 14,272, forward strand.
CCATTGACACCGCGAGTCACGGAGGTTAGAAAATGCGTGACTACGACTAGTCACGTGCGAGCGGGATTATGCTGACGTGGATGGAGTACTTCGTGTGATGATATCCACTCCGTCCATCAGGTTGCCGCTCTGTGATTGGACTGGGACGAAAAAAAAAAATCAGGCCCATTCAAAACTTAGGTGAGATACACCAATGGCTCATTCTCCAAATTGTGTATGGGTCCACCATCGCATGCGTATGCCATCCAATCCACTCATTTGAAGCGCCACGTCGCCTGGCTACCCGATCACCTGAGATATCCCATTCAAAAGTTGTTTAAGAAGTGCGTACCCCGCACCACGTATATGGACGTCGTTTGGCTATTGGCCCAACCCTAGCTAGCCAGCTGGTGTCAAAGTCTGTGAGTCCCATCATGATGTACGTGTGTTTTATCTGGGCCGTTCATGCATTTTTCCAGCTCAGTTTTGGGCAGGATGCATATCTAATTCTCAGGTGGACCACACCATAGGAAACTGGAGATTGAATGCTTACTGCTTACCTTATAGATCGTTTGGACGGCGAAGAAACCTTGCAGTAGGCTCCAAGAAGTCTTTAATGGTGGACATTCAATCAAAATTGTTTTCCTGTGGTGTGGTCCACCTGTAATTTGAATCAGACACATTCTCTGGTTTTTACCAAATTGAGCTGGAAAAATGGATGAATGGTGCGGATAAAACACATACATAATGATAGGGTCCACAGAGCCGGGGCAGAGCCAGAATTTTCTTCCAGAGGTGAGAATCATGGTGCGCCCTAGGAAGTTTCAACGTGGGTGCCACTGTCCTGCAGTGGGGTTCATTTGAGCTTTGAATCTGCCCCCATTCTCTCTTCTTCTTTTTTTCAAGCCATAAAATAATCTCTACAAATGGCTGGAGGGTGTGGATACAACACACGCATCATGGTGGGCTGTATAACTGGGTGAAATCACTTCAGTGGTGACATTGCTGCCAAGCCTGTAAGGTCTGACGCCAATTTCTTTTAAAGGAAGTTCTGCAATGGGAACTTAGGTGGGGCCACTGCGATGTTTGTTAGAAATACGCCTCATTCATCTGTTTTGTGAGCCCATTTCAGGACTCGGGATAAAAAAATGAGCCAAAAATGAGCCAAAAAGGTAAGTACTGAACAACCACAATTGAAATATTTGTGCGGCAATAAAAGTTTTGAATCAGGCTAATATTTAAGTTTACAGTTCATCCGAATAACGTTATGAACAGGATGACATATAAATATGACTGTCGACCAAGGGAGGTTTCAAAAATCACCGTATCTACCTTTTCCCTTAGTGCAGCCCGCTTGAGTTTTGATCCACCGTATCTACCTTTCCTTTATTGGAGCCCGCTTGAGTCTTTGATCCAACTGATTTTCAGTCTCTTGTCCCAGGCAGGAACTTCACGAAGGAAATCGTGTCCGTCAGGGCTACTTCCCGTCAGAAATTTCGTGCAGATTACTACCTAGCTTGAGACGGACGGCTTAGGTGATTTGTGGGGCCTACAGTGATCTATATCTTTTATCCATGCCGTCCATCTATATTAACAAATCATTTTAGGTCTTGATTCAAAAAAGGAGTCAGATTTAAGGCTCAACTGGACCACACCACATGAATGAGTCCTATTAAAAATTTACCGTTGAAAACTCAGGGAGCATTTACCCCCCTCGCCCCTACGTGGCTCTGCCCTGCACAGAGCTTAGACACCACCTAGCTGGCTGATGTTGGGGTCCCTATACAAACTGCCTCCCGCGTAGATAAGTGGTGTCAAGGACCACATGGGTCTATGTTTTATCTACGCTGTCGTTGTCAGGTCATTTTAAGGCATGGACCCAAAATTGAAGCGCCTCCATGATTAAATGGACCACACTGCAGGGTGCAACGGAGATTGAATGCCTACCCTTGAAAGCTTCTTGGGCCCACTGAAGTTTTCGATCAAAGGTTTATTTTTGTTTTCCCTTCATCCAGGTCTGTGATACCTTGCCAGTAGGTTTGGATGACAAATCAACATCTCTGTGCGCACCAGAAAGGCTTCAACGGTGAATGTCATTATCCCCACTGCTCGTGTGGTGTGGCCTGCTTGAACTTTGGATATGCTTCAATTTTAGGCTCATGCATTGAAATGAGATGGCAAAACGGATTAACGGTGTAGATAAAACACGTGTCGTGGTGGGCCCATATAGTCTTGACACCACGTAGCCACTTGGTGTTGTTGAAAAAAGTTGTTTTAAAAACAATTTTAAAAAGAAAAAAATAGGCGTTTAGTTTTTGTCCCATATTGGATGGGAGAAAGAATTTTTACCTCTTTATAAGTAGGGTGTTGTGCACCTTACTTATTTATGGTGGAAGAGAGGGAGAATGGTGGCTTCATGCGCACGGGCACGGGCACGGGCTCGGACTAAGTGCGAGGGCGTGGGCACGTGAGGCAGTGTGGCTGTAGAGGCGCTAGTGGCGCACTTAGCACTTCGCACGTGCGCATCGTGTCGCAGATGGGTCGCGACCTCGCGAATCGGAGTGAGACTGGTGCGAGACCTCTCTGCTTTTTATAGAGAGCTGCATGGCTAATTAGAGGGACCTGTGTAACTGCTCATGCAGTAACGGTCCATACCATGCAGTAACAGCTGCATGTGGCTAGCCCAACAGTCAGAAACGGCTAGCCATTGAGTCTAAACAGCCAGCATGCAGGTGCATAACTCCCACATGCACAACAGTCAGAAACTGCTAGTTTCTCACAACAGCCAGAAAACGGCTAGTGCCATTATGGCTCTGGACCAAAACTGTCAGCCACCCTTGCCTATATAAACCGGACAGGTCTGGTTCATTCCAACACAACAACAACATCAGCAATCACAATCTCGAATATTGAACCAGCACCCATTTTAGTCTCTTCGCCTCTCGATTTGGTTAAAACAAACCAAGCCACTTAGACCAGTGTAGTGGTCTGCTGCTGCCAGAAGAAGACTGACATTCTTTTCTCTCTTTCTTTTTCTTTATCTGCCAGAGTGTGTTACTGATTTCCATAGTAGATTCTTCGTTTTTGCTGAACGCATAACCACATAAGGCTCGTCGTATCCCGGAAGCAATCCGCCTGCAACCTATCAGCAGACTCAAAATAATTTGAGTAGGGGCGAATTACGCTTTAAGGACAGCGTGTTTTTTCACGTGCTTCAGCCTGTCATTATTTCTCGATTTTTCCAATTAATTTAATTTTTAAGATCAGAAATTTTGTTCAACAATCTTAAAGCGTAATTTTCTAATATGGAAACCGAAGGGGTATCATCAATCGAACTGATGAACCAGGATCTGATTCGTCTGGACCGGTTCGATGGAACCAATTTCACCAGATGGCAGGATAAGATAAAGTTCCTGTTTACAGTGTTGAAGATATTCTATATCTTAGACCCGACCTGAAGCCGCTTCCTCCAGCTACTGATACAGACACGACTGAGCAGATCAACACACGCATCAAGAGAGAAGAAGATAATTTGCTGTGTCGATGAACCATTCTGAACACACTATTTGATCGTCTGTATGATCAATACACAAGAACTGAATCTGCCAAAGAAATTTGGACCGCTCTCGAGTTCAAATTCAAGACCGAAGAAGAAGGTACGAACAAATATCTAATAGCTAACTATTTCAACTACACCATGGTAGATAACAAATCGCTGTTAGCCTAAATCGAAGAACTACAGCTAATTGTTGGCAAAATTAGTACCCTAAAAAATTGATATCCCTGAAGCTTTCCAAGTCGGGGCTATTATCGCAAAATTACCCCCGAGTTAGATAGAATATAGGAAGAAACTGCTACATAAAATCGATTATTATTCACTGGAACAAATCCAGAAACATATCCGAATAGAGGAAGAATCTCGAAACCGTGAAAAGAAAAATGGAAATGGGAATTTCTCATCCAAGGTGCAAGCAGTAGAAAGTGCCCAAAACAAGAATCCCGAGAAGAACGGTTCCCTGAAACCCAATAAAGGAAAATTCAAGAAATCACAGAAGAAGAACGAAAAGTTCAAAGGCCCTTGCCATGTCTGTGGGAAAACCGAGCATTACGCTCGAATATGCCGTCTTCGAAAATCGAAGAATGAGGCAAGTGCAGTTGAAGAAGACATAGTTGCTATGATCACTGAGGTAAACATGATCCAAGACAAAGTACCCGGTTGGTGGTATGATATAGCAGCCACAGTCCATGTAAGCTATGACAGATCAGCCTTTAAAACTTATGAGGACGTGACCGATGGTCAAGAGATCCAAATGGGTAATGAAGTCCGATCGAAGGTCGTAGGTAAAGGAACCGTGGAACTAGTCTTTACCTCTGGAAAGAAAGTGATCCTAACTAATGTACTGCATGTCCCTGACATGAGACGAAACTTAGTTTCTGGGAATCTTCTGGGAAAACTTGGAATACGGGTAGTGTTTGAGTCCGGAAAACTGATTCTATCCAAGAACGAAAATTTCGTTGGTAAGGGATATGCTTGTAATGGGATGATAAAATTTTCCTTGAATGAAAGTAGCCCCTTTGCGTATATGCTTGAATCTGTAGCATTGTGGCATGGTAGATTAGCACACATAGGTTATAGTACCTTAAAATTCATATCTAAGAATGGCTTAATCTCATACACAGATAGTCAAAATGACAAATGTGAAGTGTGCATAAGGTCCAAATTTACAAAGAAATATTTTCCTAGTGTTGAGAGATCATCTTAAATATTGGACCTAATACACACTGATATCTGTGAGTTAAATGGCATTCTTACATGTGGAGGAAGAAGATACTTTATAACCTTCATCGATGATTGCTCCAGATATATACATGTATATCTTCTAAAGAACAAAGATGAAGTACTCAGCATGTTCAAGATATATAAAGCAGAAGTGGAAAATCAACTAAACAAGAAAATTAAAGTTCTTCGTAGTGACAGAGGAGGAGAGTATTTTTCAAATGAATTCTTTAATTTCTGTGAAGAACATGGCATAATACACCAATGCACTACGCCGTACACACCGCAACAGAACGGTATAGCTGAACGGAAGAATAGAACCTTAGTAGAAATGGTCAACTCAATGCTAATACAAGCAAAGTTGTCACTAGGACTTTGGGGAGAAGCAATTCTCACAGCGTGTCACATCCTAAATAGGGTTCCTTCTAAGAAGTTTAACACTTCACCATATGAGGTATGAAAAGGTAGAAAACCTAATCTAAGATATCTTAAAGTGTGGGGGTGCCTCGCATATTGTAGAATGCCTGATCCCAAAAGAACTAAATTAGGATTCAGAGCTATTAAGTGTGCATTTGTAGGGTATGCACAAAATAGCAGAGCATATAGACTCCTAGACTTAGAGTCTAATACGATCATAGAGTATAGAGACGTTAAGTTCTTTGAAAACTCACTATCCTTAGAGTCAAAAGATAATGAAATCCAAACTCCAATAGAGAAACCTACGGTAGAAGCTCAACATGAAGTTGAAGCTCCAATAAAACCACGTAGGAATCAAAGGATAAGAGTAGAAAAGAGTCTTGATCCTGAACAGATAGACTCTCAACGTATCTCTTTTCATCTCGTAGAAGGAGATAGAGACAATGTTATTAAAAAGATACCTATATTTATGACTATAGAAGATGATCCAACAACCTATAGAGAAGCTGTAACTTCTAGAGATTCAGCTTTTTGGAAATAAGCTATCAATGATGAGATTGACTCGATTATGTCAAACCAAAACTGGGAACTGGTGGATCTACCTCCAGCTTCTAAACCCATGGGGTGCAAGTGGGTATTTAGAAAGAAATATCACACTGATGGAACTGTTCAAACCTTTAAAGCTATACTAGTAGCTAAAGGGTTTAGACAAAAAGAAGGAATAAATTATTTTGACACATACTCACCTGTGGCAAGAATAACATCTATTAGAATTATGTTTGCTTTAGCATTCATAAATCAGCTATATATACATCAGATGGATGTAAAGACTATTTTTCTAAATGGAGACCTCGACGAGGAGGTATACATGGAACAACCTGAAGGGTTCGTTCTGCCAGGAAATGAGAAGAAAGTCTGTAAACTAATTAAATCATTGTATGAACTAAAACAAGCACCTAAACAGTGGCATGAGAAGTTTGATTATAAAATACTTTCTCATGGTTTTCATGCATAATGTAGCAGACAAATGCATATATTCCAAAACAAGTAGTAACTATATAATTGTTATTTGTTTATACGTTGATGACCTATTAATAATAAGTAACAAGATGAAAGGTGTAACTGAAACAAAGAAGTTTCTATCTTTCGTATTTAAAATGAAGGATCTTGGACAAGTTGATACCATTCTAGGTATTAAAGTTAAAACTCATAGTGGGGGTTATGCGCTTTGCCAATCTCATTATATTGAGAAAATAATAAACAAGTTTAAACACCTGAATATTAAAGAAGCAAAAATCCCATTCGATCCAAGTATCAAGTTAAATGAAAATACTGGAAGAACAGTTGCACAATTAGAGTATGCGAGTGTTATAGGAAGTCTAATGTATGCAATGCAAATATGCAATGCACTAGACCAGACATCGCATATGCTGTGAGTAAACTAAGTAGGTTTACTAGTAATCCCAGTGTAGAACACTGGAAAGCAATAGGAAGAGTACTTGGTTATTTAAAAGCAACCAAAGACTCAGGGTTATTTTACTCAGAATTTCCATCTGTACTGGAAAGATATACCGATGCAAGTTGGATATCGAGTGCAGGTGACAACAAATCCACTACTGGATGGGTTTTCACCTTAGGAGGTGCAGCTGTATCTTGGGGATCCAAGAAACAAACCTGCATAACTCACTCAACTATGGAATCTGAGTTCATAGCCCTTGCTGCAACAGGTAAAGAGACTGAGTGGCTTAGGGATCTTCTTTTAGAAATTCCATTCCATGCGAAGCCGATACCGGCTGTTTCGCTACATTGCGATAGTGAAGCCACATTAGCTAGAGCTTACAGCGGCACGTATAATGGGAAATCCAGACATATAAGTCTGAGACATGACTATGTAAGACAACTGATTCAAGATGGAATCATTGCAATATCTTATGTAAAGTCAAGTAATAACTTAGCTGATCCTTTTACTAAACCTCTAACGAGAGAGGTAGTAAGGACAACATCCAGAGGGATGTGGTTGAAACTCTTTTCAAAAGATTTCACCAGTGATGGAAACCCAACCTAAAATTAGAAAATCTCTATATAAGGGTTCAATGGGTAAAAACAAGTCACTGATACGTGAAAAGTTTCAGCACTAAATTATATATATATACCTCATCCAGGATTATAGTGCTGGTCGTTACAGACAAAGGGTTGAGTCTTAGAAACTCTTAATGCAGTCCAGTCTTAAGGACAAGTGTCTGAAAGTAACGGAGACACTGGAAGAACTTCACCTATATGAATATAGAGGTAGTGCCGCCTCTCATGAGAGTGAGAGTTTTCTCGGGATCGTCCATGAAACAGGATAAGCACAAGGCCATTAAATGTGCTGAGCAAGAATTGTGGGAACTCTAATAACACTTAGAAAGTTTGTGTGTGGTATTTCCGGTCCTGTTATATAAAAATAACTGGTTCAAAGCTGCGGCTACCAGTAATTTTGATAGGTCTTTGAAATACTTACACTAAGGAAGGATTCAAATCGAAAGATATCTTTCTTTATGTATATAATGTTTTATACTCTGGCAGACATCGTTTTTTCAGTTTTAAATTATTTTAAAAACAAGTGGGGGGTTGTTGAAAAAAGTTGTTTTAAAAAAATTTTTAAAAAGAAAAAAATAGGCGTTTGGTTTTTGTCCCATATCGGATGGGAGAAAGAATTTTTACCTCTTTATAAGTAGGGTGTTGTGCACCTTACTTATTTATGGTGGAAGAGAAGGAGAATGGTGGCTTGCGTGTTCCAGTGCGAAGCACTGGAACACCGCGCACGAGCACGGGCACGGGCACGGGCTCGGTCTCGGTCTCGGGCACGGGCTCAAGCTAGGTGCGAGGGTGTGGGCACGTGAGGCAGTGTGGCTGTAGAGGCTAGGTAATAGGTCAGGTGGCTGGGTTCGGAACAGAGGAGGTGCTGTGGGTGGGAGGTCTGACAGAGAGACCTCTCTGCTTTTTATAGAGAGCTGCAGGGCTAATTAGAGGGACCTGTTAACTGCTCATGCAGTAACGGTCCATACCATGCAGTAACAGCTGCATGTGGCTAGCCCAACAGTCAGAAACGGCTAGCCATTGAGTCTAAACAGCCAGCATGCAGATGCATAACTCCCACATGCACAACAGTCAGAAACTGTCATAAACTGCTAGTTTCTCACAACAGCCAGAAAACAGCTAGTGCCATTATGGCTCTGGACCAAAACTGCCAGCCACCCTTGCCTATATAAACCGGACAGGTCTGGTTCATTCCAACACAACAACAACAACAGCAATCACAATCTCGAATACTGAACCAGCACCCATTTTAGTCTCTTAGCCTCTCGGTTTGGTTGAAACAAACCAAGCCACTTAGACCAATGTAGTAGTCTGCTGCTGCCAGAAGAAGACTGACATTCTTTTCTCTCTTTCTTTTTCTTTATCTGCCAGAGTGTGTTACTGAGTTCCATAGTGAATCCTTTGTTTTTGCTGAACGCAGAACTATATAAGGCTCGTCGTATCCTGGAAGCAATCCGCCTGCAACCTATCAGCAGACTCAAAATAATTTGAGTAAGGGCGAATTACGCTTTAAGGACAACGTGTTTTTTCACGTGCTTCAGCCTGTCCTTATTTCTCGATTTTTCCAATTAATTTAATTTTTAAGATCAGAAATTTTATTCAACAGGTGTTGGGTTCACACTGCAATCAGCATCCGTAAAAATGTGGGCCCGCACCCGGGGTGGATCTGACGCATTTTTCACTCACTAGCAGTGCTGGGTTGCTTTTAGGCGGGCGCGAATTAGGTGTTACCCCGGGAATAGCTGAGTGGGTGTTACCCCTACCGTATGGCCCACATGGATGATATTTTGTATATCCACTCCGTCCATCCGTTTATACAGCCCATTTTATGATAAGGTTCCAAAAATTATGCAGGTCCAAATCTCAAGTGGACCATACCACTGGAAACAGTGTGATTGAGTGCCCCACCATTAAAAATACCAAAGAGCCCATGGTAAGGTTTTGGTAATTTTTATTTGCAATCCAAGCTCTTGATAATGTCAATAAGGTCTTGATGAATGGAAAATATAAATATCAGATTGATCTAAAACTTTTGTTGCCCACAAAACGTTTTTAATGGCTATTAATCACTGTTTCTAGTGATATGGTCCACCTGAGATTTTGATCTTCGTAATTTTTTGAATCATATCCTAAAATGATACGAGAAAACAGATAGACGGCATAGATATATAAAAATTACATCAAAATGGGCGCCACGCGGTAGGGGTAACACCCACTAAGGTGTTACCAGGGTAACATCTAATTCGCTCCCCTTTTAGGCGGGCTCAGCATCGGTGAATCCTCTTATCCTGACTGTGGGTTGCTTTTCACTCGCTAGTAGTGCTGGATCGACCCCGTTGGCGGATTCCTGACTGTGGGTATGTGATGTATTTTCCTTAAATCTACGCCATCCATCCGTTCTAACAGCTCATTTAAGGGCATGATTTTAAAAATGAAGCATATTCATACGTCAGGTAGACCACACTATAGGAAAAAGTAGTGATTGACCATTAAAATCTTCTCGTGAGCCACAAAAGTTTTGTTTAAGCTGATATATGTGGGATCCTTCGTCCAGGTCTTTGTGACCTCATGAACGGGAGGCGCATAAACACTCTAATGACCTCCGAGAAGTTTTTAACGGTGTGTATTCAATCACCAGTGTCTCCGTTGTGTGGTCCACCTGAGATTTGGATCTACTTCATTTTTGGGATCATGCCCTGCAATGAGACGGGCAAAACGGACAAAGGGCATTGTTTTAAGGCACATACGTCATGGTGGGCCACACAACCATCGAAGCCGCGCCTGTTACAGGCACGCTCTCCGTGTGACCAGGCCGAGGCTGGACGCGGTTTGGCCAGGAATCCCAACACCAGCCAGCTAGCTGGTGTCAGAGCTCTGTGGGCCCACCCTGATGTATGTGTTTTATCCTCGCGGTCCATCCATTTTCCAGCTAATTTTAAAGCACGATCTCAAAAAGGAAGGCAGATCCAAATATCAGGTGGACCACACTAGAGGAAAACAATGTTGACTGAATGTCCAGCATTAAAAACTTTTTAGAGCCCACTGCAACGTTTATTTGCCATCTAGCTTGTTCATAGGGTCACACAGACCTAGACGAAGGAACTTAAATATCAGCTTGATCTAAAACTTCAGTGGCCACCAAAAAGTTTTCAATGATAAGCGTTCAATCCTCACTGTTTCCTTTAGCGTGGATCACTTAGGATTTGGATCTGACTCATTTTTGGGATTATGCCCTAAACCGATTTGGAAATAAAGATGGATGGTGTAGATGAAACACATACATCATGGTGGGACCCACAGATCTTTGACATCAGCTAGCTAGCCGGTGCTGGGGTCACTAGCCAAACCGCGTCCAGTCAGACTGTCAGAGGCTAGCGCAGTCCTTTTTCTTGCAAGGTTCTCCTGCCCGACAAATCTACCCCGACGCATGATGATCCAGTCCGTTCATCGGGACGCTCTTGTAGTCCACGATCAACATGGAAAGAATCTCTCTGTTTTGAGATCAGCACCGTCAATTCGTAATCGGACTAGGAACTTCTTTTTCTGGGCCGTCGTTTCTCACTCAAAGTGAGTAATTCTAGATGAATGGTTAAGATTATCACATGGTGGTACAGACAGATGGGGAAACCGGATTGGGCAAGCCTCGCCAACTACTCCGAGAAATATTTGATACTCTGGAAGAGTGTGCCGACAATACCCAGACGCTTGAATTACACAGAAATTGCTTTCGTGGAATAGACGTAATTCAAAATAAACGGGCCAGATTATGGATCCCAGTTTGGATGTATCATGATCCGAGAATTAAAGTTACTTGATCATCCAGATATCAGATTGGTAAACATTTATTGGACGGTTAAAATTGAAGATTATCACATGGTCGTATTCAATAAACAAGTGCCCACGAATCAAATGTCAGGATGGTTCAAAAAATATGAATTTTGGATTGTGAGTTAGAGACAGTGGTTTACACGATTTAGACAGTTTAATGCGAGTTAAGTCGTTCGAATTAACAAATTTCCAAGCGCCTGTGCATGAAGCATCATAGTCTACCAGAGTATCAAATAACTCCTCACCCTCGTTTGGTAATTTTCACCAAACACCAGACATTTCCGTAATTTCACCTTCCCAACTCCCGCTATGAAAACCCAAACCCCCTTTTTTTCCCGCCATCTTTCATTTCAGTTCCATCTCTCTACGCTGCATTCAACCCCAGACAGAAGAGAAAGAAAAACCTTAAAATCCAACCTCTGCAAGATCATGCCCTAACCCTAATTTCAACTCCCCTCTTTTGCATACCATGCCAGATCTCAGTAATCTTCTCAATCCCTCTCAGTTCCTTGTCTTGCCCTGTGATTCCAACGCCTCTTTGAACGCTGGAAAATCCGAAACCCTAGAAGAAAACAACGGCCCTAGCCGTACTTGGGATCGGCGCCTGCGATGTCCGGCCTTGGATAAATCCGGGGCGTCTGTGGAGAAGAGCGGGCTGGGGGCTGTGGATACAAGGCGGAATCAGAAGAGGTCTGGTCGAGGAGAGGTGGCAGCAGCGGTGGAGAGGAAAAGTAAGAGGGCGATGAGCAGCAAATCTCTGGATGATCATGTCAGGGACTGGGCAGAGAAGAAGTTGGCGTCAGGAGTTCCTGAGGTGGAATGTCGATTTCCATTCCTTATCAATGCTCCAAAAACGGTAAAGTTTTCCTTTCTTTTGGAATGTAAACAATTACATGTGCCGTAGAGTGATGGGATTGTTCGATCCTCTTGGGTCTCAGCTCATGAAAGTGGGGCCCATGTAGTGTGATATGGATTTAGGCCCCACAATGGATCAACTGCACCATGAAATACCATGAAGACGACAGTCATTACCGTTCGACTCATTGCAGATTTAAGATGTGATTCTCTAGACACACATGCCACAAATCTCCTCTTTAATCCCATTTTTCTTACAAGTGTTAGTGATCTTCGGATAATTTCAGCTTTTAGTTTTGTCTGCCATCAATTTCAGGTTGAATGTCGTGCATGCAGTAAATCTATCTACTCCGGCGAAGAGTTGTTATGCACTGTCCATGGCTGTAAGGAAGCCTATCACTCAACATGTGCTCATCACAGTGTTGCGTTTTCGGGTTCTAGAAATTTCAAATGCCCTCAACATGTGAGACACTTCCATATTGGTTCTAATTGTATCTCTTTTCGTGTTTACTGTTACTGTAGTATGATACAGAGATACAGATATATCATGCTGTGGAAGGGAGCATAGGTGCTGGGTATTTGATAGTGACAAGAGCTTGTGACAATGTTATTTATTAATGACTTGAGCAATTTGTTATTTGCTTCCTCTGACATTCGTTAGTCAAATGCTTATTCACATTGCTGCTGTCATCTTGTAATTCGGTTAGTACAGTTAACATGTAAGCTAATAGTTCTCACACACAAAAATAAAATAAAAAATATGAACATGTAAATATGATTAGTAACAAGCTGGTAGGGATGGCAATGAGCCACTCTAGGGCAGGGCAGGGTTGGCCCTAGCAAGGCCCTAGTCCCTTAAGCGCTGGCCCTGGCCCTAATTGGGCTGAAAAAGGCGTTGGCTCTACATGGCCGGGCTGGGTTATGGTCGTCCCTTTAAGGAAAAAAGATCTAAATGATGAAAGGTTTGAATTCAGTCTAAGATTTTTTTTTGGAATCCTCCATCTACAACAAGTCCCATCAATAAACAATTTGGATCATTGCAACACGACCTGGATCCACTGAATGTCCTTAAACTGTAGATTCATGGTGAATGGGAATGACTCACATGTGTCTTTAAATCGTTTAGTCTTTTTGATCAATGGTGACCTGCTTGGTGATTGAATTGGGCCAATGAGCGGGGACCATTCATTGTTGGCCCAGTCTAGACCTAGACTCCAATCCATGCCTAGATTTCAAGCCTGAGCCTGGTGCTTGGGGCCAACTTTAATGGTCCAATCCCTGGCCCTACATTGCTGGGCTGCTCGGGCTGGGTCAGGTCACTCTAGAAGCCACTTATTGCTTCTGCATTCTACAATGTAAGAAAATTCATGGCTTTGACCGCCATGTTTTCTTGCTTGACTGGGTGAAATTCTTCTTTGGAGGAAGCCTAAACCAATCTTATTTTCTTCCAAGCTTTTTTGGAATACAAAACCATAAATTCAACAATGCTATTTCGTTCAAACATCATTTAAGCATGTCAAACCACTTAAAACATTTCACTCGATGTGTTTACACCAATAACATCAGAGTAATAATGCTATGAGATGCCAAATTGTTAGGTACCTTTATAGATGCCCCTTTGGCATGCCAGCTGGCTCAAGTGTGACATTATGTGCGTTGGCTGCTGAAATGCACCAATCATTGCCCCCCCTTTCTATTCATGATGCTTATATTTCCTTCACATTTTTGAAACTTGCGTTCTGTTTCTGGAATTGATATATCTCCTTGTAAGTATTCTTTTTCTAATGAGTATGTCCATTACTGGGATTGGGCTTGATAGCTCACTTGTGCACTGCATTTCACAAACAGGCTTGCTTCATTTGCAAACAGAAGGGATATTGGCGTTGCACTCGATGCACGATGGCTGCACACTCTAAATGTTCGCCTTGGCCTGATAATGTGGTCTATCCATTGAGTCAACCTGGCCGGGCCGTTTGTTGGAGGCATGCTACTGACTGGCGATTTGAAAAGAAGGTCAATCTCTTCTTTCCTTCTCCAGAACTGTTTTTATGTCCATTTTGTTTTTAAGGTTTAGAATGTCTTCGTGTTATTGCTTACTGTTACATCCCATAAATAATGCTTAGCATCTTTACATGTTTTTGGATCAAATCATTCCATGATCCGTCTCAACATTGTTGGTGGACCACCTCTTAAAATAGCATACAGTTGACCATGCATGATGTTTATGCAGTGCGGTTGTATGGGAGTCCAAAATTAGTTGTTTGTTCATGTTTAGAGGCATGGTATGATGCAGGTCCACGAGGCACCTAGGTTCACGACCCACTTAGGCCCATCTAGGTCCGCTGTAGGGCCTAGCTGCCTAGGCCACTTAGGACCATATAGGCTCACAAATGGCCCAACAAGATGTAGAACCATAGCCCACATGCCCAACCATGTGCTCATTTTTTGTCTGCTTACAGATTTGGGGGCCTAAATAAGGATTGTAATTTATTATTTTTAGAAGATATGGGGGGCTGATTTAAAGATGTGATTGAAGATATGAAGGGGATGTGATTCATATGATTGAAGATATGAGGCTGATTTAAAGATATAATTACTTTCCACGTTTGCTTTTTATTAGGCTTTTACCATATCAAGGAAGATTAGATTGGTTTGAAATAAATTGTGATTGATTTAAAATCAATCTCTTAGCTGGGGGGATTTCAATTAAAGATTCATTTAGGATCTTTAAAAGGGGGTGATGGTGTAGGAGTTAGTCATTCGAATATTTTTCGAAGTGTGAGTTTTCTTGAAGTCTTTATAAGAGAAGAAGGTTGGCATTAATAAAGTTCTCTCCCTCTCTGCTCCATTACTCCTGTGTGTAATAATTTTTTTTTTTTTGCAATTTGGGTATCGAGAACTCATTGACTCGATAGCTGGGTTGTACCATTTTGGTATCAGAGTGGGTTGTTTTTGAGAAATTTTTGACTTTGCGTCATCTGCTAAGGACATCGAAAGAGGTTGCACAAGAAGAGTTTGCGCAAGTAGCTCAATTGATCTACACACTCGCAGAGTGGGTAGATCAATTCATGCATGCGGTAGGCAACCTAGCTAATCAAGTGAGGGAGCTCGGCATGGAGGGAACCCAAAGATCGAAGTTGGAGCATGTGAACACGTAGGGGAAGGTCCCTACCAAAGTCCTAACTAGCAATGGGCGGCCCCAACTTATGAAAAATACAAATGATCGAATTCTTCGATTATTGGAACGTGACAGAGAACTCAAAATTAAAGTAGAAATTTAAGAAATGACGAAGAGATCCACGGAGTCGAAGGAAAAGTTGGCATCTGAAGTGATCGATGGATTGACATTGGACCTACACTTGAATTCACCAATGGATCAATTGATGGATCCAAGTGATAGTAACAATTACATTGATGGACATGCAAGTAGGTCTCAATACTCAAATTCAAACACCTTTGCAAAAGATGACTATGCACGAAAATTGGGGCAGATGTTTCAGGATCTATGGAGAACTTTAAAGTTACAACAAACATGTTGGCACCCACAAAAGTGCAAGCGAAAAAACATCATCTATAGTGGACTCCAACAAAAGTCATGCTGAGCTGATGCTATGGGTTGCATCATCAACTTCCACCAAAGAAGAATGTGATTCATCATAGTACAAAGGTTGAAATTGGTTTTCAACTTGAGGATGAGTTCTTTCAAAACCGGGGAGAATTGATGCAGGTCCACGACGCACTTAGGCCCATCACTCACTTAGGCCCATTTGGTGCCGCTGTAGGGCCTAGGCCACTTAGGTCCATATAGGCCCACTATATGGCCTAACAAGATGTAGGCCCATAGCCCATTGTAGGCCCAATATGTGCTTACTTTTTGACTCTTTATTTACAGATTTGGGGGCCTTAATAAGGATTGTAATTTAATATTTTTGAGAGATATGGGGGCTGATTTAAAGATGTGATTGAAGTGATTGAAGATATGAAGGGGATGTGATTTATATGATTGAAGATATGGGGCTGATTTAAAATATAATTACTTTTCATGTTTGCTTTTTATTAGGCTTTTACCATATTAAGGAAGATTAGATTGGTTTGAAATAAATTGTGATTGATTTAAAATCAATCTCTTAGTTGGGGGGATTTCGATTAAAGATTCATTTAAGATTTATAAAAGGGGATGGTAGTGTAGGAGTTAATAATTTGAATGTTTTTCTAAGTGTGAGTTTTCTTGAAGTCTTTGTAAGAGAAGAAGGTTGACATCAATAAAGTTCTCTTCCTCTCTACTCCATTGTTCTTGTGAGTTATACTTTTTAATTTTTAATTTTTTGCAATTTGGGTATCGAGGTCTCATTGACTCAATAACTGGGTTGCGCAACGGTATCACCCAAACGCCTGTTTATACCCAATCACATGGAATGATAGTGTTGCCCAACTGGAAAAACTCCCAAAAGATGTATATGGATGTGTATGGCCTAGCATAGAGGCATTGAAGAGCTCACGGTGGGACTTATGGATTACTTATTTGATCCAAATGGGCCCCAAGGAAATTGTTTGAAGATCTTGGACATCTGATTGGGATCACGTGGGATCCATCTGAAGGTGATTAGTGGCCTGGATGTATTTCTAAAGCTAATGAATTCTAAAAGACGGAAATGGTATTAATACTGCAAGCACTGATAAGTGGATTGGAAATAAATAATTGGTTAAGAAAAAATGCAATAGGTCTTACTCAGAAGAACCACAATTTCCATGTTCCAACTTGCAAGACTCAAGATTGGTAGAAAGCATTTCACTGCTTCCAATCACGAATACCGACTGCAAGTTAACTATGGAAGCACTGCAAAAGCTGTATTATCAAAGTGTAAGTAAATCAAGGTTTCACATATGAAGCAATTATCTTGGTTCTTGGTATTTTAGTTTTCCTGTGAGGTGTTGAGGTGACCTAAGTGACCCACCCATCCCATTGTCATTTACATCGCCATCATGCAGGTCATCTTTCTCTTCTATGATCAGATACAAGTTCGCTGTCCATACCTTTGCCTCCCTCTAAAATGGTTCTGTTTAGATTCTTCATCTTAAACCTCATCAGCTGCTTCAATGAAGTTAGGTAGCTTGCACCCAGTAACATGCCCTGATGCTTACAGCTAGGCTTTCACAGATTCAAAGGAATCTTGTAACTTCTGTTCTTAATTATGAATCATTCAAACTTGAAATTATGTTTGGAATTACTTATGTCTATGTGTGCATCATGGAATCATCCTATAAGCGATGTTCTGGTGTTAGCAAATGCAGAAGCTTCTGTATCCAAATGTTCTTCCAACATAGTGTAGACGTGTTGTTCCATCCTTTCCTGCTCTTCCAAGGAGTTGTCAGACGCACACTCATGGTGTCTAGCCTTTATGATACAATGCAGTTAGAAACTCTCCATAGTCTGGCAATTTTGTTTATTTTGGCGTGTTTTCCTTCGTTGCCATTTATTTGGAGAAGATTTCATCTGAGGTAATGGTTCTAAGGCAACTGAACATTTTGGTTTGACTGTCTTTTTTTTCTTTCTTAATTTTTTTCCCACCCTGAATATCCAGGAAGAGAAGAATGCGTTAAAACAATTTTCAGTTTACATGAGATTTTTTTTTTTATATATTTTTTATATTCAGTTTACTTCACAAGCTGTAGGTGTTATCACTTCATTCTTATTTTTCATTGATTAGGCTGGCTGACAGGGATGGTATTTTTATTGGATGAGCAGCATGCAGTTCCCACGAGTGATATAGAGGTCAGAGCTTTGAAGATTCTCTTGCCATGCTATTTACATAGGTTGTTGATTTCAATTCCATTCTCATGCTTTGAGATACTTGCAAATGAGAATTTTCCTTTTTTCTACTTTCTCATGTTAAATACATTGAGTCTTTTTCTTTTTTAACGGTTGAAGAATTTTAACCCTGTTATATTATCGAGAAATCAATTTCTAAAGGTGTGAGATGCAATTGAGTTAAGTTGGTCCAGCCCAATGCTACCAGGACAACCTCAGAAAATGAATCAAATATTTTATAAAAAATGGAAAAAATGGAAAAACCAAAAAGAGTTGAGAAATATATTGTAATTGATGCAGTATAGAACTCCACTTGGTAGCAATTGCTCTTGCCAGTGCTCAGCTAGAGTAAAGGAGGGTTGATGTCGGGTTCATGGTTGTATCATATCTATATTAGCCTGCCATGATACAGGGAACTGATACATGGGCAATATGAGGGCCCCCCCCCCCCCCCCCCCCCCCCTTTTTTTTTCGTTTTGGGGGGATTGATTGGAAATTGGTTATTGGACTTCCATGAAGTTATTGTGAGGAAGTTGGTCCCAAATGGCTAGGACAAGGCTATGGTGATGATAAAACAGTGTGGTATATTGTGTTTTAAATAGTGCATAGCATATTGTGTAGCGTTCAACCCTCTATAGCATGTAGTGCAAGCTACGTTGCGTGTAGCCTAAGCTACACAGCTACACAATTTTTTATATTTTATTTTAAAGATGATAATATTATTGCAAAAGCAAAAAAGGAATACAAGCAAATAAACAATAGGGAAAAGAAGAAAAATAAAAAACAGAAAAAGACCTCAGCTAAAAGAACCTACAAAGGGGACAAAATAAAGAGGAATATACAAGTGCATGTAGCTCAAACCCAGCCCAAGCCCACAACCATTAAACCGAAGCCCAATCCCTGATAGATTGAAAGACTCTACGTAAAACCCTGCTAGCCGATCTATTCACTTTGTTGAAGCATCGATTATTCCTCTTTAACCAAATGGCCCAAAAGCCAGTGAGCAAGCAAAGCCTCTGCCTCGTCTTTCCAAGCTTCCCGCCACCTCCAACATCCTAGGATATGATGTGTGCTTCAATCGAATAAGGAACACGTAGGAAACATCCACGCATAATCCCATACCAAACTGCCGCAGAGAAGGAACAATGAAGAAGGAGATGGGAAACTGACTCCGCATCTTGAAGGCTCGGGAGAACCATTTCCCTCTTTTGAAGATTATCAATTGTGAGGATGTGACTTCTACCACTTAGCTAGGCGTAGGCATAGACTTTCAGAGGGGCCCCATAAGACCATAGAGGGCCTGTGTAGCTCAAAGGGGCATGGTTCACAAGGGAGGAGATGTAATTGTAAAAAGACTTCACGAAGAAGGCACCACCTCTTTTAGGTGTCCAGGAAGCAAAGTCAGGAATCTCATGATCAATGACGAATTTCTGCACTCGAGAAAGGAGTGCGAGTAACTCAACAAATTCCTCCTCGGGATTCTCCGAAAGGGGGGAGTCCATACTCCACCCAATATGGAGAAGGAGAATTGCTAAAAAACTAGGATACTAGGGTTTGGGCATAGTC
This sequence comes from Liriodendron chinense, assembly GCA_003013855.2. Classification (NCBI taxonomy): domain Eukaryota; kingdom Viridiplantae; phylum Streptophyta; class Magnoliopsida; order Magnoliales; family Magnoliaceae; genus Liriodendron; species Liriodendron chinense. The sequence continues at coordinate 33,582 of PVNU02000311.1, forward strand.
TAGTTAGAGTTGGGAAGGAGTCTTTGAGAGTAGAAGCCTCACACCAAGGGTTGGAGGGTCTTTGAGAGTAGTTATCGGTGAAGCCTCACACCAAGGGTCGGAGGGTCTTTGAGAGTAGAAGTCTTTGAGAGTAGTTATCGGTGAAGGTTGAGTGGCACTGTGCTCCTATGATTGGGGGTCAGGACCCTTGGCTGAGGTTGCTTCGGAGGGTTTTGGCAGGGATCATAGGGGATCTATGGTTAGAGATAGCTACCCCCCCAACACACACACACACACACACACACACACACACACACACACACACACTTTTATCTGACCCTTTTATCCATTTCCCACAAAAAAAAGGAAAGATTGTTGAAGACTATAACTATTATCGTATCCACTTCTTTCTAAAGGGCAAAGGATCTATACATGGGAAATTTTTTTGTCCACTACCAATAAATGAGACATAATTGACAAAGAAATGAAGACATTGTTGTGGCCCAGCTAAGAAAGATGCTGGCCAAGTGATCTAGACCCATGTGATGGATGCCTTGGATCTCATGATCAAGAACCATGCAGCCACATGCAGACGTGAAACAAAATCTTAAAAGCAAGGGATGTGAAGGTGAGAAAGGGAAAGGCACGTGGACAGTCCTTGCTGCTAATTGACATATAAACTAAGAAGGCTCTACCAAATTCCAATGCAAACATACCAATTAAAAACCGTACCATTCGTATTGGTCCAACCAACTAAATGGACCCGTACACTTCTGTTTTGGGCTTATATTTTTCTTTTAGCCATCTATTCATGTCACTAATTGAAGGGTTTTCTCATCGTTGATAGACCCATGATATAAACAGTTTGGATCACGGTCTCAAGATTAGGGCGAGTCTGTGTGAACTCACCCAAGTTCACTCGACTTGGTTGGACCTGCTCCGGTTCAATACCATAAGTCGCCCTTGGAATCGGTCGAAACTGTACGAGAGAGAGAGCATTTTTACCACACGATATGATAAGGTCTCAAGTCAAAGCAGTTGGACCACAATTTAAGGTCCGGCCAGCAATAACTCTAATTGCATCTGCATCATGAGCGTGCAACATCCAACCCTTGCCAGTAGGTTGGGGCCATCATTAGGATAAACTTGTGGAAACAACAGCCCCATCCACTCATCTGGTGTGCTATACCATTGTAAACAGTTTCTACCCATTGCCAAATAACAAATACAAACGGGGTCCACTCAAGATGAGTGGATGCTGATGATTTTTTTCACAAGGTGATCTTCATGATGCAGACAAACTATTGGATGGGTTGGATGCCGCACGCCCGCAACAAAGGTTGGAATTTATTTGCTGGGTCCATGGTTACTTGTGGTCCAGTTGGACTCGAGATAAGAACCTTCCACGAAACTTGCCAAAGGAATTTTTCAGTTAAGATGCAGGAGAGAGAAATGCAAGTCACATGCAAAAGGCTCTCTCTCTAACAAACAGGCAAGGAGTATTATAAATAGCAGCAGACGACTCCAAAGCAGCAGAACAAAAGGGTGTTTGAGCCGAAAGTGAGAATTGTGGGAGACTAAACCATACAGCGGAATTGTGTTGCCTGCTCAATGGTTTAGTTTCCTCCAATATCTCACTTCCGACTTTTGCAATTAGAGGCCTTCTATATCTTTCCTACCAAAAGCTCTTTCTTTCTCTAAAAGAATGAAGAATGGGTGTTGAGGCCGGAAGTGAGTATTGTAGGATACTGAACCTCAGAACATAACATTGCATGTGCCACAAGGTTCAGTTTCCTCCAATATCTCATCTCTGACCTTCACTGATTTGGTCTTCACTAGCTCATCTCTGACCTTCATTGATTTGGCCTTCACTGCCCCATCATTCAACTCTTAGAAAGAGAGTGAAGAGGATGGAAGTGAGTATTGTAGGAGACTGAACCTCAGAAAGTGCCATTGCATCTGCAAAGGTTCAGTTTCCCCCAATGTCTCATTTCCGACCTTCACTGATTTAGTTTTCACTTCTCCATTATTCAACTCTCTAGAAAAGAATGAGCGTCGAGGCCAGAAGCGAGTATTGTAGGAGACCGAACCTCTGAAAGTGCCATTGTGGGTGCAAAGGTTCGGTTTTCTCCATTATCTCATCTCCGACCTTTACTGATTTGGTCTTCACTACCCCATTGTCCATGCCTTCGGCTCGTTGTTAATGTCTGCAGAATTGACTTCTAACCTGGAACAGTTGCCATACATATCAACTCAATTCTCTCAATACATAGAGATATAGATAGATAATGCTAATTATTAGAGATCACATGTGGTCTTTTTTTTTTTTTTTGGAGGGTAGATAACATGCATTTTAATTTGTTTTAAGTCTAATTCCATATTCTGCTATATGAAAAGAATAAAAAAAAAAAAAAAAGATAAATCGCGTTCAAGGGATAGTTTCTCAAAGTAGCCCATAAGGGACCCTTTTCTTTCTTTCTTTTTTTTCTTTCCTTCTTCTTCTTCCCACAATTGGATTTGTTTTCTCCATCTGATACTATTTACAGTTTCCTCTGTCTCAAAATAAGGATTATTTTCTATTCATATTCAACATAATTTTCCTTTCAAGGAAAAAAATGTAGAGTTGCATACATCAAGTTAAAGCAGACAACATTCACATTTATATAAAAGGCAAATATCCTGAGAAACTTTTCATTTCTCACTGGAAAGGCAAAACTCAAAACAAGACCTTACTATGGTTTGTCTGCATGAACGGAACCAAGAAGAACATCAAATTTCTGCCTGAACCCAATGGTGTAGCCTAATTGTAGTCAAGGGAACACTCATAATCATCTTCAGTTGTGTGTGCATCGCTCTTTACTGACGGGCTTTGCCAAGAACTTCCATGAGACACCACACCCCGCCGCCCATCTGCCATGAGATTCTGTATGCCACGGTCATCGTGCTGCACCCTTCTGCTTATTTCTAAGCATATGCTGTTGGGTGGTCTCATGTTCTGTCTTCCTCTGTCTGGATTCTTTGCTGTCCCTGGGTCCACAAAGACGGGTTGTACCCTGATAGTTGGATTCGGTTTTATTTGGTTCATTTCTCTGTCTTCCAGGGGCCGTAATATTCTGTAATCTGATTCCGATTGTGAGGCTTCGTCCTCATTCATCACTACCTGTGAGAAACTCAGCCCACGAATTGGTTAGCATATCCAACAAGGGAGCCAAACAAAATGTGTGCAACAATCAAATTAATTGCACAAGGTTAAAGAGATGGTATCAAATAACCTGGATTATTGTGTTCCAGTTGGTACAGAGGAGGCTTTACAAATAGCTACACCCATCCATTCATGGAGTGTGGGAATCTCTATGCACATTCAAAGTGGGAGTCAATACATAGTCTCCTGGCAACCAATGGGAAAACACACCTTTTCTGTTGTTAAAATGTTGGGATGTGAGCTCCCTCAGAAGTGTCATGCATAGTGACAAATCTTGGTCTTGGCAATTTCTAGGGAGACTTTCAGATTTTGACGTTTTTCTCACAATAATATTGGGGAAATGTCACTGCAAATAAAATATTTCAAGATGTTTATTATATATTAATAAATATTTAAAATTAAAATTTATTTTAGTTAAACTCGTAGATATTTAGATGGCAAAATCTCAGTAATTTCGCGATAAAATCAGGAGAAACTAAAAACTGACAAGATTTTGTGATATTCTCATGATAATAGCATCTAATGAAATTCCTGTGAAAATATTGGGAGATTTTCAAAATCTCAGCGATATTTGTCACACTGGTGCCGTGCATAGAATTTAAAGAAATCCGAAACATCTGTAGAACATAGATACGAGTAACGAGTCGATTTCCATAATTGTGTACCGTGATTGAAGTTTAAGAAAATGCAATGGGAAATGATGGTGAGAGATGAGTTTTTAGTGGTGGAAGGTATTTTGGTAATGCAGTTTGGACACAACCCAGCATGTTGGTGTTAGACAAATACATGGGTTGCATATGGCAAATTCGAAAAGCCAGAAACTGTGACACATGACGCATCTATACTATGCGTATGAAGAAGAAGATTGCATAATTAGAAAATTCTAAGGATGCCGAATTTGCCTCACAGTAAGGACAAACATACATAGAGCAATGCTATTCCTGTCAATTCACAATGACAAGGATGGACCCTCTTTGGATGGATTTTTTGGAAAGAAAAAAAATCGCCCGAGAGCAAGCCAAGTAAAAAAGTTTCCTGAAGTTCCAAATAACAAAGAGAGGTGCTAATCTCCCATGTGCATGAGAATAACTGTCCACACACTTTAATCAGTGGGCAGTCAACACAAGTAGAACAACCTACTTCCACTGCCAACACAGACCAATGAAAGTGCGTGTTAGCAGCTTTCTCTCTCACTTGCATGGCCACAACTACCTTTTTCTGTAGAGAATCATCCTCAGAAACAAATGCCAGATCCACTTACCTAAGAGGGCTGAGTTCGCTAAGTCTAGGTGCTTAATACCCGCCCCTCCCTCAAAGATCAGTTTGCAAACTTCATTCCACTTGAGAAGAGGGAACTTCCTTGAGTGGGAGCCACCTTGCCACAAGAAGGTCCTCCGAAGTTTATCAATCTTCAAAAGAAAGATATAGGGCAATGAAACAAAGACATGAAATAGAGAGGGAGGTTGGAGAGAGATGTTTTTATCATGGTTATTCTACCTCTGAGTGATAAAATGTTACTTTTCCAGGGTGATAACTTATGCTTCAACCTTTCCAACACCCTATCCTAGAGGTGCAGGTTGGCTTTCCCACCCATAGAGGAAGCCCAAGATAAGTAGAGGGGTAGAATCCCACATGATAACCAAACATAGAAGCAAGTTCGAGACTTCCTCATCAAACATGTGAATACCCATGAATTCAATTTTAGCACGGTTTATCTTAAGCCGCGAGGCCAATAGTCATGGCAAGACAGATAACCATTAGATCAGAGGCTTTACAGAAGATTAACGTATCTTCGGCAAACTGAAGATGGTTAATTCTATTAGGAAAGTTTTCCACAATAAATCCTCTGAATAAACCATTATCCTGCCCTTTGGATAACATTCTGGTTAAGGCCTTGAAGACGACAATAAATAGGAAGGGTGAAAGAGGATCACCCTACCTAAGCCCACGAGAGGCCTTAAAGAATCCAAAGGGAGAGCCATTGATAACAAATGAGAATTTAGTCGAGGATACGTAGTTCCTAATCCATCCCCTCCAATTTTCCCCAAACCCAAGCCGATAAAGCATGTAGTCCAGAAAGTTCCAATTGACATGATCATATGCTTTCTTCAAGTCTAACTTACAGAGGATACCTTTTTTGCCAGCATGATGGTATGAATCAATGCATTTGTGGGCCAATAGTGTACTATCTAGAATTTGTCTCCCAAAGACAAAGACACTTTGAAAGGTAGAGATGACCTTGAGAAGGACAAGCCTAATCCTGGAGCTTAGAATTTTAGCCAAAATTTTATATCAACTAGGAGGATCTTCCTCCAAACTCCTAGTTTTGCATGGATTAACTTATTTTAGGACTCTTACTGTGCTCAATTAAGGGTGCTTTGCCAAAGTTTTATCTTTTGTGAACACTAGCGGGAAATTGCCGATACCGTTTCAATGACATTGTTCTACCTCTTAATTTTCATTCATTTTTTAAGGAATTGCAAGAATATTTTACGCCCTCATTCAACCTATCAGGGAGTGCCATATCTCGCCTATGACAAGCCCCAAAAAGTTCTCAAGATTTACCAAAAATGCATGTAAAAGTGTATACACAAGGCCCTCTTCTCTTGCAAAAGGGTCTTTGGATCTTACTTCTCAACACCTAAATGGTTATGGTCTAGTCAATATGAATGTGCAAGCAAAGGTTGGGTAAGGGGAATGCCTCAAACCCTTATGGATTTTGAGAAACAGCTCTTGTAACTGCTTGTAAAGGGAGGCTTCATTTGATATTCCTTTCCCAAGCTCAAATCATGTCCTTGCAAGGAGAGCATTCACAGATCAGGACCCTCCATTGGATTGAGCGAAAGAGATATTGAAATTGGAGTTTCCAAGGTGGTACTAACTAAATATTTTCTTTGCAATTCTAATTCCTTTAGGGTTTATTTTCTTTATTTAATTTGCTGAAATCCAGGCTTAAGGATTTCCTCTCCCATAACGCCAAGACCACGCATTGACATGCGGAGAAGGTTACCTCGTCTCTTCCGTCTTTAATAGCAAAATCCTTACTTGGATTTTGGTATAGACAATTTTGGAGTTAAAATTTCAGTGTTCAAATCTTTCAATTCACAAGATCAATACTATGGTTCTCTAGTCATCCATGGGATCCTGAAATCTCAAAATTCCGCTACTACGGGACTGCTTTAGATTTTTTTTTTTTTTTTTTTCCCCTTTTAAGCCTATGATCTTTTGGTGGGTTGGACTTTGTGTCATAGTTAGCAATTTTCCTTAATTGGATGGGCGTCCTAGTTGGTTTAGCTTGCTACATAAGTTATTGAAGCCTTGGTTGGATTGGCTTGTTATACAAGTTAAACAGGATAACCATAAAAGTATGGTAGGTTTTTTTGGAGTATTTCTTAAATCTGGAATTTCTTTTTCCGGTTAGTTGATTCTCACCTTCTCTTCTTTTGTAGTGAGTGGCTTCACATACTCACATTCTCTATTTCCAGTACCTGTCTGAGAAGTGGGTTGCTGGCTTTTCTACCAATCACTGCATCAATTGGTATTAGAGCACCAGCCATTGTCTAAAAATTTGAATGGTTGGATTTTCTGCTAATCTTGGCATTGCAAATCAATCAAATAATCACAACCATCCAACACTGGCCTTTTCTTTCATATTTGTCTATTTTCTGTGCTGTAAATTGCATGGTTACGGTCAATTCCATATGAATCTATGAAAGCATAAGCAAGCTAAGCTGGGGCCACCAAATGGATGGTTCATATTGATTATCAGACCAATTTACTTAAGCTAACTTGACCGTCCATTTAATAGGCCATTGGTCGGATGGTTAGAATAATCTGTTTGGTGTGAGATTTGCTTGACGGCCTCGAAAGTGTCATTAATATTTGATTGGATTTTTTGAGAGATAACAGCAATTTATTAGAAAAGCACGCAAAGGGCACAAAGGAATACAATGTACACTACAGCTTGAAAAAAGAATACAACTACACTACACCTCAAATGCTTGATTGAGCGGACTATCCATGTGTTGAAATGCCACCCATACATAAACCTGAGCGTAGAACTATCCAAAATGCAAAGAAAAAAATAAGAAAAACTGCCCAATTATGTAAAGCATGTCCTGGCTATATGTAACTTTTAAGCGTAGAGGCTATCTTCTTTTGCTATGCACCTTTAGAAACTAGTTATGGAAAATGCAATTTAAATAGCTCAAACAAGTTATGGATAATGCAAGTTACTGCATGCCCCACACAACATTGACAATTTTCAATAATGCAGGAAGCATTCCACCGCTTGCCTCTCCCTTACGTTGATGAGGAATTTAAGGTGGACTTAATGTGGAAGGACAATATGGAGAATGAAATGAAGCCAACTCCATATGTGCACATCAGACGCAGTATCCTATATATTTGGTCTTTGAAGTTTGAACAAATTTTGGAGTCTCAATTGCTTTATGGTACTTATTATTGAATCTTTGGGCTGTCAACTGTATTTGAGTGCTGTACTTTTGATGCGAATGGGTCTAGGATGTCAGTTACTTTCATTTCATGGGCAATTCTTAACTGGAAAAAAAAAGATCTCTATCTTGTTAAGAAGAAACGCGGCGACGTAGATGCTGATGTTGGATGCACAAATTGCAAAGCTGATAGTACATGCTCTGAGGATTGTGTGTGCAGGTATCATGTTTCTTATACGTTGTCAAAAGTTATCTTCGCTGTTTGTTATTGAAAGGGAAATTGATGTCTTTACCTTCATATACCTATGTTAAATAATGTTGGTTTCAGAACTAGGTGCAGACATTGGTAGTATGGTCCTATCTCCTAGCTTGCAATTAGTTTTCACTTGGTTGCATATCCTTGTATCAATAGTTCTGTTCAGTGTAGAACTGCTGGCCATTCAACTCTCACAAATATAATTTCTAAAAGGAAATATTTGGTAATTATGATTTATTATGCAGTTTTGGGTGTGGGTTTGAAAATGAAAGACCAACCTTCGCACAATCATATTTGTTTACTTTGCTGAATGATTTATAGGCGAACATAAAATAGAAATGGTAACGACCTGTTCAAGTAAATAAGCAAATATTATAAACATTTTGGAAACCTTCTCACAAGAATTTTGATCTTGATAAACCAAATAGAAAGGCATTCAAAACAATAATTCAAACATGTTAAGGCTCAAGATTTCCAATGCATCAGAACTATTGGGGCGTGATGATCTCACGGGTGGCTCACTTTACATGGGTATTATGGTTTCTAGTGTCTCACACTATTTGATGTGTTAGAATAGAGTTTTAGTTCATGGGTTGTGTTTCATGTAGTAACTTAAATATGGGGGTATTTTTGTACTTTCACATTTATTATGAAAGTCCTAATAAAATAAGGAGAGGCTAGGCGTCACACCCTATTGTGCCCTCTTCTCTCCTTTCCTTGCCTCTCCTCATATTCTTTCTCCTTCTCTCTCTTAATCTTACTCAAGAACATGGTATTAGAGCAGTAACAGATTTGGTACCTTGCTTCTTCCCCTTTTCTTTCATGTTCTTTCTCCTCTTCGTTTTTTTTTTTGTTTTTGTTTTTACAAGGTGAAAACCTAAATCGCTGGGTGATGATTTACGCAAATAACCTTTTTTTTGTTGTTCTACCACCATATGGTGGATTGTGTAGTCATGCCTTGTGAGTGTACTTGAGGCCCACTTCCGTACACAATTAATAAAGATGGTTCTATGGCCAAGTTTCAAGATCAAGTGCGGGTGTATAAGTCATGAATGAATGTGAACTGTTTTTTGTATTCATTATCAATGGGTTCATATGTGTGGTGGAGATATGTCATCTATTTTGTCTTGAAGCAAGTATTAGGTGAGCTCAAGTTCTTTCTTGTGTGTTTGTTTCCTTTTCTTTCCTAAATATGGGCGTCAAGAATGATGTTAAGAATAGTCTTTTGCCTCCATTTGAGTAAAAGAATCTTCAAATTACATCGACCAAACTTAATGATGTGAATTATTACAATGGGCCACATTGGTAGATATGATTCTTAGGAGAAGAATTAAATTAAATTATTTGACATCCCACAAACGACATACTCTCGTTTCATCCCTTCTAAAGGTGTTGAATTTGGAGTGTGAAGTGTGCCATATGAGTAAACATCATAGAGTCTACTTCTCATCTAGAATTGATTTAAGAAGTAATGCTTCGTTTAAATTAGGTCATTGCGATGTGAGGGGACAAGCTTGAGTCCCTAGTTTGTTAGCATTTTAGTTTATTCTCTTCATTGATGATTATTCTAGAATGACATAGTTATATCTAGTGCGAAACTGGTCAGAAGTCTTTCATGTATTTCAAAAATTTCATAATGAAATAAAAACTTAGTTTGGTACAAAGTTGTGTATGTTTAGATCGGATAATCCCTTGGAATTTATTTCACGGGATTTTCTGGCCTATTTACATAGTGAGGGTATTATTCATCAGACCTCTTGTACTAATACACCTCAACAAAATGGGGTGACTGAGCGTAAGAATAGATATCTAATTAAAGTTACTCGTGCTTTGTTATTAGAAATGAATGTCCCATAACTTTTATGGGGTAATGGAGTCCTTACTGTGTGTCATTTGATCAACACGATGCCCTCGTCGGTTTTTTTTATGACAAACGCAATTCTCATTGTTGTTTCTTGATCGATCAGTTTTCTCTGTTCCACCCAAAGTGTTTGGTTATACTTGCTTTATTCATGTGTTTGGATCTGGTCAAGGTAAACTTGTGCATCGTTCAGTTAAATGCATTTTTTTAAGATATTCTCATATTAAAAAAGGTCTTTAATGCTATTTTTTTCACTTAAAAACATTTTGTGACAATTGACATTACCTTTTTTAAAATGTCCCATTCTATGTTAAAAACGAACATGCTGTTAAAGCCACATTTGTGGAAGTTCCTTTACCTATTGTATTCCCTTCAGATTTTGATATTGGAGGGCTACCACCTCAGAAGGATTCTAATGTAGAATGGAATGATCTAACCTAATATGATGCCATGAAATTAAAAGACAAATTCATTAGAGGAATGGAAGGATAAAATAAAGCTAATTTACCATAAATTCAAAAATTTCAGATTCACGACGTGTCCAAATTCAAGCCTATGACAGCCCTGCAATGCGAATCTCATAAATTATTAATTAACTAGGCCCTATGGGAGATAGTCAAGGGGTCCAAATTCAAGCCCACGACAATCTCGTAATGGACTGCAGAGGCGGAGTTTTAGAGCATTGACCCCAATTTACTCGATCAGTACTGGAGTTTTATTTCGCCAATGGAGAAATCTTCTCAACCAGGGAGAGTTGATGGGGACATCACAGCACGTCCACCCCTACGCACATATCAAAGGAGGAAGTGGGCCCCACTCTCTTTATGGCTTGATGAGTACCCATTCTGAAGACCCCACATTGCATACGTGCATCTGGAAGGCCCTACATTGGGAAGATGCATGTGGGCTGCTAGAGGAGCACATCAGAGGACATTTGGACCGATAGATTTGATGGACGCGCATCGGACCATCAGATCGCATGGGGGACATCATCGGACCATTGATCGTGGGCCATCGTCATCATGGGCCATCATAGATTTAGGATTTTGCTTTACTTTATTTATTTTATTGTTTTAATGGTTTGAATTTCATTTAGAGTGTTTATTTGAGGGTTTATTTCATTATTTTTTTATATAGGATATAGTTGGGAGAAAAAAAGAACTGAGAGGGCATTTTGGTCATTATAGCCTAGAAACGGCTATAAAGCCTCCCTCCTTTTGGTTTTTCTTATGAAGCTTTTAATAAAAATTCAGATTTTCTTCTCATTTGCTTGGTGCATGAGAAAAATCCCAAGGTGTGAAGCCTTACCTTGGATTTCTCCAAGGGTTTTGCTACGTGGTGTGAATCCACAAGTTCTCTTCTCTCTTTCTCCCCCTCTCTATAAAGGTACTTCTCATTTTCTTCTTCTTTTTTATCATCTTATCTTATTTTTTTTCCCTTTCTTCTTCTACACCCATTGAACCGTTTTCCATTCAAAATAGGCCCACGGCCCCTTTTTCCTAGCTTTTCCCCAAAACCCTAATATTTTGCTATCCGTTTTAATCAAACCTAGCCTAATCCTACGCCGATTCTCAAATCTGACCACCCCATCACATCCAGATCCAATTTTCCCTTTCCCGTAACCTAAAACCCTAAATCCCTAATTCCCAAATTATCCAAACCCTAACCCTAACCCTAATCCACCTCAATTCCTAATTTTCAGCCATACCCTAGGAACCTTAGAGCCCCATCTTTGAATTTAGGATTAACCCTATGCTCAGATATGGAAGTTCCACCTTCCATACGTCCCGACCTTTGAGATTTCATAGTCCCTTCACTATTTGCTTGTAGTTTATGGTTGAGATTCATGATTGATTGTTTATTTGGATTAGTGCACATGTGATTTGAGTAGATTTAATTTAATTGTTCATTGATTCATACTTCTGCTTTAGTTTCATTTTGCATCATATTAATAGGCCCATTGTCTTGCGTCCTGAAGAAGAGTTATTAGCAGGTCCTGGTACGTATAGGAGACCCATTGGCAAGCTCATGTATTTAACTATCATGAAGCCTGACATTACCTTTTTAGTTAGTTTAGTTGGCCAGTTTATGCAAAGTTCCAGGGCATCATGTTTAACAGTAGTTATGAGGATCCTTAGGTACTTAAAAGTGTACACCTTGGAAGCGTATCTTATATAAGTCTCATGGTCGTTTGTAGGTAGCTGGTTATTTAGATGCGGATTATGGAGGGTTAAGATGTGGTAGGAGATCAACTATGGGCTATTACACCTTTCCGGGTGGTAGTATGGTTACATGGAAAAGTAAGAAGTCGAATGTGGTTGTGAGGTTACGTGTTGAAGCTGAATATGGGTCAATGGCACACACAACATTTGAACTTATCAGGCTGAAATCTTTTTCTAAAGAATTGGGGTTTGTAATTCAAGTTCCAATGCCTTTATACTACAACAATCAAGCTACTATACATATTGCTAATAATCCAGTGTTCCATGAGAGAACGAAGCATATAGAGGTTGATTGCCATTTCATCCGAGACAAGGTATCTCAAAAAGAGATCAACACTCCTTATATTTCATCCCATGATCAAATAGTAGATTTATTCAGCAAAGAACTTGGGAAGTCTCAATTTGAAAAGCTCGTCTCCAAGCTAGACATGCAAGATATCTATTATTTAGCTTGAGGTGAAATGTTAAATCTATCGGAAGTTGATTGATGGGTTTTAGAATGTTAATTGGGCTTAATATATGGGTTTTATTAGTGTTTTTGGGCCCATAGGTTATCTTTTAAGTCTTTGCTTAAGCAAGAGGGGTGTATTTGTAATTCCATAATTGGTTTTTTTATTTAAGTCTTTGTTTAAGCAAGAGGGGCATATTTGTAATTTTATCACTGGTTTTTAGTCCAACCCTAATAAAACATAAATGGACGTGTGGAGACTAGAATAGCTAATTGTTCCTCTACTTTCCTCTCCTCTCTTTCTTCCTCATATTTCTCTTCTTTTCTTTGTTCCCTTTTACTTTACTGTTTTATACCAATTTACCCTTGACTCTTTGAAATAATCTTTGGAAGGATGAGCCTCAGTCGGTTTGCCATGGTTTTGCTGAGAATCTTGTAAACCGTGTTACACAAACAACTTGCCCTGAATTGATCGAGTTTCCTTGCTCCTTCCACCGTTGGGAATTAGGACAATTAAGGTTGTGTTGATTTCCCTAAACATGCTTCCTTTTAAAAAAAAATCTTCATAGCTCCATGGACAGCCCATCACCTCCCACAACTTATGGGAAAAGAAGTTAGGGAACAATCTGAACCCCGACCCCCCCCAAAGATCACAAAGCCTATTCGAGTGACTCACAAAAGGAAAGATGTTGACAGCATTATTATAAATCATTTAGTGGACCTATATAAAAATGAATCCCAAAAACCAAAGGCAGAATGACATCCATATCTTAGACCACCTAACTGAAGGAAGACAATTGCTCCCTGCTTGCCCCAGTTTCCAATCTATATTTTTTTCTTCTTCGTGATATCCACAAAATTGAAGTCTTTAAAACCCTTGTGCCAGATGGCTCCTGTCACATTTTCTATCAGAAATGCTGGCCTCCAATGGGCCCCTAGTTTGAACCATTGTTAAAATATTTTCCAAGTCTACTCATGTGCTGAAAGAATTAAACAGAATTAATATAGCTTTGATCCCATGAATAAAAATCCCACTGATACAAACAGCTACTGGACCAATGCGGGGTTCACAATGCTGCTATTCAATTCATAGCAGTTGTCATCATGGGTTTGACTGCACAATCAATTATGCTATGCTATACCATATTCCTTAGCATAAAGCTGGCCTGCAAAGTCAACATCGGGTTCCTCAAAATCTTGGGGGGCTACTCTCTTACAATCAAAGCTCTTTCGAATCAGGAATGTTTTGGATGTAAGAGAAATCTGTTTCTTAACAACTTGAGAAGCCTCAAGCAATCCCCAACTGGAAGGTCAGGCAGGTGTAGGGAAACTAATGCTGCAGTAGACATTTGGCTATGTCTACTTTATTGAACTATCAGGAACTGCTAGGGGCCTTCCTCCCATGTAAATGTTGTGAACTTGGATAGTTCTGATGTTTTTCATCTTTTCTTTTATATAATTCAACATTTTCCAAAAAACAAAGATAAGGTTCACTTGATTGTCATGTGTTATGATTCATCTCTTAGCAGTCACACATCTCTTGTAGGTTGTAATGGTCCAAGTAATTGAACTTTTGAGTTTGGAATGTCGAGAAGAAACCCTATTTTATCAGTTTTTGTTGCTTCCTTTCACGCCAGTGTTTTAATAGCGAATAGCGTGTAGCATTGCATTCACTCCTTTGAAGCGTGAGGCATAAGCTACACGCAACTACTAAATTATTAATCAAGGTGCTTGGTTGCACCAATGTCATGATATTTGTACCAATTTAGTTGATTAATAGTGAAATTCAACAAAATTTCATGATTATTGGTGCAACAAAATGGAACCTAAAGTAATAGGAAAGGGCAATGATTCAGTACAAAGGTAAAGCAAGAGCAATGAAACTGATTTAATATTGTTTTTTATATTATTTCACTAAAATCATTAAAAAGGTTAACTAATTTTCATTGGAAATTGAAAAATGTAATAAATCATTGAAAACAGCATGTGAGCTACATAGCGTGTAGTGTAGTTACATAGCGTGTAGTATATGAAAATTATCATGTAGCGTAGGCTACATGCGACTTAAGCTATTTTCATGAGCTAAGTAGCATTAAGGCCATGCTACACTACATAGCATAAGCTACACACTACATAGCGTAGCTATTTAAAACAAGGTTTCACGCCTATGTTGCAAAATGGGCTCCAAATATGGTGTTCTTCCTATGTTATAAGTTGTATGTCATGTAATATACATCTTTTCTTTTTCTTCTTTTGCTTTTCCACTTTGTTTATGTGTCTATATGTTCAATTTTGCCATCCAAATGCAGTGGTCCACCCCAGAATATGCATTGTTAGCTCTGGTTTCCAGCTCCTAGTGGCGGGCACATGGTTTTATGATCCCAACCATTGATATGATGAGCCCCACACTGTGGATGCCCCATGCACCTCCCAGATAGGAGTATCCTGGTCATTTAATCTGTATCACATGTCATTGAGTTTTTGTTTTTAATAATTATGCATTGATCTCATGGGGTTGAATCATGGTTTTTTGTACTTCCAGCAGTTGTATATGCATCATGGTTGGATATTTTTAAACTACTGTGGGATTTACTTTGATTGGATGATCCAATAGGGTTCAATCTATCAGCTGTTCAAAGGCTTGTTATTGCTCCGAGCTGTGCACAAATAGACCATTCCGCAAGGATAAAAAGGTCAAAGTTATCAAGGTGAGGTTATGCTCTTTGGAAGCCAATCATTTTTCTTGATTCTAATCTGTTTGTTTGTCTCTTCTGTACAAAAAGTAAATTAACTACTAAATATAATAAGTTATTATAGAAAATAATGAAAATATATTAGAGAAAACTGTCGACTATCCCCCAATTAAATTCAACTGGAAAAGGTCTAAAGAGTAATAAATAATCAAATTAATCTTTCAAAAAAAAAAAAATCAAATTAACAAAGCAATGAAAATCATGCAATAACTATTTCGAGAATTGTAACTTTCATGAAAGTTACATAATGAAACCTTAATTGCTTGAAAAAAAATTAGGAAGCCCAAGAAGGGGGAAAAAATGAAATACTGGAAAAAGGCAAAATGAAATGATAAGGCGCGATTCTTTGCAGTGGGCCATGGTTTCAATGATATAAGAAGAGTAAATCCTAGAGCTAGGGTTTTTTCATGACGTAGTTTCTTTGACACCAGAAGATTGAAGGCAAGCATGATGGCATGAGTGAGTAATTTTTAAGAAAAAAGCAAGTACTTCACAGAAAAGCTGGGATAGAAGTGAAAAGAAAACCTTTTGAAGGACATATATGCGGTCCTTAAGCATCCAAACACAACGATTTCCTTCGGTGACACCATCATGAAATCACTGAAAGAACTGAGAAACGTACAAAATCTTCATTGACCATACAAAGTGGTAAAAACATCCAAATCTCATCTTCACCCACAATAAAATTTAGATGCTCCTCTTCTAAATAAATCTCTCTTGCCATCTCTAACTCTAAAACCCTAACGGTGAGTTTTTTTTCCTTTATCCAAATTAGCAAGTGAATCTCTTGCAAACCATAACCTAAAGTAGAAATTTTCCTCATTGTAAAAGAAAAAAAAATGCAAGTACAACTGTACAATCTGAGCCCCAAAACTTGGAAAACTAAGAATTTACTCAAATGAATAACTCTTGCCTCAAACTTATCTGAAATGACCAAGTTGGCCTTCAATATGGCCAAAGTGGCTGAAGCATTGGTTCCCTAGGTGTGAAAAAAACTGCCTTATTAGCTTACCTTTATGGCATTCTTATGGATGTTTTTATAATCGAGAGAGGGAGGTATAGGCACCATGGCCTTTGGAAACTGCGGGGCTTCTCAATTATTATTATTTTTTTTGTTGCTATCAGGGAGGCCGACCCTATTGCTAGGGTCTGGGTACGACTTGGGTCATCCAGAGGTAGTGGTCTTTCTTGTGTGGAAGGGACAAACAAGGTGCTTACCAGTGATCATCTTCACAGTAGGGAAGAGCATTCTCAATGATTGCATCGTGTGCTGAGGAAAATGGGAATCAATTATCCATCTTTTTCTTCACTTTCCTTGTGGTTATGGGATTTGGAACTGGTTTTTAAAACCTCTTTGGTGTTGCTTAAGCTACAGCTAGAATCCATCACATTCCTCGTAAATGTGTGGACAGTTGAATTTCATAGTCCCAACTTGTTTCATGGTGATGGTTGATTTGGAATGAACGATAACAAGGCCTTGAAAAGTAAAGGGGAAAATTTTGAGAAAGCAGTTGAGAGACTTAGAGCAAGGATTAGATCCCAAGCTGTGCTATATAAGGAGCTTCCATTGGTTAAACAGATGACCTCAAAAGGGGCTTGCAGGAGTGATGCTCAGTTGATATGTTAAAACTTAATTTTGATGGCAGCTCTAATGGCAACGTGGCTACAGTGCAAATTGATCTCATTCAGGAAGAGTAAAGCATCATTTGGAGGTTACTTGAGCCTGCTCTATTCTTATGAATCCAGTAAAGCGGGATTAGATTGCTATGGATGTGATTCAAGGAGCTCTTTACAATCCATTTAGGTGTGATGGTAATTGATAACGATTCTTGCAATGCTTTGTGATGGATGGAATTGGGTGATCGTTTCCCCTTGTTATGCATTTTTCTTCCCTTCAATGAAATTTGCGTTGCTGTAAAGTGGGGGGGTCCTTTGAAGAGATCCTTACGTTTTGTACATAATTTCATACTTAACACAAAATTTTAAACCATGTTGTAGAAAACAAGGATGTTGGTTTGTGATGATCCTGCCTTTTCTGTTGAAATCACAATTTTAGATGTTCAACCACAGATTAACTTCTTTATTTATTCTATATACATAATTAATATCTTTCAATTTTTTCAATTTAAATTATATTTTTAATTTTTTTAAAACTTTTGCAGACTCAATTTTGTGGATGGGGAGTGGAGGCAGCTGAATCTATCAAGAAAGGGGATTTTGTAATAGAATATATTGGCGAAGGTGGCTTTAGTTTTCTGTTGATTTCAATCTATTTTTTTTATATTCTTTTTGCAATTGTTTCCATTGATTTTCTTTTCAAGTTGGCTATGATGTTATCTGTCAAATGCATGCACGGACCTTCAGGTCCCTGTTGGTTTCAGTAGCTGTATTGTATCTTGAACTGTTTGTCCTTTTCAGGTACTTGAATCCTTGCGTCCATCACATATCACAAACAGACAGTCTTTCATGTTTCAGTATTGAATGAAGTCTGAACTGAAAATAGGTGTTCTTTTTTCATGGTGCTATGACTTTATAGTTTTCATTACCTAGGAACTGATAGTTTTTGTATATTTTCAAAATCTTATTTGGCTAAGTCATAATTTGAGGATTACTCGTTGATTTGAATGTTTGCTTACAAATTGGAATCCCTGTCTACCTGATTGCTCTTCTTTGATTTTATGTCATATGTTTTGTTACCCATAAAAAAGTCATCTTAGCATTTTCTCTTCTGTTGGATTTTATAATTTTTTTTTAATCTTTTCTTATTCTCTTTATTATTTTAGCTGAATCAAATTATCGAAAAAGGATGCTGATGATGAACCGAGGCCCCGTAAATTAACTCACTTTCAAGTGGCAATGCATGACAAGATGCAGACTATTGACTTGATGAATAAATTGATATATCAAATATTTATTCAATGATTATTATAGTGTTTTCTTTTTTATTGTTTCAGTTATTGATGACACCTTTTTTCTTTTTTATTGTTTCAGTTATTGATGACACCTTTTTTCTTTTTTATTGTTTCAGTCATTGATGACACATTATGTGAACAAAGACTTTGGGACATGAAGTATAGAGGCGATCAAAATTTTTACATGTGTGAGATTCGAAAGGATTTCACTATTGATGCTACGTTCAAGGGAAACGTTGCACGGTTTTTGAACCACAGTTGTGATCCTAACTGTAAACTAGAAAAATGGTTTGTATATTTAAAGCTCCACTACGTTTCCTTTGTCTTGAATGTTTATGAATCATAATAATCAGAATATATGGAAGCTTCTATTTTCTTTCTTGAAAGAGACGTTGGTCACTATTGCATGCATATGCTTCTAATCATTCTCTGGTCACTTATTTTCTATAGGCAAGTTGATGGGGAGACACGTGTGGGTGTGTTTGCTGCTCGGTCTATAGAAGCTGGGGAACCATTAACATATGATTACAGGTACACAAGAATTTCTCCTTCTTGATAACGATCATAATATCTCTTGCTTAATGTTTTACTCATTTCCTTGTTGCATTGTATCATGCATGTAATGCTGTGGATATTTATATTTTTCGTAATATTTTATTAAACTCTAAGGCAACTGTTTACCTCTACTAGGCTGTAGCAGCATTTAGGTTAATGCTTGAAATATAATATGTTAGGATTTCCAAAACATAGCGGAATATGTAAGTTTTGAAAAATCCAGATTCAAATTTAATTAATCCAAGAATCCCGGTTTAGGTGTCATCAGTTTCTAGAACGCAAAAGCACAAATCCTAAGGCTAGGATTACCTTGATCAATGCTTTTGATGGCCGAAGTATGTCGATATCAATTCTTCAAGCTAGGAGATCTCTCCCCAGTGTTAGATGAAGGAGAAGGATGAGAGCCACGCGTCAGCCCTAGACTAGGGCTAGGGAGACCATGTGATCTGTTCACCTGGACCCCACACGTGAAACGAGTGTTGTGAAAGGATGGAGAGAGAATGGACTTCTCTCTTCCATTCTCTCTTTCTCTCTCTACAAATGTTTTTTCCTCATGTTATGGAGTAGAAGGGCATGCTTGGACATAAATATAATTATTCTTCTAACCTTAGCAATCACTATAATATGTAAATTACCTGTCTCTTCTAACACTAAACATTAAATCTATACAATGTTCTGTGCATGAAGTTCAAAATAAATGGCATCCCTTCTCCATAAGAAGGTGATCGATGGCTACATAGGAGGCTTGTTGTCCGTGATAACTTAGACAACATAATTTTCTCCTATTTCCTCAACTGCACTATTTAATAATTTAAATAAGTAGGCCTTGTAAGAAGGGGTCAATGCATCAACGGACTTAAAAAACAAAGTCCCAGCTGGACAATTCATGAGAAAGTTAATTACTGTCCGACCGGACATATCGGTCCATCTATTGACCATTAGAGTACATACATAGGTTTTCCACACCTCTTGTTATTCAGCGATAAAGCTTTTAGTAAACTCAACCTCTGCTTTTAAGAAAGTCTCGCTTCATATCATGAAGGGGGCTTTAGTTTAGGTCACCATTACTTTGAAGATCTTCAATTTAATGGTGTTGAAAGCAATACCGGCTTGGTATAACCTTTTATCAATATATTGGATTGCAATTTTTGTATCTTTATTTTTATAAAGGCTTTCTAGTGTTCTTCAAGGGGTTCCTTTACCCCTTTGGTTAACTGCATCATTGGGACGTTGTTTACACCATCAATTTAATGGCCTATGCCCAAGAGATCTTTTGGATGCCGGTGGTCTAGAGCGTCCAGTCAACATACGGGTAAAGTGATCATCCACATTAACATCCACATCAATATGTTCATATGCTTCTTGTTCCATAAACTCTTCTTTAAGTACCACATCATCATTCCCTTTTCTAGCATGTTTCTCTAACTACATGATTTTCTTTTGAATTGCTAGAATAATATTGGAACATGCCTCTTACATTTGATCCTGGCATGTATGCAAGGTGTTGCTTGTGCCATCCAATGCTATTGACACTTACAAACCCACAAAGCTCACATACTATGTAAGACTTTTCGGTAGCACTGTGGTAGTGCCTGTACTTTCAACCCGGGTCATTAGAATTGGGTTTCAAAGAAGAATATTAGGAAGAAGAAGACATGATGAGAGAGTTTAGTTCTAGTCTTATAGTTGTACACTTGTAGGGAAGATGGAGAGAGAGGGAGGGGAGAGTACACTTGTTTTGTAGTTGTGATCTTGCCCTTGTAACTTCTAGGAGTTCTAGCCTTGTATTGTAGGCTTGTAGAGTTGAAGTTGTATCTTGGAAGAAAGAGTAATCTTAAATCTCTTGAGTCTGTGTGTGTGCTCGTGAGAGAGAGAGAGAGAGAGAGAGAGAGAGAGAGAGAGAGGAATGCTCACCAGTGCACGAGTTCTCACGAGAACCCGTGAGCACTTTTTGAGGACTCATCACTCATGATGTGAACTCAAAATATGAGCCGTCCACGTGATGCAGCACCCTAAAAAACCCCTAGGGCCCAACTTTCAACCTGGTATAGAACTTTGGTGGGCCATGGAAAAAGGAAATAGTTTCCTCCCTTGATCTACCCTCTCTCTTTGCTAGGACCCACCAGAGTTTTGGATCAAGTTGAAAGTTGGGACCTGAGGGTATTTTGGAGTGTTGCATCACGTGGATGGCTCAGATTTTGAGCTCACATCACGTGTGATGAGTCCCCAAAAAAGTGCTCACGAGTTCTCGTGAGAACTGGTGCGTAGGTGAGCATTCCTCTCTCTCTCTCTCTCTCTATATATATATATATATATATATTAAGATTGAAGCTTTTATTTAAGGGAGCCCAAAGGCAACCCAAAAGATAACAAGACAAAAACAAAAACCACAAAACAAGACAGAGCCCAACCATACAACTAAAGAAAACAAATGCAGAAAAACAAGGCCAACTATACAACTGGAAATCCCCAAGGCAGGAACAACACACCCAAGACTATCCTAGAACGGAGGTGATGACACTACTATCCGGAAGGGGGAGATTAAACACCTCTTGAATTTGATTGTTGATTCTTGAAAGAGTGAGTCTTGGACTCTTGAACTTGATTCCTTGAAAGAGTGAGACTTGAGAGTCTTGATTCTTGAAACAAAAACAATGAAACTTGAAAGAGATTCCGAGTCTATGACTTATGGGAGAATGAGATTATGAGAGAAAAGACGAGTGAGAAACTGAAGGGAGATGAAAAAAAAGAAGTCCGAATTGTAAGAAACTTGACCACTGGGAGGTTACGCGATGACGTATTTTTGTATGCGATTGCATAAATGCCAACGTTTAAAAAAGCGCATATGCCATGATGGCATATGCAGTCCACATGTCCAAATTCACATATGCAATCGCACATGACAATACTGCCCTTTACTTCTCTCTTCTCTCTGTTAAGGTGACACCCAAGGTGGCTTGGGATGTCCAAAGCCCTCTTACTCTTCATTTGGGATATGATTCATTTATTAGGAGGAATTATGATAGTAGGAGAGACAATAGTTATGATGCTTCACCACCCTATAGACTTTGGTATGCCCTACTGCATCAAAAGTTTGTGATCCAGCCTTCACAATGTACTCAAATTGACCAAACCCTTCCACTTGTCATGGCCATCATCTTCAACCCAATAACCCATGAAGGCCTAAGGTATGGTCACTAGATCTTAACCATTTGATATACATCAAGCTTAGTTTAAAATCAATCAATAGTTTTAACTAAAAGTTAACAATTGAAAAACCTTGATGCGTTGGCCAGCCTTTATAACATTTGATAAACAATCCAAACCATAAGCTCAGTCCATCAGTAATTTCCTAGGCAACCAAGTGGATCCCTTGTTGAATTATGTGAGCGTCAACTGGACCTTGCTGTATGTACCTAGTTACACCCATTTATGTTAGCCATAAGATGACCTCATAGAGTGAGCTAAAGCATATTGCATCAAGGCCTTGAACTCCTCAAGTCAGGGATTAGGTGAAGTTAGAATATCCACAAGTCAATCTAGTCCAGGCATGATGGCCTCCCAGTTTAGAGATTTTGAAGTGATCCACCAATGTAGCGTTCAACAGGTCTAATACCAAGAACCTTTATTCATAGCATACTCTTATGTGGGGGTAGGGCAAAGACACGCTGATTCATCGTCATGCTAAGTGGTGGAGACCTGCTATCCTAACTCGTATCCATCATAAAGGATGATGAAAACAAGAATAACCATAGGTCTATCTTGTAACTTGTCAAGTGATCATGGTTAAACGAGGTATTGAGATCCAGGGCCCACAAGTCTCTCGTGGCTAGTGGCCGTTGTGTCCAATCTCAAGTTTCCAACGACAATTAGAGGAATCCCTCTCTCTAAACCATTCACATAATATGATCATGATGTTCCATACACATTAATGAAGCTAAAGAATAAGCAAGGTCCAAAGAGTATAAACATTAGTTTTTTGAGGGCACAACCCAACAAAATATGAGCCTAATGTAGTTGCCTTGTGTCAGAGAAGAAAATAATTTGAGAAAGAAGAAAAAGCCATATAGGGCTGGACATCCAACTCTTATTTATCATATGTAGAGATGTATAATTATAAATATGCCCTTATCACTTAAAGAAAAAAGAGGGCAAAAGTGGAAAAACATAAATAAGAGAGAAATAACCCAATGACCAAAGGCTCAACAGGCCCATGTGTAGATGTGTACACTCCCCTTGAGCTGAGGCATACATATTAATCATGCCCAGGCTCCCAACTTGCTAAGAATATGTTGTCCAACTTCCACAATAAGAGTCTTAGTGAAGATATCAACCAATTGAGCAAAAGATGAAACAAACAGAGTGGAAATAATGCCACTAGCAACCTTTTCACGAATAAAGTAACAATCAGCTTCAATATGTTTTGTCTGCTCATAAAAAAGGATTAGAAGCTATATGAATGACAACTTGACTGTCACAATGCATAGGCACAAAATTCTTCATAGGAATTCCCAAGTCAATAACAAAAATTTTCAATCGCATAATTTCATACACAGTCTTTGCCATATCACAATATTTTGCCTTAACACTTGACTGAGCCACACCCGTCTGCTTTTTAGTCTTCCAGGTAACTTAATTACCTCTAAAAAAGGTACAATAACTTGTTGCAGAGCATCAATCATCTGGTGTTCCTGCCCAATCTGCATTAGAGTATTCTTCAGTATCAAGATTATTGTTACAACTAAATAGGATGCTGCATCCCGAAGAAAACTTAATGTGGCGTAAGATGCGGCGAACTACTTCAAGGTGATCAGAACGATTATGCATGAACTGACCAACCAAACTCACTGCATGAGATAGATCTGAGCGAATAATAATTAAATATATCAATTGCCTAACCAAGCGTTAGTACATGCAAGGATCATCAATGAGTTCCCTATCATCCGCCAAAAGCTTCTTATTAACTTCTAATGCGAATCAATAAGTTTAACACTAAGATTACCCATTGAACTCAATAAATCAAGGGCATATTTTCATTGAGACAACATTATGCACTTCTTAGAATGAGAGACTTCAATTAAAAAAAAAAAAAAAAGTGGCCCCAAATCTATGATGTCAAACATCTTGTTCAGATATAATTTTAATTGAGAAATGCCATTAATATCATCACTTGTAATGAGTATATCATCAACATAGAGTCTTGTAATAGTGAGACCCTGCACGTTCTTTTTAACAAACATAGAATGATATGAGTGAATAAGGGTAAATCCGATACGAATCAAGGCCCCACTAAAGTTCACAAATCAAGCTTGAGGAGTTTACTTCAATTCATATATAGCCTTCTTAAGACGACATATCTTCCTTTCCTTCCCCCTTTTAGCAAATTTAGGAGGAGGAAGCATATAGATCTTCTCTGTTAAATCACAATTTAAAAAAATATTCTTGACATCTAATTGGTGGAGACTGGAGAGGCCAATGCAAATTGGCATAAAGAGAAATGATCGCCCGTATAGAATTCATCTTAGCAACAAAGCGAAGGTCTCAGAGTAATCTTCACTAAAGGTCCTATATAAATTCTTTAGCTACAAGACAGGCTTTATGTCAAGCTATATTGCCATCAGGGTTGTATTCGAGAGCGTACATCCAATGACAACCCACCGGATTCTTCACAGCCAGTAACTCATTCATCTCTCGTGTATGATTCTTTTCAAGGGCAACCATCTTCTCCTTTGTAGATTTTCGACACAGAAGATAATTAAGAGCCTCAAAGTTCTTAGGAATAGTTGAGAAAGAACACTCGAGAGCAGAAAGAAATGATTTGTTTGCTGGAGACAAAATGATAGGAAACAAAATGATGAATGGGATGAAAAGTACATTGCCTTTTCGATTTTTTGATAGCAACATGCAAATCTAAGGAAGAGTTTAAATATGAATCAATATAAATAGGTAAACTAGTAGGAATACTATCAGTAACTGTTGCCAAGGAGCATATTTTGTGGTGTCTCGAGAGAGAATTGGAGCATCAACATTTTTTCTTTCATTCACCTTCAAGTTTGATATAGTGGAATTGGAAACAATCTTATCTCTAGTATTATCATGTTAAGAAGGGACATGCGCCATTTGATTGGACATAAGGGAATTGGAAGAACCATAGACTTGTGCTCCCTTTATTCGACATAAAAGTATGAAGATTCTTGAAAAAAAAATTAACACCCATAGAGACAACGCTTTTTAGCGACCAGATCAAAATACGTATACCTTTCTTGTGAAGACAAATATCTCAAGAAAATATATTTGACAATTTATTTTTATGAGCATAAGTGTTATAGACATGACAAATATACCCAAAGACCCGCAATAGATTTTTTGAGATAAAATAGAAAGTCGAAAAATATTGAATGGGTGATTGCTTGGCAAGAACCTTAGTAGGCAGATGATTAATCAAATAACAAGTAGTAAGAACCACATTTGACAAACCAGATTAGGAATAGACATACTAATAAGAAGATGATGGTAACTTCTATAAAATGTCTATTTTTTCTTTCAACAATTTTCTTCTGTTATGGGGTATATGCATAGGTTATTTGAGAATTAATACCATTCTCTTGAAGATAAGATATCATAGTTGGGGAAAGATATTTCTTTACATTATATATACTAAGAATATCATTATTCATATTAAATTAATTTTTAACCCAACTATGAAACACTTTGAAAATAAAGCTAACCTCATCTCTATTTTTCATTAAATAAATCCACATCATATGAGAAATATCATAAATAAACATGATAATATTTTATCCATTAGAAACAATAGGAATTGGACCCTGCGCAATGGAATGAACCAAAGATTTTTTTTACTAGACTACCTATGATGTTTGGCTAAAACACAAGCCTTACTCTGTAAGTTCTTGACATCACTAGACTCGATTGACTGAGGTAATAAAGACTGTAAGACTAAACTAGAGGGATGACCAAACCGACAATTCCAAATATAAAGGTCTTCCTTCTAGACACTCAATACCCACTAATCTTAAAAGTATTCGAATTAAGACGTATAATCCATCTTTCTCATGTCCACCACAAAAAAACTTCTCCGTCTTCAGATCCTGAAAGACACAATGATTAGGATAAAAGGTTATACTATAAGTTAGGTCCTTAGTAATATAATTAATAGATAACAAATTAGATGCAATGTTAGGAATCAATAAGACAAAGGATAAGGAGAGTGACGGAGAATCAGAAACAATACCCTTCCCCCAATAGATATTAGGGTACTGTCTGCTAATTTCACGTGACCTAAATTTGTATGAGTAAATGAAGCAAAAGAAAAAGATGTATTTGTCATATGATCAGTAGCCCTTGAATCAATTATCCAAGGACTTGACATAAAAGTAGTTTGAAGAGCAGTGATGGTACTACCTGTCTGAGCTAAGGAAGAAGATAAGGAGACCTTATTATAAGTGGCATCCCTTAACATGGCATCATATTCATTTTTTGAGAGATGGACTGCATTACCAAGTGATCAAGTCATAGTTGAAGTTGTGTAAGATATCATGTCCCCAACAATAGTGAGAGTTTCTGCCTTCTGAAACTATAGAATTGGCTGCTCAATCTTGACGCCGACCATCAAGGACCCAACAATAATCAATTGTATGTCCATGTCTACCACAATAAGTATACAATCCATCCATGCTTGGATCAAGACCACGACTACGACCTCCTCTTCTTGTGCCTCTATCACGACCAACACTAGCATTATCAAAATTTGTGAATCCTGTCACTAGAGCAGATTTCTCAACCACAGTTGATTCCATAATAGTCCAATGCTTCTCATCATGCAACAATAAGGCATATACACCATCCATTGATGGTAAAGACGGTGAGCCAAAAATCTGAGCATATATGGGTTTAAACTCAAGAATAAGACCTGCCAATAATTTAAAAAATCATTTTCTTCTCAATACTTCTTTGATATGCCTCTGCATCTATGCAACACACAAATTAAAGATCATCCAGGAAAGACAATTCTTGTTACAAGCCACTCATCTTGGTTTAATTATCAGATATTAATCTCTCCTTCCGTCTTAAATGACTAATCTCTTAATAAATATTATAAATGTGGGCCATATTGTTCTGATCAGCATACAATTCACAAGTTGTCAACCAAATCTCACTAGTGAATTGTATGCCGATTAGAGCAAATTGCTTGATCTCCATTTACCATATGAGGGATCGGTCCTAGGTGGTTTTAATATTGTCATTTACATATCGGAACTTATGTTTCCCCTCAACAAACGTCTCAACAACTTTTGACTACTGAAGATAATTGTTGGACTTAAGTTTATGTGCTATAAGTTAGGATTCTCAGAATGAATAACTAACCTTTCCATTTGGAGTTGATGGGATCAACAGTCTTAGATGTGGAAGTTACAACCATAGTAAATCTCAAATAAATAGAAGAATAAAAACTCTCAAGGCCCTGCACCAACCAATACTAAGTCATTGTTATAATCAGCCATAGCTAGAAGTATGTCAAGCAAAGCCCTAAAAAACTAAAATAAAGTAAAAATCCAAAAGGGATCCAAGCCTGCCCACAAAAAGAAGAGAAAGGGATCTTACGACCAACAAAATTTTTAGTCTTCACAAATCTTGACAACCTTCAAGCAAAAAAACAAAACTCTCTCTCTCTCTCTCTCTCTCTCTCTCTCTCCCTCTCTCATTTTATTTTATTTTAATGCACACACCCACACCCACAACAATGGTTACTCGGACCCATGACCTTAGTGTTGAAACTCTTGTGAGTCTACCACTAAGCCATGAGCCAAAAAAAAACTTAATTACCTGATTGCTGTCCTCAAATAGATTACTGAAAAATTAGGGTAAAAAGAACCCATAACCCTATCTTATGCAAACCAGTTTCGGAGAAAAACTGGAAGAAACCTTTGAAGAAAATCCGTCCAAACCTGTAATCCAGCAAACCATATCTGCCACAACCATTTTTTTTTTTTTTTAAAATTTTTAAACTGGCAGAAAAATGCCTCGAAAACCTGATGAAGAAACCTAGAAAGCAGCAAGCAAACAATCAACAACCTATCACAAAATCTGAAGCAGCTGCAAGATCCCTCTTCAAAAAATCAGATCATATTGCCAAATAAGTAGCAATGACTTTTAAACCAAACTCTCCAGAAAGGAAGAAGAAAATATGAAGAGGAAGAAGAAGAATGGAGATCAAGGAGAAAGCTCTCTGCTTTGATATGATGTTAGAGAAGAAACGAATTTGAGAAAGAAGAAAAAGCCATATAGGGCTGGACATCCAACCTTTATAATATGTGGAGATGTATAATTACAAATATGCCCTTATCACTTAAAGAAAGAAAAGGCGGCAAAAGGGGAAAACATAAATTACTTAAAGAGAAATAACACGAGGACCAAAGGCCCAACGGGCCCACATGTAGATGTCTATGCCTTGTGATACGAGCTCACACTGTTTTTGTTTATTTTTGATGTTCCATCACTACCTCTATGGAACTCCCTTTTTTCATAAGCAACACATTTTATTCAAGAAAATGAGAGAGCTTTCCATTAAGGCAATGTCCATCTCCAATCACAAGAGATGGCTTACAAAACTCACCTTTGCCAGGACATCTGCAATAGAATTGACTTCTCTAGATACATGAGTAAGTGGGCCAAACAATGACCGTCTCATCCTACTACTTTCAGACCCGGTTGAATCAAATTTGAATCACTACCAGGAGCATGCCGACTCACGTCCAACATGGGAACCATGGTGTGACTGATTAGGATGACCAAAAAGGTGGACCCCATGATCAGTTTATTGGGTCAGGAAAAAGCTCAATCAGCCATTAATATTTCTCCAACTGACTATTTTTTTTTTTTTTTGATACATCATCTTATCTGTTCAAGTTCATTATAGTCCTCTTTCTACTCTTGAGTCTTGACATTGTAATTCTGGGAAGACAATAGCAATGACATGCTGGCTTCTGCATCTAGATTCGTGCATTTTGGGCCGAAGGTCAGGTGTTTCTGTGGCGCTTCGAAATGTCAAGGCTACCTAGGGAGCAAGAGGAAAATCGATAAGGTGAACTTGTGCTGGGGAAGGAAGCGCAAGAGATCGCTAGCAATCACAGCATCTCCAAACAACTGATTTGTCCTGTAATTTTTCATCAGAGCAGGTGCATCTTTGTTCATTGATTCTTTTACTGAGATGCAGGCAACCAAATCAAAATTGATCTGCTCTCTTTGTTGTTCGTGTATCGCATTGCAGCGGGCGTCATTAATGGTGAGTCTTTTTTTTTTTTCTTTTTTCAATTTTCTCCTTTATTCCCCCCATTAATATTTTCTTTAAGGAAGCTTGTGTAACATGTGTAAAATGTATTAGAATGCTTTGAACATCTGAGAATTTACTGAAATTCCCTTGATTGGGTGTAAAACCATTGTTCTACTTCATGCTCGCAATGCCAAGTGAGGAATAGGAACTATAGGGTCCTGACCCATGAAGCCATGTAGCGCCCATATGACCCCAGTCTGTATAAGTGTGATCCAGGCTGTTGATCTGATTGGGTCCACTGTGGATGTGGATGGTGTATGCTCCTAAAACGTTCTAGTTTGGAAGAATCTTCCCATCCAATGTTTGGTATTTTTTAGGAACATTTCTGCATTCTTCACCAGACGACCATTTTATAGTCCAAAGGACTATGATCTTCCCATCTGGTAGATTTTTGGTAACTCTCCATCCATGGCATGGCCCATCAGATCATTGGTCTGGATCAGTAAACAAAAGAGCCATGTGTATGGACTGGACTGATCACATCAGTATCATTCAAGGATACTGGGAGACGGCCATGAGACAGAAGATTGAATCCCAATTGCATTGATGCTCATAAACTCAATATTAGCTTGCATTAGTCTCCCCTTACAGCCATCATAAAGAGGCTTGCTTGTCCATCTTTATAACCCAATTCATCACACACTCACAAGTGAGATATTGGGTCCCCCATAGGTGGACCCCATCTATAGGTAGGCTTTGCCAAAAATAAGGTTTGTTTGCTCATTGGTTTGGATCGAGTCTGAAACAAATGGGCAGCTAAGCCAAGTCTTCTACCTGTCTATTTGTTTAATTGACAATGGGCTGCCTGATGGGTGCACAGGCCTATAAATTTGCCAGTGTCAACACAGTGGGACCCACCCAGATGGCTTGAATGTTTGCCACATGCCATCTGGGCATGTACTGAGGTGTGGATAGAGATGGGTTAGGCTCTACACACGTGTGAGGATCCTTTAGTTGTTTACTATCTGTGCCATTATTCCTTAGAATGCCTGGCCCAACCGGCACCAGTTGCACCCCCATGCGTATAGAGCATTAATTCCCAAAGGAGGTGCATGTTAAGGCCGTATGCTTGTAGGGAACCATTTACGTCATGCAAGCATGTGTGAATTGGCACGGTCGTGAGATTTAAGCTTTCCATCAGGTGGGCCACATTGATTTCTAGCTTCACAGTCCACACAATCGTAGCTGATTAAGCGGCTTGATTTTACGCCACACCCACCTGATGGAAGGCTCGTCACCCACACGGCTGTGCATGTGCTGCCACAGAAGCACCCACTCATAGATTCCTGTTTTCCCGGTAATAATTCCAATGTTGCATTCTGGGCATGGAGAATTGAAACACCTTCATACATCAACTCTATTTAGAGACTGACATCACACGTTCCCAAATTGCCCCCACCCTTTTGGTTCAAGCATTTTCAAATCAGTTTAATGTGGATTATTGTATCTCTTCTCAACTATCCATCAATGGATCACAAATCACAATGGTAAAGATTATGCTACCATGGACTTTTATTTTTAGGTGGGACTTGAGATTAGGATTTGAATTACCACAACCTGGACCTCACTTGTCAGAACTGATAACATAAATTAATAACTAGTTTTTTAAGTTGCTATGCTATGTAGCATAGCTTAGCCCTAACCCTATGAAGCTCATGAAAATAGCCTAAATCATGTGTAGCCTACACTACATAATTAATTTGCATACGCTACATAAACTATGCTATGCAATACACGACGTAGTTATTTTTCATAATAACATTAAAATCAATTAATGTTTTCAATAATTTATTACATTTGTTATTTTCAATAAAAATTGATTAATCTTTTTAAAGCTTTTAGTAAAACAATATAAGTAATAGCATTAATTCAGTTTCATTGCTCTTTCTTTACCTTAATCATTGTCCTTTCCTATTACTTCAGGTTGCAACTCAACGATCTTAAATTTTTTTTGTTTTTTAAATTTCATCATTAATTAGTTTAACTTGGTGCAGAAAATTGTGAAATGGGTGCAACTTTGATTAAAAATCTAAATTAGTGTATAGCTTACGCCTCACACTCAAAGGGATGAACGCTACGCTATGCGCTAACACTGTTAATAACGTAACATGCTGTATACAATACATACAACACGTGCACCTGAATATGTTCATAACAGGAGCTGGAACAGAATACACATGCCCAAGAGGCAAAACATGATATCTGAAAGAACAATGACTTAAATCTTATTAAGATGCTGCTTGAGAAACCAAACTGATCGTACAATCATCAATACCATACAAGCATCGCGTAATGGCTATTACGATGGACGACCTGCCTATTTCAAACACCGCACCTTTCAATTGATCGGCGAACAGCATTCACCCACATTTCACAAGGTTCCATCTATGCTCTCCTTGGCTCACAATCTCCTATGCTTCCTAACGAAGTTTGTCGTTATGAGGGAAACGGCGCTAGAACATGCTTGCATCCCAGTCAAGAACAATGCTGCCGATACTAAGAAGAGGACCTTCCACTGCCTCCCCGATACAAGAACTGCTAATGCAGCGGATGCGAGCGTCATGATATAAAGGGCATTCTTCCAAGCTTGGAAAGCTTGTACAACATTCCTACATCCTTTGCAATGTACCACATGACGGAAGTATCGGTTGGCTGGATTTGGAGCATGGACAGTTCCTATCCCACCCTTCGCAGGCATGGATGCTGAAATCCCAGCAACCAGCCCAGCAGGTGCATGTTCCACCACAGCGGGGACTTTTGGTAATGAGATGGTCTTGTGTCCAAAGTAGTACGGCATCCCGTGGCCCACCTTATCCATCCATTTCCGATACTCAGCGACCCATGTGTCCGACGACTGTAGATTTAGGTACAAGTCCTTCGTAGGCACCTTCTCCTTCATCAGGACCTCATTCTGCGAGGAGAGGAATCCCATGTCTTGCTCGAAAACCTTACCGGCATTCTGATGGAAGTACCATTTTGGAAGCAGCTTTACCAAGAACGATCTTATCGTCCCTCCAAACCTCACTATGAGCATGGACTTGCCTTGCCCTGCAGGTCGACAGAGGAAAAGGGCAGAGAAATACTGCTTCTCACCGTTCTTGTCGACGATCACACGATTGTTTTGAAGAACACATGGTGCTTCAAAGCGTAGGAAATTTGGCAAGGATGAACCATCGCTTGCTTTGCCCCAGTGGCCTGCAAATCCCCGGTTTGTGCGCTCGGTTACCTTGAAGGATAGTGCTTGGGCATCTTCCCTCTTCGCACTCCAATCAGTCCGGTCATGTGAGATTGGGACGTGGGCTGGATCCATAAGGTTCTCCAGGAGTATGGAATGATCGTAGGGAAGTTCATGAATGGTCGATACATCCAGGAACCCAGGTCTTGCATAGTGCTCAAACCAGGGCAGCTTCTCGGTGTTTGCAGTCTTCTTGTCCGACATCCATACCCATATGACTCCTTGAGAATCCCTCACCTCGTATGTTTTCACGCAGGCCGAGTTGGGGATTTTTGCTCCGGCTGGAAGCTGCAGCCACACAATGAAATGAACTTAGTGAGCATTTCGCAAGTGGGGCCCACATTTCATTGCTCTACGGCGAGCCCCATCATGGGATCGACCATGATCTCCCCTATTATATGATTAAAATGGCCATTCACAACAATAATTTTATTTGATTTGGAGTGTAATTTTCCATGGAAATATTAAAAGGTCAACAGCCAGAATTTGACATTGACGGATTTTCTTGAGAAATATCTAGTCATGTTTTTTAAGAAAAACCCTGGAAATGGAAACAGAATTCCGCAGTTACTTTCTTACGTAAACTGGCAGACAATTTTCATGGAAAATCGAAGACATTTCCAGAGTATTCTATGTCCAAACAACCCAAGTCATCCTATAGGTGAAAATTCTAGGGCACCTCTCAACAACTGTAAGGCCCATTGTATGAATGGGGCATACGCATATTGTGGGTCCCACATTGTGTATTTCCTCTTCACATTATCTTCAGCAGTATCCAAGTCGACCCGAGGCAAGATACAGAGAACATTGACATGGGGGGAGAATCAAAACTTGCATGAACAAAAGGAAAAAATCAAGTAGACCTGAGGTATCTTTACGCATTTACCGTCATCTTCGAATTGCCAACCATGGTATAGGCATTCCAATCTGCCGTCGATCAACTGACCTTCTGAGAGTTTTGCTAACCTGAAGCAATTTCCAAATACTAATCAAGTTCAAGGCTTCCATGTCCATGCAATCAAAACTTTAAAAGCTGTTTTATGCAGAGATGTAAAATACACCGGCATTCCAAGCTGTTAATCATGGACTGGATAAGAAAATCAGGTATCCAAGATGGCCTGCTGGGTTTCGGGTCATGGCCTAATAACGGTCAGGTTTGGTTTGTAGCATAGGCCAGTGTTTGGCTCCAGCCTAGGCCAAGGTTTTGCAAAATTTCTATTAGAGGCCCTGCTTGAGCCTTGAAGCTAGCCCTGTTCGCAACTCTGATGGGCAGCTTTGGGCCTGAAATTGAAAGCTTGAACGCCAAACAGGCCAGACTTTTAGACCGAATTAAAAAACCAGGCCATTCAAATCCCAACACAAACCACGCCCATCGATTCGCATAGCCACCCCTACCTATGGAACAAACTCCAACATCTTCTCTAAGGTCATGTTTGGAAGAATATTGAATCCAGCATGATATTCCCAACATCACAATATCATGACTAGAAACATATATTATCATCATATCTAGCAGAATTATACTCTGTTACAATGCAATTTAGGGACTGCCAAACGCATCCCAAGAGAGGGAGTGATTGGTGGAATCTTGTTTGTGAAAATATTGCAAAAGATGATGCAGCCAAACGGGGTGTAGAACTAAAGGTATGCATTCAACTGCTTAGCTTCCCAACTGTCTAGTGCATATGCCCATCCATTCAGATTGTCTAATACTTGTGGACCATCATCCACAGCTACTACAGACCGTTCAAATGCATGAGACTGTCAGCACTGATGATCATGCGGGGCGTAAGGTATACAAGATCTACACACCACTTCAGTGTATACAAATGTGGATCATTCATGATGACTCAGAATCAGTAAGAAAAATATGGACACAGCTACCTTTGTAGCACAAGCCATTGTGCAATAGAAATGGTTTATACACCAATTTTCTGGTGTATATACACTGGATTATCCAAGAAACGAACCCAGAAATGGAAAATCAAAATCAAGGGTTTTGTTACTCATGCAGGAGTCATCATCATCGCATTGATGATGGGCTGCAGAGATGGTATCTTACACCAAATGATGGTGTATAATCTATCAACACAATCATGGGTGAACCTCAAATTGGAAAATCGAAATCATGCATTTTGTAAACACACAAACCGGACATTGGCATATAATCTACGAAAGTTAGACAATGGATTCAGTAATCCAAGACAATTGGCATGTCGAATCGCACACTTGAATCGGATCGTTCGTGAATTCTCTTCTTAACTTTCTATTTCTAGGCCAAAGATTGAAAGGTTAAGATTTCCTCATCGATGCAATTTTTGAAGGATAGTCCACCCATGGTGAGCCAGAAAAGATCGATAGTTTGGATTACAGAACCATGGGCCGCGCTTACTAGAGTAAGAAACCCATGTATACTGTTGAAAGATGCCTGTCACATATACCATATGAATTTAGGACTGTCAACGGGCTGGTCGGGGCCAGGCTTCATGCTGCACCATCCCAGCTCAAAATCCTATAGCCTATAGGCCCACCTGAATCCAATGCATTGTACATTCCTAGCTATGGCATTTTATATGCCCATGACTCACCCAAACCAACCCATGCATAGTTGTATAAGCCAAACATGTAAAAATTAAAATGGAGACATTAAAACTCAAATGGAAATCTCAAGTTATCTTAAGTTATAAATGAAAAAAATTGCAATTCCAATTCAAGTCAATTATGCAACATATATAACCCACTTACATTTTACATGACTCACTAGTAGATACATGATCCAAAATGCCAAAATTTCATTTCAAGAGACTCAGACAAGCACTTCAAGCAGGCTCCGTGGCTCTCTCTTACACGTTCATTTTAATTGAACTATTGGCCCCAAGGTATTCCGCAACGGTAATGGTGGCTGTAACAGCCACCACCATTACCTTAACAATACGGAGTGTAATAACAGTTACGTGGGTCGTAACTGCCTTTACAATCTCTTTTTTAAATTGAAAACAAATTCAAAAAACCTGTATCAGCCTTATAACGGACCATTATAGGACCTTTATGGCCTGCAGGGGGGCGTTAGCCATTACAAGGATGTAACAACCTTTATGGATAATTTTTTTTTTTTTTTTTTTTTTTTTTGTCTCATAACAGTTCTTATGGCTTTTACGACCTTGTAACGTGTAACGATTGCTACCATTACCTTTACGAAATGGCCTTTACGGCACACCATGATTGACATGAGCTCACATATAAGCCCCATTATATATATAGGGAAATGGTACAATGAGGTCGACCTCATGGGAACTTCCCATGAGGTCGAGCTGACAAGTCGAGCTGTGTGGACCCCACTGTGATGTGCATCAGACATCCACACCATGCATTTGGTGGGTCCCCTATGGGTTATGGGATATCCAAAAAATCAGTTGTATCCATAACTCAAGTGGGCCATATCAACTGAAACAGTGTAAAATCATGCCTACAACATCTAAAAGCACTTGTTGAGGCTCACACCTGAGTTTTGGATGCGGTTGAAACTTGGTTTGACCTTTTGCTTAAATGGGACATGCACAATGGATGGGCTGGATTTCTCAACCTCATCTTAGTCAATCCTATAAGCGATAATAAAGGTTTTAATGGGTGGATATCCACTCTTAACTGTTGTCTATGTTGTTGCCCACCTAAGTCATGAATTGGCTTGATCTTTAGGCGCATAGCCCACCATGGAATGGTGCATCTGATTGATGGTGTGGATGCCCATCACACATCACAATGGGGCCCACGCAACTCGACATCATGGAAACTTGGGATTTTTACGCAACTCGACACAATGGCTATTTTTACTAAAAGTCTAATTTCTCGTCCGGTTGATCTCTTTTGGCCTTTTGACGAGAAATTGAAAATTTTACAGTCACGAATGCCCCTCTATGCTCAAGGGGAATCCACTGTGCCCCATGGGGGAATCCATAGTGCCCAGCAGGAATCGGTTGAAGGGGCATTTTTTACTATAAATTTTCAATTTCTCGTCAAAAGGTCAAAAGAGATGAACCAGACAAGAAATTGAACTTTTAGTAAAAATAGCCACACCTCAGTGCTATTGCAGTAAAAATCCCTAGAAACTTCCCATGAGGTCGAGCGCATAGTACCTTTTCCCATACGCACACACATATGGGCATGGCCCGAGGGAGCCCATGCTCAGCCCAAAATTATTTGGGCTTTTATATCTAAGTCCAAGCGCATCCACTGGGCCTAAAGGTGTGCCCAATCGGCCCTAAATACTTGCCCAGCTCAAAAGTCCATTGACAACCTTAGATATTAGTTCCTAGTGCCAAACCCTGTAAAAGAGACCTGTCACACTGGTACTAGATGAACCTGTAAAAAGGGAGTCCAGGTCCAATTTTTGCACTCGTTTAGAAATCACGGTTGGGTATGGGCCGGCCATTTTGAGTCTGGTTTAAAATCATGCTTAGTCAACTTTGGATTATGGGGTTTAGTTAGTAACATACGTATATTAAAATATTAATTATTCTAGCAATGGAATGGGGTTCGTACAACATCTAAGAGACCCTGTTTACACACTGCACATGTTTGTGATCTAATCCATCCAGACCCATACGTGACTCGATCCCAACCCGGCTCGGTACTAAGATCCAAAGATCCGATTGGAACCTGATTCAGATTAACCCTTCAATCTAATCCATCCATTGGGTGAGCCCAACCATGTAAATGAGATTATTAGACCCGGACACAACCTGACCCAACTATCAGCCTCCCCGATTGGCTCCGGGTCCTCAAAAAACAGACCCACACCCTTTCAACTATGGTGCATGTACTCTAGGACCTGACCCGTTAACAGCTAAGTGGAACACAGCCTTTCATAGCATATACACTGAAGCTCAGTGTTTAGTCTATCCAAAAGATCATCCCATAACTGTAGGAACTCTATTAGGTGGTGGACCCCACATAATAATAGTTCTAGATCATATCCTTGGATTACTGTGATGGGAGCGGATTAGGTTAGACACTCGATCGTGGGTGGGACCCCTGATTGTGGGGCCCACTGTGATGTATGTGACTACATCCACGCCGTCCATCCGTTTTGAGATCTCATTTTAAGACATGGTCCAAAAAATTAAGCAGTTCAAAATCCCAGATGGACCATATTACATGAAACAGTAGTGCTTGACCATTCAAAACTTCTTGTGGGCCACAAAAGCTTTGGATCAAGATGATATTTGTGTGATCTCTTGATCTAGGTTTTTGTCACCTTATCCACAGGTTGGTGGCAAATAAACATTCTGGTGGAATCCATGAAGTTTTTAATGGTGGGGATTCAATCACAACTGTTTCTTGTGGTGTGGTCCACCTAAGATTTGAGTCAGCTTCATTTTTGGGATCACGCCCTAAAATGAGCTTTCAAAATATTTGGACGGTGTGGATTTAAGGCACATACATCACTGTGAGCCCCACCGTCAGGGTCCCAACCACCTGAGTGGATCCAGGTCTCCCTAATCCGCTCGGGCTCAACTTCTTCAGTCTTTCATCTTAGAACCACATGATCATCGGTCTAGATCATATTCTTAGATTATTGTGATGAGAATACCGGTGGGACCCACCCACATACTCCACATGGGCACTCAGAAGCTTGCAGAAAAATTGAAAAATCGAAATTGTGGGTGTTGTTACCTATGAGGGCACCGATCTTCATAGCAACGAAGAACTCCATTTCCATCCCTATACAACACGATCTGCTTATCGAAGACGGTGAGGCCCAAAGGAGCATCATCTGGAATCTGATCTGTCAAATACAGAGGATACCATTCCTCTCTCCAATCGTATTTCACAACTGCATCTTCTCCCCTCGTTTCCTCATCAACAGGCACCAGAACATTCCCCTCTTCATTCCCAACCGTTGAAATATCTCTCTCAATCTCAGCCGTTGCTGAGCAGTGTATTGAAAATCCCTTTCTGGGTTTTTCAATCTGGGTTATGCTAAGGGCTGTGGGTCTCTGGATTAGTGTGTTGGAGAGAGAGATTGGAGAGGAGATGGAGGTGGGTTTTTGAGAAGAAAGAGAGAGAAGTGAGTTTTTGAAAGAAAGGTTGGAGAGTAATGGCTGTGGTAATAACAAGAGTGTCATTTCCTTTGATGAAGAAGAGGAAGAAAGCCGAGAGAGAGAGAGGGGAAAGAAATAGAAGAAAAAGCTGAGAGAGAGATCAAAGTACGCTTCGCGTTCCTGACCACGTAACTTTTATGATAAAAGGGGAGCTGATTACAGTGCTTCCAGATCATTTACCGTACACGTGACACATATGTAAATTAATCTGAACCGACACATATGTAAATTAATCTGAACCACACATCATGTTGGCATTGAAGCGGATTGGATAAAATTTTAATTTTGTTCTGATTTTCTTCACTATAAACGAGGGACCTTTGATTACAGAATTAGAACCGCTCGTTGATTTGTCTTTACCTGGTGGTCTTTCTGACATCAAATGATGAATTAGAAGTTTATTTAAAAAAATATAGTTTTGGATCATGGACAAATCATTGCTTGATCCATCAAATGAACGGATCTGATCTTGTCCATGTAGGCTACATACGCAGAAATGACACAATTGCACGATATCTTCCATGCCTCCACAGCCACACGATTCGGTCTACAGGAAAGTTCATGATTCGTGAAGAGTGATATCCTGCACAAGCTTACTTGCATGTAGAGGTGGGCAACGATCCTGGCCGAGCCGAGTTAGCCTTAGTTTGGTTTGGTTTGTTTCTGGACCACCGCAGTTTGTAGATCGGTTTGGTTTGGGTTTCGGCCGACCCTTGTGGCCGAGTTTGGTTTGTTCCAGAAAAATCTGGTTCGAGTCGGGATCGGCTTGGTTGAAAATTTCAAACCAGGCGGGGCGAGTTCAAATAGACGATGGCTCTTTTTTCCTTATTTACTTAGATAGAAAAGAATTTAAAAGGTTAGAAAAAAAAAGAAGTACAAACATATCTTAATATATGATGTTTAACATCCTCCAAAAGAGTACACCTTCTAGATAGACATGTAAAAGTATTTTCCAAACAAAAGTACCCAAGCATAATTTTACAAGTGCAAGGAAACAGTGTGCATTCATGCAAAGAAACGGTATGATGTATTATCCATGTCATCATGTATATGTATTATGTATTATCTATGTCATCCATCTGTTTTACATATCATTTTAGGACATGATCCCAAAATGGAATCATATCCAAAACTCAAGTGGATCACACCATAGGAAATAGTGTGCTTATAATCTACGAGCCGAATCAAACCAAGCTTAATCAAATCGAGCTTCGAGCCGAGCCGAGCCGGAACTACCCTAGTTTGAGTTTGGTTTGTTTTTTCAAACGAGCTTGACTCAGAGGCTTGGTTTGGTTTGAACTTCCATTTCAACCAATCCAAGCCGGGCTTTTTCAAACCAATCCGAGCTGAGCTTTCGAGCTAGCTTGGTTTGTGCCTACCTCTACTTGCATGGAAGCGGATTGCGTGCTGATCACTACACTCATTAAATTCTGTGGGGTCTTTTGTGATTTATATATTTTATCCACTCTGATAATTTTAGGGTTGAGCCCAAAAACGAAGCAAATAACCAACCACAGGAAATAGTGTGAACCTACAGTTGAAAATTTCTTCAGCCTGGAAGAAGTTTTGGGTCAAGCTGAAATTTGTGTTTTCCCTTCATACATGTCTTTGTGACGCTGTGAACAGGTTGGATGACAAATAAACATCACTGTGGGGCTGGAAGGTTTCAACGGTGGTGGAAATCATTACTCCAGCTGTTTCCTGTAGTATGGTCCACTTTAGCTTTGATTCTTTTAATATGCTTCAATTTTGGGATCGTACCATGGACGGCTTGGATAAGATGTACTGTGCTCTTATCAAACTGAGTAAACTCTATTGGGTACACCATGAATGTATGGGGGCTCATCTACGCTGTCCATCCATTTTTCTATGTCATTTCAAGGGTTGAGCCCAAATTGAAGCATATTCAAATCACACCACAGGAAACAGTGGGGATAATGGGGTCACCACCTTTAAAACCTGCATAGGCCCACAATGATGAGCTCGGATTAGGTACTATGCTAATGCAACGTGACACCTCAGCATTGGTGGAGAGTAGGAGGCTGTACCTCAGTATAAGTAGAGAGCAAGGTGGAGTGCTGACCTTCACATTGGTGCAGCCCCACTTGCTCTCCACCAGGGTGTCATGCACTTGTCCATCTCCCATTGCGTCCTGTGGTGTAGTACGTAATCTGAGCTCCACAATGATGTTAATTTGTCATCCAACATGTTCATAGGGTCACACAGTCTTGGATAAAGGCAAGAACAAATATTAGTTTGATCCAAAACTTCTTAGCCCCCCATGAGTTTTCAACTGTTTCATGTGGTGTGCTCCGTTGAGCTTTGGTTATGCTTCCAACTTTGGGCTCATGCACTAAAATGAGCTGGAAAAATGGATGGACAGCATGAATTAGACACATACATCACAGTGGGCCCCACAGAGTTTATTCATCAGTAGCGTGCTGGGTTACTCAGAATCCGCACCCGGGCCCACCGATGTAGAAATAGGGCCGCTGATCCGACGGTGCGAGT
Organism: Liriodendron chinense; assembly: GCA_003013855.2. Classification (NCBI taxonomy): domain Eukaryota; kingdom Viridiplantae; phylum Streptophyta; class Magnoliopsida; order Magnoliales; family Magnoliaceae; genus Liriodendron; species Liriodendron chinense. The sequence continues at coordinate 74,422 of PVNU02000311.1, forward strand.
AGTTCGTGGAGATGTGATTTTGGACGTGGACGGTAAAAGAATCTTGGCTAAAAAGTAGGGTGATGTGTCAAACTCGCATACAGCCACCATGTATTAACATACACGCCAACCCATGTGCCAAAGTGGCACGTGCGAAGGATTCAAGCCGTCCATCAGATGGTACCCCCTACAAAGATACCCTTCTAAACGGATCATTGAAACTAACGTGCGGCTAAGAAAAATTTAGGAAATTTTACAAAACACTACCTTTTTAATATGAAATTTACATTTTAGTTCCTTTTTGAAGAGGTTTTTAGATTTTAGAAAACACAAATTTACATTTTAGTACCTTTTTCGAAAAGGTTTTTATAATCTACCCTATTAATCTAATTAGTTACCACTCTTATAATCTAAATAATTATTACTAGGTTTCATGGGTGTGATTTCTTAACTTAAGAAAAGTTGAGGGCTGGAGAAAAGGGCGATCAGCAGCTTAGTTAACCCACCATGATATTTATGTGAAATTCACCCTTCACAACTTAATAAATCATTTCATATTAGGCAAAAGAACAACCTTCAACTCTCCGAAGGTCTTTCCCTCCGCCTGCGTCACCTAATCACGTATGGTCTTGATGTTCGGGCACTGGATTTTAATGTAGCATCTAATGGGGGGGAATGGATGGATTTCATACAATCATTGTAAATGACTCAATAAAAGTCAAAAGGTGGAGGTCTCTCACCTAATTGTTTCCTTGGGTATAGCTCACTTAAATCACAACTCAGTTTGATTTTTTTTTTCTTGGACCTCATAAGGGATCGCACATCTAATGATTAGCTTTGGGTAGAATTTTTGGGATGCCCACACTTGATTTGATAGCTCTGCCTTGATGTGCATATGAGATCCACAGGAGCGGATTAGGTGAGACCCAGAATCCGCCCAGGTGGGTGAGAACCCTAACTACATGTATCAAAACTTGTTCTAGGCATGATCCAAAAAATGAAGCAGATCCAAATCTGAGGTGGACTATAATACATAAACAGTGGTAATGGATCATTAAAGACTTCTCATGGGCCACAAAAACTTTGGATCAAGCTGATATTTGTGTGGTCTCTTCATCCAGATCTTTGTGAACTTATCAACGGGTTGGATGGCAAATAAACATTCCTGTGGCCCAATGGAGTTTTAATGGTGAGGATTAATTCACTATTGTTTCCTGTGGTATAGTCCACATAAGATTTGGATCTGTTTCATTTTTTGGATCATATTTAAAATAAGCTTTCAAAACAGTTGGACGGCCAGGATTTAAGGCAGATACATGACTGTGAACCCCAACAGCCAGGGGTCCCACCCACCTAGTTGGATCTGGGGTCTCACCTAATCCGCTCAGAGATCCACTCTATCCATTAGATGTGTATTTTCAAAATAAGGCTGATATAGGATTAAGTAGGCCACACCAAAGGAAATAAATGAGAGAGACATCCATCCTTGATTTTTCATGGCCCACCATCATGATCATACGATATCTACTCTCTTAATTAAATGCTGGGCCCAAACATCAGGCTCATCTATGATTCAGGTGGGCCAAATGAAGTAAAATAACTTGGAGGGTGAGTATTGCCTTGGACACTGTTTTCAACTGTCTGGTTCATCTGGATAAGGCTTTTTTTTTTTTTTTTTTTTTTAAGCATCATAATATAAATTTCATTATTAAGTAGGTGGTTTTTTCTGAGCCATCCATTTCGTTGTCAAAACATGGCGTGTTTAATGAGTACACAAAAATGAGTTGTGGACAGGTACATCTACCAAGTATAGCTACCAGCCGACATGTGTCACATCAAAACTTTTGTATTCACTTCAATCGTGAAGGAGCTTTGAAACGGAACCGAACTTCATTCTAGGCCAGGAGAGGGCCACCGTGATGTTAGTGAGAAATCCACCCCATCCATCCGTTTTTCCAGGTAATGTTATGACATGGGCTAACAAATATGCACATCCAAAACTCAAGTAGGGCAGCGTGCGATAGAGGATTGAACTTCCACTATTGAAGCAGTTTTGGAGCCATAGGAGTGGGACCCACCCAATGGATGGCTTAGATCTCACACAAGGGGTGGCATGTAGATGGGAAGCTCCCATGCATGACTGGGGAGTCAGCAAACATATGCTATTCTGAAGCTTCAAGGTAGTGAAAATCTTTCTGGTATGGGATGACTAGCAGCCGTCCATCCTGACTGGAACACAGTTCCAAATCCGACTCCTATTCTCCTCTTGTGTGAGCTCTATCCAGGCCGTTCATTTGGGTGGACCATTCAGTCATCAGGTGGGCTGCACGTACGTAGGATTCCACGTTCCAATAAGTTGTACACGTGTCCTGGTCCTATGGCATTGAGCAGACACAATCAAAGTAGGCGCATTAGCTCGGTCGATCCCTGGCTGTAGGGCCCACCATTATGTATGTGCCTCACATCCAAGCTGTCCACATGTTTTGAAATATCAATTTTACGGCATTATCACCAAAGGGAAGCAGATCCAAATCTCAGGTGGACCACACCACAGGAAACAGTGGTGTGTTTGACAAATAAAAACTTCTTGTGGGCCTCAAAAGTTTTGGATGAAGCTGCTATTGGTCTGTTCCCCCTTCATTCGTCAAGGTCTTTGTTGTGACCTTATCAACAGGTTGGATAAGTAAACAATCGAGGAAGTTTTAAATGGTGGGCACTTAAGTACCGCTGTTTCCCTGTGGTGGGGTCCATCGAATATTTGGATCTGATATAGGACTATACCCTAAAACAAACTGTCAAAACAGATAGATGGCATGGATGCAAGGAACATACATCACGGTGGGCTCCACAGTCAGGGACCAACATGATGCATGTGTTTTATCCACGCCATCCATTCGGCCATATCATTTTAGGTTACAAGCCCAAAAGATGAGGCAGATCCAAGGCTCAAGTGGACCACACCACAGGAAGCAACAGTGATAACACCACCCACCGTTGAAACCTTTTAATTACCATCAACCTGAGGTAGACCTGAATGAATGAAAAACTCAAATATCAGCTTGATCCAAAGCTTCTGTGGCCCCCCAAAAAAATTTCAACGGTAGGTGTTTAATCCCGACTGTGTGGATCCACATGGTTAAGTGACTGGAGGATAAAAACCCATATATCAGTCCCTGTCCGTTACTAGCTAAGTAAGTGCGGGGTAGCAACCAATCCGCACCCCCACCCCACCCCACCCCTAACCCACCCCATATGGGCCATACTAGTATTTTATATATATATATATATATATATATATATATATATATATATATATATATATATATATATAAAGATAATGATTTAAGAAAGATACGAGCATCCATTTACAGCTCTTAGGAGGTGGATTGCATGGTACCCACCATGATGTTTGTGTGAAATCCCACTCAGCCCCGATCCAAATTTCAAGTGGGCCCCACATCATGGGAAAAGGTGGGGATGAAAAAAGAATGCCCATGCGTGATATTTATATACCATCCTAACCGTTCATAACATCATTCCTACGAATCTTTAAATGGCACTTTTTTCCCTGCCATCCTAACCATTCATGACATCATTCTACGAATGTTTCAACGGTAGGCGTTCAATCACCCACTTTTTCCGATCGTGTGACCCACTTGAGTTTTGGATCTTCTCATTTTTGGGAACACTAGCGGCCAAAAACATAGGATGGCTTTCTCACAAACATGGTCTGCACCCACATACTTGGGAGCAATAAGATGTTCCAAGGTAAGGAACTGTGTAATGTTTGGCTGAGGAGAATCTTGGCAGCACAGATGCACATCGTAACATTAGGCGATGGGACCCCTGACTGTGGGGCCACTGTGATGTATGTGACTACATCCATGCCGTCCATCTGTATTGAAAGCTCATTTTAGACCATGATTCTAAAAATGCAGTAGTTACAAATCCCATATGGACCATAGTACAAGAAGAAACAGTGGTGATTGACCATTAAAAACTTCTTGTAGGCCACAAAAGGTGTTTGTGACGTTATCAACAGCTTGGATGGCAAATAAACATTGGGATTCAATCAAGACTGTTTCCTAAGGCATTTTTTTAATGATCCACCTAAGATTTGAGTTGACTTCATTTTTTGGATCATGCCCTGAAATGAGCTTTCAAACGGCGTGGATTTAAGGCAAATACATCACTGTGAGCCCCACAGTCAGGGCTCCCAACCACCTCGGTGGATCCAGGGTCTCACAACTAAGTTCCATGCTGGCACACGAGCGTCATCTACATGAGCTTTTATTGCACAAGCGTGCACACCTAGCCAAACAGGCCTCAAGGGAAGCTTGGCCAACCTGCACATTCATCATGAAGAGCAGCAGCTCATGGGCCACAGGTCTAAAGCAGAGAATATTGGTGAAAACACAGTATTCATGCCTGCCAAAGCATCAAAGGTGTACCATCCAACATTCGCATGTCTTGGTACGTTTGTTTTAATGGGGCATACCCCCAAAAAGAATCATCAAATCAACACTGCCAACTTAGACAAAGCATCTACGGTTTAAGGCCAGACATAAAGAACCAAGAACCATTGGCCTTGGAACAGAAACAATTCAATCATCACCTGATCCTGGCCACAACACGCCTGCCAGGCCCCATTCCTAAGCAAGCAAGCGCCTTTGCATTTCAGTATTGGAAATTGGGCCATTTTTCTAATGAATTTTGAACTCGTTGAAGTATTATTCCCTTGCAAGTTACCTGAAATAGAATGACAAGCGTTAGTTGCCAGCACTAATCAGACAATGAAGATGACCATGATGATTTGTGATAACGATGATGTTGGTGGTGGTGGTGGTGGTGATCATGTTGTGGAAGAATACATATACAAGGATGGTTTGGATTCATTGAAATTGGAAAGGAAATTTGATTTCTTTGGAAATGAAATTTCAAGAAAAATTGGTGGAAATCAAAGCTATTTTGCTATTTGTTATTTCACCAATTTTCCATTTTTGTTGTTTGGTGAAACACAACTTCATTTCTGAGAAGATAGGGGAAGAAGAGGAAGACTAGAATTGAGAGGAGAGCTCGAGAGATGGGAGAGATTTTCATCTCTCCTTACTCCCAGCATTCTATTTAGTAAACTAGGTTTTTCAAGATAAGATGGAGAGTCTCGTCTTAGACTAATTAGGTTTATCAAGAGATAAGAATAAAAACATCTAAAAAGGACTAGTACAATGAAGGAGCATGCAAAAGCGGTAGAACACCCTAGTTCACCCCTTCATATAGTGCATCACATGAGTACACGACACTGTGTACATTAACACTCCCTCTCAAGCTGGTGCATGGATATCATCTATACCAAAGCTTGGCACTACTAGTCTTGAGACACACAGTTGATGTGGCTTTGGTGAAGACAATTGTTACCTGATCTTGCGAACGAACAAAAGTAGTCTGCAGAAGCTTGGCAGCTAACTTCTCCTGAATGAAGTGATAGTTGACTTCATTCATGAAAGACTGAGTTGGATGCAATGTTTATGGCTGCTTGATTATCATAATGTAGTAAAATGGAGAACGATGTCATAAATCCTATATCCTGAAAGATGGATTTCACCCATAGTAATTCACAAGCCGCATGAGCCATTGCACAATATTCTACTATGGTAGAGAAGCGAGCAACAACAAATTGCTTCTTGCATTTCCAACTAGATGTCCTCCTACAAACATGTGATACACTATAGTAGAGCATCGATAAGAGGAAGAGCCATCCCAATGGGCATCAGAAAACCATCAGAAAACCCGCTGATAATCAAATGACCCTGATTTGAATAGAGAAAACCTTGCATAGGTGCGGCTTTTAAATAACGAAGAATTTGAAAGACTACTTCAAGATGATGTACTAGCTCACAATTCCAACAACATAAGATATGTTTGAACAAGTAAAACTAAGAAAAATTATGTGACACACTAGCCTGCAATACATGCCCGGATTATCAATTTTGTCTGATTGTCTTTCATGGTAACTTATGATTTACTTCAATAGGTATGTCCATAGGATGAGCCCCAAGTAATCCAGCCTCAGAAAGATCTAGAATATATTTACGTTAGGATAAGAAAATTTCACATTTTAAGTGAGCAACTTCAATTCCAAAGAAGTATTTCAACAGCCCTAAATCCTTCATCTCAAATGATGACGACAAGAATTTCTTAAAATTGTCAATCTTAGACTCATACCAGTTAGAATAATATCATCCACATAAACAACTTGAATTATCATGTTCCCATCCATATGTTTTACAAATACCGAATGGTTGAAAGTACTTATTTTAAACCCAATGTTGGAAATTGTGCTGTCAAGATTTTCAAATCAGGCACGAGGCGATTATTTGAGGCCATATAATGCTTTCAAAAGACGACAAACTTTTCTATCTCCCCCTTGGGCCGAAAACCGGGAGGGGCTATGCATATTTCTTCAAGAAGATCTCCATGTAAAAACACATTTTTTGACATCCAGTAGATACAAAAGGTCAGTTATAGTTCATGGTGATAGACGTTAGAAAGTGAATGGAGTTTAATTTCGCTAGTGGAGCAAAAGTTTTGTCATAATCCTCTCCAGGCTTTTGACTGAAGCCCTTAGCAACTAGCCATGCTTTGTATCTGTCAATGGATTCATCGGCTTTGTACTTAACTGTGAACATGTGAACACCCATTTACACCCGATGACACGATTTCCACGTGGAAGAGTGCTTAATTCAAAAGTATGTTGTTTTTCAAGGGCACACATCTCTTCTTATAGTAGACATAGTTACTAATGAGATGTTGTGTGCATGATCGAGTTCCTTTGCAAAGTGAATTGGGAGATCCACTTCATGTGGTGCCAACGTTGAAGAGTGGTGGTGCTCGGGAAGAGTAGAAATATGCTTTCTTCAACAATAGACCTTGAGTTATTTCACTGGAGTAGAACTTGGTACCTCCTGAATAGAAGACTTGTCATTAGTACCTCTGGAATACAAGACTCGTCTAAGACGGTAAGAGAAAGTAGAGTAAAAACAGTGTGTACCATCTTGTGGACTAAAACAAGGCACATTTTCACAAAATGTGACATCCTTAGAATCATATCTTTTCCCGTTCAAAGGGTAGTAACAATGTTACACCTTCTGAGAGTTTTAAGTATCCTAAGAGCAATGTTGTCAAAATCATTATCGTATCGCAAATCGCAGTAGGGGTTGAATCGCATCGTGTCACAAATCGTATCATAAATCGTAAGATTTTTTAAAATCTTCTTAAAATTTTGAAACAATATGAAAAATATAAATGAATCAGATTTTTTTTTTGAGCTCATTTATCTTCCTTTTGCCATCACTGTGCACCAAGTAATACCATGTCATAATAGTGTTAAAGGATTCTTATTCCTTCATTTTTTGTCTTCCCTTCCCTTTAAAAAACATTCAAGGGTCCTTTAATAATTTATGTTCTTGTTACCTTTCTTAAATGTAAAGTCACAGTGGAAAAGCGGACTTTGATAATATAGATATGATTGTAAATCGGGGACCATGATCGTAACCATTCATAAAAATATTATAGGTAGGTCATAAATCAATTTGGTGTTTCGACCAATTAAGATGTAAGAAATCACAAACAAAAGAAGAAAGAAAAAAAAAAAACCTACATGATTTAATGTTGAAGAAAATATATATAATTTAATCCTTATAAAGAATAAATAAAAATAATTTTCCTTTTCTAAACAATTCTTAAAGCCCCCACCAATTTAAAAACATAAAATGAAAGCCTAGTGGGGCTTAAAGTAGAAGAGAATAATTATAATTTGAATTATAAATCGGGATTTGAATCGTAAATCGTAGGATTCAAATCATAGAATCATAGCATTCACATAAAAAGGGATTCAAGGTTGGGATTCAAATCGTTTTGCTTAAGATTCAACTAAAATCGTATATCGTAAATCGTAAATCATAAGATTTTGACGACACTACTGCCTAAAAGCACACATTTGATTGATTGTAGTCTTCGTTTGGTACGAGATGGTCCAAGGAAATGAACAAAGCATGTGCATCCAAACACCATTGGTGACAGGATAAATAGAAGTGCATGTGGTTGTAGAACTTGTAATGGGTGGTTTGCTTTAAGAACATCGATCGAAGTCCAATTGATTATATACGAAGCACAAAGAATGGCTTCATCCAACATGCCTTTTTTACTGACATGCCTATCAGAAGAGACCGGGGTAGTCTCCATTACGTGCCGATTTTTATGTTAGGTCACACCGTTTTGTTGTGGTGTATAAGGCCACGAGGATTGCAATTGTATTCCATGATCTACAAAATATTTTTGTAAATCATGGTGTAAATATTCTTGGACATTATCAGATTGAAAAGTTTTTAATTTTAGTGTTGTATGGGATAGAAACCATTTGGTGAAACGTCTTTATAATCAATGGAACTACGTCACAACTTTTTAAGAGATTAACCCATGCATGTCATGAGAAATCATCAATAAATGATAGGAAATATTTGAAACCAACTACAGAAACTAGTGGATTAGGTCCCCAGACGTCAAAAATGGATGAGTTGAAATGGATGCAATGTTTACTAAAAGGAAACATAGTTTGAAAATGTTTGGACAATTGACAAGTTTCGCATTGTAAGTTGTCACTTCTATTGAACTTTTCAAAAAACAAATGACATAATGATTGCAAAGATAAACGATCTAGCCGGAAGTGCCAAAGGGTCACCCAATTTTTATTCTCTAGGTCTAAAGATGAACAATGAACAGAACTGGATCTTTCTTGATTAAAGAGGTGAAGTCCCAATCTATACGACCACCACCAATCATATTTGCTAGATCTCAGATAATACAATAGAAAGAATAAAAAGTGACACAACAATTCAATTGTTTGGTCAGGGAGTTAACAGAAAGAAGATTAGATGGAAATGAGGGGATGTGGACTGCATAAAAGACATACAAGGAATCAGAAAGATGAAAAGTTCCCTTCCACAGAGCTTTAGAGAGAAAACCATCAGCCAATGTAATATTACTAGAAATAGGGAGAGTAAGAAATATATCCATCAATTGTACCCGTAATGTGGTCAGATGCCCTTAAATCAATGATCCAAGATGTCTCCGAGATGTGATTTGCAATTGCAGAAGTGACTAATTGTCCTATTTGGTTAGCAGCAAAAATGAAGGCTTGGAGAGTTGCCACTCATTATTTTAGTTCATTGATGGTTTTGTCCCTTAGGTCTTCGTCACTATAGGTGGAACCGTGGAAGACTTTTTTTTAATGTTCTTTGGTCGAAGATTAGGATCAAGTGCCTAACAATATTCTTTTAGATGTCGTCTTTTCCACCGTGAGTGCATCTGAGCTTATCCTTTGTCCATGTGTTTCCTCCTCCAGCTCCTTGCCCCTTAGCACATTTAGAGTCTATAGACAACGCTGGTCGTTCTAGAAGGATGGCTTGGAAGACATTCCTTCATCTGCCCTTGGGTGTATGTAGTTATATAGATTCGAGGGTAGGAAGGGATTCTCTCCCCAAGGATTTATAAACGTTGAAAATCGAAGTCTGAACAAAGGCCAGCAAGAAACTTAAAGATTCCGAATTGTCTTATTTGATTTGTTAGATCTTCCAATTTTAGAATAGCTGCTTCAAAGTTATATCTAATTCCTCCCATTTCTTATTCAAGTTAGCAAAGCACTCTTCTACGATTCCATCACCCTATTCGAGATTGTTAATCTCTGTTTGGACTGGAGTTGATAAAGGTGGTAAGTGTTCCTGGTGAGAATACATTTTGGCGACAATACCCCACACATCCTTTGCGGTTTTCAAGAGATGGAGATGACGACTAATGTTGGGTTGCATGGAATTTAGCAACTAAGACATTGCAAGTCAATTTTCACTTTTCCATTCATCATAAATGTGATCATCAAGATTGGTCGTTTCTTGGTTCTTGTAATGTATCCGTCTTTCCATGCTCCAATATACATTCGAGATGGTTAGGACTACTCCAAATAATTTGTGACGTCTAGATTAACTATAATTATTGTAAGACAAGGGATAATACTAGTTTGAATAACCTTTTAGTGCCTAGCGGAGGTCCAGAGAAGGTCGTACGAGCTACTAATTGGCCTCCAATAGGTGCCCCACAAGGCACTCCTAGCATCAATAGATGCCCTTAGGCTAGAATCTGGACCTAGAAAGAGCTCCGGACAAAACCATGAAACTATTGAAGATGTTATCAGTGAGATTCGATGATGTTTTCAGTGAGATCCAACAGCATTGGACTACTTCCAGTGCTTTTCTGGTGCTAAAATCAAAGGGCTGGAGGGGTTTTTCGGCAAGACCCGACAATGTTGGACTACTTTTGGTGCTTTTCTAGTGTTAAAAAACAAAGCATGAAGTGACTTCCAATGATAACCAATGGTCTACGAGGCAGATCCATGGACAAAGACATTGTTAGAGCTTATAAATTGAAGAGAAATCGTGCCAGAAAACCTGCTGGAAGAGGAATCCGACGGTGCAAGAAGAAACACAGACTCGGATCTGGTGCCGAGAAAGTGGAATAACAACCGTGATGGGTTGTCAAGAGATCAGTGGGGAATACACACTTCCGGAACTCAATACGAGCATCAAGGATTCATTACATCTACAAGACCCCGTATGACGATAATTGGAGAAAAATTATCCTTCTTTCACCATCATACATGGATTTGTGAAGAAAGGTAGAGTGAGATGACTCTCTCCTTTTTTCTCTTTCTGTTTTTGTTCTGAAGAGTAATGAAAATTTTATTAAGAGAGCCAAGGTGCACAAAGCAAACTAATTTAAGCAAAAAAGAAAAATTGAAATCTTGTAAAGATTTCAAGAAGCCCATTCCACTGCAAGAAGCTTCGTTTAGGAGAAGACGTCTGCTGCCTTGGTTAACTCATTTTGGAAGCAACTTCTATTCCTTTCCCCCCAAATAGCCCATAATGAAGCCAACAAGATCAATCTCCAAATAGCTTCTTCTTTTTTCTTTCTTTTTTTCATTTTTTTGAAAGTTGACAAAAAAATTATTCAAAGCTGCCAAAGAAGCGGAAAAGAATACAATAAGAAGAACACAGAGGAAATCAAAGGCCCAAAAGGGTAGCAATAACAAAAGGATCCAAGTCCTTTAAACCCAAGACCCAGTCCTTAACCCATATCAAAGCGTTCCAAGACACACATTCCGCCGTCTCCACCTTGTTTTCAAAGCACCTTCGTTTTTTTCCCCCCCAAATAGCCCACAAAGTTGCCATAGCAACCATATGCCAAACCACCTTGCCCTCCCTACCAATGCCTCCCTGTCCCAAGAGGCCAAAAAGGAGGGCATTAGATCCAACAAAACCTAAGACACACTAAGGCTTGGCAAGAAAGACTCCCAAATCTTCCCAGCAAAGGAGCAATGAATGAAAAGATGATCCACCGACTCCGCTTCTCTCATACACATGTGGCAAACGTTTTGGGATCATCATGCCTCTCTTACAGAGGTTATCAATGGTGAGGATCCTATTCCTTCCTACCAACCAAACAAAAGTGGCCACTTTAAGGGGAGCTCCATACTTCCAAAATCTCCAAATAGCTTTTACCTTCCTACCTAGCCCAACTCCTTGCCAAAGAACTCCCCAATTGAATCTAACATTACACAAGACATGTTGAAAAGGACAAAAACGCAGCTCCACACCTTTCTCGCGCATGAGCGATGGACGAAAAGGTGATTGTCTCGGCATCCTCAACACACACACATTAAATAGTATCATTGAACTCTTTTGGATATTGTCGATGGTAAGGATTCTCCCTCTTCCAAGAAGCCATATGAAGGCCACAATGTTTGGAGGGGGGCCCATCTTGCCAAATATTAGCCTTGTGCACGCGGCCACCATCCCTCTCAAACTTCCAAAGAACCTCATAAAAGGATTGTAACTGAGTAGCAACCTGATTTATCCTTTAACCATATCATTCTATCCCTATCATCTCTCACCAGCATGTGATTGGTGGAGAGCAAGTCAATAACCTCACAAATTCTTCAATTTCCTCGTCTTTCATGTTTCTCCAACATGGCAGGGACCACACCACTTCAGTCTTGACAAAAGAATAGCATTTGGAGACATAATAACCTCTCTTGTAGATAGACGAGCAACACTGGGGACCGGGAAAGAATTCACCGCCGTATGGCTGGCCAGCGATTACTAGCGATTCTGGCTTCAAGCAGGCGAGTTGCAGCCTGCAATCCGAACTAAGGATGGGTTTTTGGAGTTAGCTCGCCCTCACGGGATCGCGACCCTTTGTCCAACATGTAGCACGTGTGTGTCACCCAGGGCATAAGAGGTATGATACTTACGTCATCCTCAACCTTCACTACCGGCTTATCACTGGCAGTCTATTCAGGGTTCCAAACTCAATGGTGGCAACTAAACACAAGGGTTGCACTCGTTGCGGGACTTAACCCAACACCTTACGGCACGAGTTGACGACATCCATGCACCACTTGTGTCCGTGTTCCCGAAGGCACCCCTCTCTTTCAAGAGGATTCACCGCATGTCAACCCCTGGTAAGGTTCTTCGCTTTGCATCGAATTAAACCACATGCTCCACCGCTTGTGCGGGCCCCTGTCAATTCCTTTCATTTTCATTCTTGCGAACGTACTCCCCAGGTGGGATACTTAACGCGTTAGCTACAGCACTGCACGGGGCGATACGCACAGCACCTAGTATCCATCGTTTACGGCTGGGACTACTGGGGTATCTAATCCCATTCGCTCCCCTAGCTTTCGTCTCTCAGTGTCAATGTCGGCCTAGCAATTGCTTTCGCTGTTGGAGAGATTTCCCCAACCCACATGTCCTCCCAAAAATCGAGTTCTATCCCCATTGCCAATAGAGTATCCGATCCCCACACTAAACTTAGTCTTCTTTAGCCTAGATATTCCCTTCCAAACCCATGAAACTTTGTAAAGTGAAGAGTCAACTCCCAAGTCAGCAAATAAAAAGGGGAAGAAGAAGAAGGAAAGGAAAAGGAAATAGATTATAGGGAGATTAGATAAAGAAGGAAAGATCAGGTGTGCTTTGATACCATGAAAAGATCCGGGAAGAAGAGGAGGATTAGACTGAGAGGAGAAGGGAGATTTTCATATCTCCTCCCTTACTCCCAGCATTCTATTAGTAGTAAACTAGGTTTACAAGATAGATAAGAAAGGAGTCTCACCCTAATCACAATAGGAATCCTAGACTAATCACATTGAACAAGGGAAAAGAATAAAAAACACCTCAAAAGGACTAGTATACAAAAGTTGTAGTGCACCCTGGTGCACCCATTGATATGGTGCGTCAAGGGAGCATACGAGACTGTACATTAACAATTGCCATAATAAATATCTACAATCAATGACCCATTTCTTACTGGCGCACATGATTAAATTTGGATAGGAATTACTAACAACAAGTGCATGTGGAAATGCACGCAGTTGGGATCAACTAATGATGAGTGGTACATCGAAATAGAGATACTTAGGATCAACTAACAGTGGCACCACAAGGTTAAGATTAAGCAACAATGTTCCCGATGTGGGAATACATATAGTTAGGGTTGACTAACATGAGCCCACAGGATTAAGATAATTTGATAATAGCTCAATGTGGAAATACACATGGACATGATCAACTAAAAATGGCCCCAGCATGGAAATTTGAAAAAGAAATGAAAATATATTTTGCATGAAAAAAAAACAAAAAAAAAACGAAGAAACTAATAGCGGAAATTGTATTCATGTGGAAAACCGACTTCCACCATTCAATTTCAAAGAATCCAAACAGGCACGTATAGGAACCAGATTGTTAGCCTGAGAAAGACAGTTTAAAAATAAATATAACCCATCGTTCGTATGCAAAAGGAACACGTCCACAAAAAATGACTGCGATTGTGCAATGAATTCCTGTTCATTGACCACTACAGGCGCACCAGATGGACAATCAGGATCAAGGAATCTGGGGCCCATCCATACAGAATGCTAGACTCCCAACGAAACACTCTAAACTCAGGCTATGCATTGTACCATAACTCACCTTAAAACAAATATACCGAATAAGCAACGACAAGCTATCCTTTCAAAAAAAATGGAGTCGGATTTCACAGATGAATACATTAATATTGTGGTTATGAATAACTGCCTGCTAAAGGGCACACAGATTTCTCTACACTGACAACTGAACCAAAGTGCAGAAAGTCAATGAAACTGTTAAAGGAGGTTTACCTGTCAATCTTCATAGTCACCAGCATTCTCTAATAAATAGTTCACCGCCAATTCTTCGTTCCTGTCGCAGGCTAAGAATGCCTCGATCACAAGGGCTCTGTCAAATCCCATCGCTTCAAGCTATAAAACAGCAAAGGAATCAATCAGGGATAGTGAAAACAGGAACTGAAGAGCACTTGTTTGAAGTGACTAACACGTACACAAGGGTGTCAGAACTTTTGCTAAGACCACGCATATA